>CM037880.1:58566171-58936267 GCA_021292165.1 Shinisaurus crocodilurus | reverse complement strand
AAAAGGGAGGGGGAATGGCACCCCACCTACAGACACACAAGCAAGCTCCTCGTGCATGCATTTGATGTGGTTTGCTGGATCAGGGCCAGCTGCTTTTCCCTAGTACTATACAGTCCCTATTTCAGCCTGGACTTGTGGACACTAATCAAAAGAGAAAATACAAATGTGTATGTGCCATCAGCCTCGGTTCATTAGCTCTGCAGGGGGGGGGGGGATCACAGTAAAAAGGGTCATAAAATCCCTGGATATATTCAAAGAGAATAATTATTCTGCTACAAATCTTTGAATTAATTGCATTTCACCATTTACTACTAGTTGAAAGTAAATCACCAGATTGTATAATAAATGGGCTCTGCTGCTCCTTGCAACCATATTATACTCACTGGTGCCTTTAAAAACCCATGAGTGGCAGGGACTGGGTACTGATTTTGCACACATATTGCTTTTATTGAAACTGCCTAAAAGGGTAGTAATTTGGCCTCAGGGCTATATGCACCTTGTTTTGCTTCTTCATAAGACATCCGCAGAGCCAAACAGTAAAGTATACACAGAGAATTTCACACAGTTCAAGTTGGGCATTCATTCTTCCTTTGCCCTCAGGAGCAGGCACTGGGATTGCTATTTCGGTTGTCCACCATGATTAACTTTTCCGTTGGGGGCTGGTTAAGCAGTGTCGGCTTGTTTTCCCATATGGCCCTGGGAGTACCTTTTTGTCCTTTTTTGTGGCATTTGAGCTGTAAGACACAATGTGCTGACAGACAATCAGGAACTTTAGGAACAGAACAGTAAGGACAGAAGTGAAGCGGGCAAAGACTGACACATGCACACACCAGCCAGCCTCCAACAAACAGGTTGCTGTTTACGAAGGATGTAAGAGAATTTCATTTCTGTTCACAAATCATGCAAACACATCCCATTCACAATCCCGAATATGAGCAGGAGTGCTTTCCCGCCCCTCATGAAATGTTAGCAAATGTAAGCCTTCCAACTTCTGGAGTACCACTGCTTTTGAAGAGAACACAATGGCCCAGTTTGGACTTAAAGCTAAACCATACTTTAGTATTATGCGCCATGAGCTACTGCAAGCCTTAAGTTTCCACACTCTCCTTTTACCTTCTTGTGCGGCTGCAAGGAGGGTATTGAGACCATCGCCTTCCAGACTTAAACTTACCTGAGTTCTTCATTACATCCAAACTCTGGTTAGTTTAGACCAGGGGTGATGACCCCTATTTGGCACCAGGGCTGAATTCCAATATTCCAACAGTGGGCGGGGCCATGGACAGAAAAGCGAAGAGGGTGGGGCCAGATGTAATTCTTACCAATTTGAACATTTCCCCACCAAACATACAAAACTAGGGGGGGCGGGGCGGCAGGTGACCTACTTTATAGAGGACAGTCCTCTATTTGAAGGTCTATCTGTCAGCAGGCAGTTCTCTGTTTTGAAGGCATCCTCTTTTTGATGAGTCCAAGTCAGGTTTAAAGAGAAAAGAAGCATAAAGAAGAGCAGTGGCCTTGAAGCTGTCCATCAACAGCTTCTGAGCAGCAGACTGAGCAAGGCACACAGGTCACTTGATCACCATCTTCCACACTACGGTGAGATGTATTGAGGAAGGTGCTGCTGCACTCCTGTCCTGCTTGTGGGATCCTGTGGGCAGCTGGTTGGCCACTGTGTGAACAGAATGCTGGACTAGATGGACCTTTAGTCTGATTCAGCATGGCTCTTCTTATGCTCTTATTAAATAATAACAGTTATTTCTAAATGTGCATCTATACATATAAATTAGCATATGCATTTTTTGTGCAACCCTGTGCCCTCAATTCTCCTCTTTTTTGGCAATGTGTAACTGGCCATCCTATACACACACAGCTGAATTCTAGGCATGTCTACTCAGGTATAAGCCCTCAGTGCAACAGCTTTCAGGCAATGGCATGCAAAGCACCACTCAGTTCTAGGCATGCTACTCAGGAGTAAGCCCCAATGCAGCAGCTTTCATGCCTGCAAAGGACAGCTCAAATGCTTTTAAATACCCTCTTATCTCTGATCACTGATTGCGGAAAACAGAAGAGGCTTGGTTTATTACATCTGAACTGACCCATTCACTCTATGTTAAAACTCATGTGGAATGCAATTTCTTTTCAAATTGGTCCATAGGACCCACTTTGTGCATCACAAATTTTCTATGCAGATATCATTTCCTCTGCATAGGAACTGTGCGCCCTTGAATGTTCACCATACCACATCTGCCTGTTCAATGCATCAAAGGGTGCCTGAATGGCGGGGCCTGGCAAAGTACTTGTCCTGGGCGAGGAGGAGTTAAACGCACTAGGTAGTGTTTAAAAGCTTTAGGTGAAAATACACCCGTCATTTATATTATTTTCTTCCGCTGTTTCGGAATTTACTGCAGCAAACCAGCAGCAAACGACCAACACTAAACAACGACTGCGGCAAAGTAGCACTAAACAACAGGCAAAGTGCACAATTTTAATCACATAGCGAACGAAGGGGCAAATACTACAGCTCCGTGGATGGGAAATATAAATGGGATGGCTTGTATTTTAGTTTACACATAATTAATTTGCTTGAATACGATAGCACCAGGCCACATCTAAAGAACATGTTGCCTTTCTCTGATAAGATCTGAGCAATCTTCCCAAAAGTTTTAGTGCCCATTCACACATTATGCTTCGATAGTCTCATCTTTTACCCTAACTATGTTCAGTACAGATAAGCTGTATGTGCAGGAAAGGGAAGTAAGAGGAGAGGGTAACCCCAGAGCCAATCTCATGTGTGTTCAGCATGAGAAAGCTTAAAGAAGTCTGCATTTTGTGTATATTTTCCACAAAGCTTTGTCATGCCTGTGTCCTCCACTAGGAAAATTATTCAGGGATTTCTAGAATACAGTAATATTACTTGTATTTTGTAGTAGAAATAAAACTAAATGTTTAACACACATACACCTGCTCACCATTACATATCCATTACAACCGATGTTTCAATTATTCTTTCTGAGAAATTTTAGTGATTCTACCGGGGGGGGGGGAGCTTTTAAAATGCGCCCCAATTCCATTTTCATTACTCGAAGTCTGGGGTTTTTAATGTAGCGGCTCTGGGCCACCACAGCATCACCAGGCACCTCTCTAGGCATACGTCAAGGCCCCCCCTTGCTCCTCCCAATCTTTAATTTCTTTTAAAAAAAAAATGATGATGATAATGAGGATGATTAGCTTAGGGTGGCTGGAAAGCAAAGTACCAGCCTACAGCCACCCCTCTCTTTTCCTTCCCTTTCTCCTTGTGGGCTGAGAGGCATTCCTGGCCAGCCAGCTAGCTGTGGTTTGGTGTTTTCTCTTGTTGTTTGTTACTGTTTTTCTAAAGAAAGGGACCCTGCCACTTCCTGGTAAGCTTGGGAGCAAGGGCTGGCCCTGGGGAGGATCAAGGACTAGGTATGTTTGTCTGGGGTTTTGTGTATGTGTGTTTGTTTCAGATGGATGGGGTATTTTGCTTGCCTGTTTGTTTTTGGGGGGCGGGGGATTGTTTTGCCTGTGTGTTTGGTTTGGGGATAGGTAGTTTTGCCTGTATGTCCACAGGGTGAGGTAGGGTTCTCATACCCATCACCATTTTTCCTTCTGCGAAACAGGCATTTGTTGTGCTTTGTCAGGCAAATAGTGCTTTCGGCATTTAGGGCTCGGACCATCTTGTACTGTTTGTTGGGCAAGTGACACTGACTGTCTCTGAGCATCATAAGTTTGCTCTTGCAAAATGTGCATTTTGCTCTGATATGTGGAGGTGAAATATGTGCTTTCTGATTTGGAGCTCAAACCGAACCTCTGCCTTGTACTCATTTTTCTTGGGGAAGTGATTTCTCCTTTGGGACAAGGCAGAGACCCTGATGGCATCCATTTTGTGACTAGGCCAGGCCCCCAGGGCATCCATTTTGTGATGATGCCCATGACAGATTTTCAGGTTTCTAAATGTGTTCACAGGTCCAAGGAAGTTAGGGACTCCTGCTCTAGGCGGACTGACTATAATAACAGAGCAATCCTATGTATGTTTACTTGGCAGTAAGTCCTACTATATTCAATGGTATGCATGCATAGGATTGCAGCCTACGTAATGAAAATAATGTCATAGCCTTGTGCTGTGTTTGTTACTAAAGCCAGATGCCATGTCACCCTTACTTAACCCGAAGATATCAATAACTGTACATTTATTACTCCACTTCCCTGCCAACTCTTGTAACTGAAAAAAATCAACTGATATTCTATATGGACTCCAAGTTGATACCCACAATCCAAAAGTTGCTCCGAGACTGTCATGAGTCCAATAAGTAATTTATATAGCAGTGGCTGCACTCCTGCTCTAGCATTGTTTCCTAATGCGGTGCATGGTAGATCTTATTACACGCAGGGCATCTTGCCTTTTCAGATTCCTTCTGCTTCTGATGCTTGTAAACACAAGAAAGAGTTTAGGATCTGCTTTGCTTTCACATCTAAGTTGTGTAGCAAGTATCCTAATTGAGGAGTTTCAGGTAATTGAGAAGAAACACAGATGCATAGATTATTTTTCTGGTGTACATTACAGTTGGTTAGAAAACTGCCTCTTAGGTCAACACAGAGAATGCAAACAGCAGCATTAAGATCAAACTTAGATGTGATTATTTTGTTAAGTGTTCTGGATCTGACCCACTGAGGCATAGAAGATAAGTCTGGCCTTAAGAAGGGGATCTTCTGAAATTCAAAAGTAAAACTGTGCAAACATGGATAGACAAATAGATAAAACAAAATGGGCCTGCAACAAAATGTTGCAATACATCACCCCATAACAGGAGTGATCCTGGTCAGGGTCCCAGTCAGCTGTACTTTCCTCCAGGATGCTGTAAGCTGCTAGGGGCTAAAGCAAGCCAATTCACTTTCCCCTCCCCACTGCCCCGCTGATATTCCATTTTTCTTTTTCAAGAGATACTCAACATGCCATGGGTCCCAGAGGCCAGTGAATACGCTTAGTGCTTACTGGGCTGTTTTTTCCCTCGTTTTTTTACCCCATTTTCGTTTTGGTTTTTTGGGGTACTTCTACATGCCTTAGGATTCACCCAAGCATGCCAATACCTCCCTCTTTTTCCCCAAGTGATCCTTTTTGGCTGCAATTCTGCTGGCCAGGGGACAACTGAATTTGCTCTTGTTTTAAGCTGTGTGCATATTTACATGGGTTTGTCACGTAGCACTGAGCTCTGAGAAAGAAAAGAAGAAGCTGCATTCTCTCAGTTTTATTCCACAGTACTATCCAAAGGCCATTTGACAAATGTTTCATGACTCATCCCAGCCACTGTCCATGTTATTTTTAAATCTGCCTGTGCCATGTCTCCTTGCTCACCATCTTTCACCTAACAGACACCCTATTTTCAAAGCTGTCTTCTTTCGTTCTGATTTCGCACATGCCCACTTTACAGTCTGCGAGATGCCTTTGTAAGCTTCACTTCAATCTTCTGCTTATTATCATGTATTTCTCTCACATGGTGGACCTAAAAACAACCTTTAAAGCTCAACTTTGGATTTCAACGTGTGTTTATGTGTGTACACATTTGTACAGTATTCTACATACAAGCATGTACATCTACAGAAGAAAACAATGTGCAGAGGGGTAAATAATGTGAGTGCCAAGCTAAAGTACACGAAGCAGTACCCACAAAAGTAGGAACCAGGATGTGGAAGCTTGCACATCATTCCTTCATGTACACTATCTAATCCATTCTAACCCTACTATGATCCCGGGGATGCTGTTTTGATTGTCAACAACGTAGTGTTGTAGCCTGTGGGGATTTTATGCATCCAAGTCCTGTGGAAAAACCCTGGACATGCCCTGTGTGATATTAAAAAATATCTACTTTCTAAAAAAAAACTAAAAGAGGACTTTCAGTTGTTACAAAATAGCTTCCATACTCATTTCTGACCCAAATATGTCTGATTAGGTAGCCGTTTCCCCACAACCATCACCATAACCAAGAGAGAATAGAGAGATATAGATAAGGCAAACAAGACAATTTTTACAATCAATCCACATTCTTTGGACATTCCCACTTCAAAGCACTTCTGCAGTCTGCAGTTACTGGCAGCGATTCCTAGTGACTTTATTAATAATCACAGTTCTTATCCCTTGGTGACATGTGTAAACCATGTTTCTTCTCGAATGCTTCCTGCGGAAAAAAACCCTGCAATCAAGCAGAAAAAAACGAAGAATAGCATGAAATGAAATTCTCTCATGCGCTGCCAACTGTTCTGTGAAGTGACTGAAGAGAGATGCAACATATGACTATATTTGACAACCTCAAGCCTTTATGAACATTCAAGAACTAATACTGTTTCCTTTGCGACATGGGAAATGTCATTTAATCAAAATAAACAATGCTATTTGCACGCAGGGTAAAGACACCCAAGTACACAGAACAAGCGTTCAGAAAATAAAGTCAATGCATCTCCAGGCAGGGCTGGAAACACTCCTTCCTGAACCCCCAGTGAGCCAGTCAGTGTTGACAAGACTGGGCTAGCTGGACCAATGGTCTGCCTCCGTATAAGGCAGTTTCCTATGTCCCTAGCATGGTGGAAGAGCAACCTGGGCCACTTTGTTAAGGCTTCCATCTGAGCAGCCATTCATGCAGGAGGAGCTCAGCCTCCGTCACTCTATTGCATTGCAATGCTACCTGGCAGAAGTATCAACTAGGACAAAGTCATGTTATAACATCCACATTTATTTAAAAATAAATATAATGTGGTTCTGGATTCAACAACACACTCTGAACAATGGATTCTCTTGATTGATTTTTAAACAAGAAAAACAGCATGCACTGAAATTTCCTATTTACTTTCATAATGCCAGGAATTTAATACTATGGGTTGGTACCAGACTTAGTCATACTTACAGAAGATCTGTTGAAATCAATGACATTTGTTAGCTATGACAAACTCAAGTGCCAAATAAATACTGTTTTTAAATCTGTTGTTGTTGTTGTGTTTTTTAATTGTGTTTTAATTATTTGCTTATTGTTGTTTTTATCAGTGATTGTAAGCTGCCTAGAGTGCCATTTTGGCAGAAAGGCAGGGTACAAATCAAATACAGGCAGTCCCCAGGTTACGAACGAGTTCCGTTCTTAAGAATGTCTTTAAGTCGAATTTGTATGTAAGTCGGAACAGCATAGCGTTCTATACGTTAAAATGGAATTTACGCAAACTGTGTAAATTGCTCAAATTGTGTAGTATACTACGCTATGTACGCTACGTAACGACATAGTGCCAAGGAATCCAGAAGTCCGTTCTTAAATATGGGTTGTCTGTAAGTCAGACGTTCTTAACTCGGGGACTGCCTGTAAATAAATAACAACACTACTCTAAGTATGACTAAGTATGGATCCAACACTATGTATCTGTGAAGGGGAAAGATTGATCACATTAAAAGAGAGCTAGTGTTGCATAGTGGTTAGAGTGTTGGATCAGGAGATCTAGGTTCTAGCCCCCACTCGGCCATGAAGCTCACTGGCCAATTACTGATTTGGGCTAGTTACTGACTGTCAGCCTAACTTACCCCACAGGGTTGCTGTGGAAATAAATAGAGAGGAGGAGGACTATGTAAGCCACCTGGGTTCCTTCAAAGAGGAAAAAAGGTGGGATACAAATGTAATAATAACAAACAAACAAACAAAACAAACAAAAGATGAGCAGGCAGCTACACTAAGTTCAACCAAAAGAGGCAGCCTGTGGGGCCAAGGGAGGCAACCAAGTGGCAGATCTGAACCAACAGCAAAAACCCAGAGTGAAAACATCCCTGCATTCACTCTATATTTTAAACTCTCTTTTTTGGAGGGGGGGAACACAAACAACACAAAACATCCCAGTTTTGGCTTCATGCGAAATCCATCCAGTGATTATTTTGGTCATTTAAGAACCCAGAAATGATTGTTTCTAGTCCTTCACAAAACTGTAACATGGTGTCACATAAATTAAATGTAGATTATCAGGTCTTTCTTGATTTGGGGGGGAAATAATTTCTTCCAGTTCCTCTCTCTCTCTGGCTGAGGATTGCAGGGCTGGCCCTGCCATTAGGCAGCAGACGCTAGAGACCATGGAGGAGTGACAAGGTGCTGGATGACAGACCCGCATGTTCCATGTGGCTTGCCCCAAGCCCCCTAAGCTAGCCTGTTGCATTCAGGATCCATGGATGAAGCTATGCCAGTGTTAAAAATAAGATTCTGTGTGTGGAAGGGGTCAGGACAAGTCACCTTGTCCTTCACCTGAGGAAGCAAAATGTCATGAGCCAACCCTGGGTTTGGCCCTGAACAAAACGTGGCTTCAGTCCAAAGTACCACAGACAGGGGTCAGCTTCTGCAATCGGGCTTTCCTGCTCCCCTTCCTTCTGCAGTCCCTTGCAGCCCTGAAAGAGATGCTCCTGAGAGTTGGAGGACCCACTGGAAAGGTATGCAACAGGATTCTGGGGCCTGGAGTTGGCGTGGGGAGGTAGATAATTAGCAGAAATTGGAGACCACCACCTTGCATGAACAGAAATGCCTTCAGCTTGTGGAAAGGACTCTTTGGATTCAAGTTCATGTTGCTGCTGGTATGATAGGGAACCAAAACAACAATGCATTTTTAAAAAAGAGCTACCCAATCCACAGAACAAGGGAAACAAAACCCACAATATAATCATTACAAGAAGGGATACTCTAGCCATTTGACTTGCATTTATAGGTCACCTGTTTGACAGTTGTCCTGTTAGGCTACCAGACCTAGGCAATCCTTTTAAGTGAAGGGCTTATTACAATTGCCCAAGAAGGAAAATGAGACGCCCCCTCTCATTTACAGGAAGTAGTTGAATTGGCAACCACAGAGAACAGAAGGCATCACTACTCACTTACCCATGAGCAGCAGCGGGAGAGAGATATGTATTTAATACTTTAAATCTCCCCCGTCCCCAAAAATGTTGAGATACTGTTTAAGTACAGATGTTCAGTACTGTTGGCATTCTAGGTATTAGTAAATTCATTGTGCTGGTTCTGATCAGGTTGAGTTTCAGAGGGAGTTTGGGGAAGTAACTAGAGATACAAGTAACCAGCGACTACACAAACTCCACAATATGTTCTGAAAGGTTGAAATGCTTCTCCTAAGGCCTAGTTACTGGAAGAGCTTTAAGATAAAATATGGCGGTATGTTTGGTTTTGCCCCACCCCATTTTGCCTTTGAGTCCCCAGAATTTCTTCAAAATAGAATTCAGCCCTTGGGCTGAAAGAGGGTCAACACTGCTGGCTTACAGACTAGCTCTTGGTGTTGTAAAATCCAAAATCACATACAGTTTCTTGTGGGGAGGGGGGGTACTTGCTAAATTAAACATACAACACTATGAGGAAACCTTGAAGGAACTGGAGAAATTAGACTGAGATTGGGGAATTGGGGGCGGGGGGGACAATGATAGCACTCTTCAAATCCTTGAAGGGCTATCCCATAGAAGAGGGCAAAGACTTGAACTCTGCTACCCCAGAGGGCAGCACTAGCTCCAATGCACTTAAAGTTAGAGGAGGGTAGATTCTGGTTGAATATTAGGAGAACTTCATGGCAGTAAGAGCAATTTGGACATGGAGCCCATTACCTAGAGTGGTGGTGGGCTTTTCCTTGATGGAGGTCTTCAGGCCATCTGTTGGGGTGCATCAAGCAGGGGATCAGATGAGATGGCCTACTGGACTCCCTCCACTCTATAACTTTGATGTCAGCCTGCCCCAACATGGCACCCTCCAGATGTGTGGACTACAACTCCAAGCATCTCCCCAGCCAGTCACGCTGGCTGGAGGTGCTGAAAGTTCTAGTCCAACACACATCTGGAAGGCACCAGGTTAGGGAAGGCTGTTCTATGTTATCTTTGTGATGTGATCACTACAAGAAAAAAAACACCCCTATGTAATCAGGGTTCATGCCACACTTGCATGTATGTGGTTCATCTGAACTGCATGCTTAATTCCCATGCCACCAGCAGCAGCAGAGGCGGCCCTGCCCCACAAGACTGGTGCTTGCATATGTTATCTCTATAATATTCATTCATTCTATAATGAGGACTTCTAGCACATGTAAACAGTTTTTCTGTAACTTAGCACACATCACAAAGTTAACAGCTGAACACCAGGCCAAAGCACCAGCAAGCAAGCAATAAGGAAAAGTACACAAATGAGGAAAAGGGAAGTGAAAAATGCCTACCTCTAGCAGCTCTAATTGTTAAGTGAAAAAAAGGGCAGAGCTACCGTATATGTTTCACGGCAAACACATCTTCCCAAACATGCATTTCCTGAAGTAATGCAAGTGTAGAAGTGGTATAAGTGGGCAGGGCCAGCATCAATGGTAGGCATGGCTGGGCACCTGCTAAGGGCCCACACCCCACCAAGGGCCCACTGACAAGGTCCCCCGGGACTTGTTCCTTCTCTTCACCACTGCAATCTGTTTGTTCTCACCTGCCTCTTCCCCAGCCAATCATAGTGGTGAGAAGGAGGAACAGTAGATGCCACTGCCTACATGCTCACTGGCTCTCTGCCTGCCAAGCAAGCAAGTGGTAGCAATGATGAGAACGAGGATGAGGAGCAATAGGCGATAGCAGCTGGTGACAATGGCTGTGAGAAGGTAGACTCACTGAGGGAGGGGGCCCATTGAGGGGGTCCTCCAAAACCTGGAGCCAGTGCTGTATGTAGGCAGAAAATGTCAGGTGGGAGAAGGAGGTGGTGCTTAACTTTTCCTATGTCTCCAATGATTCTCCATTGCAAATCCCCTCCCCTGTGCTATTTTATCCCCACCTGGATGTTTTTGTGGTCTCAGAGGCTAGCTGAGAAGGGAAGGAAATAGTCTAGAAGAAGCTGGCTGTGGTGGGATTTGCACAAGAGAATCAGTAGATGGAATAAATGGGTGCCTAGTCCACTGATCCTGACAGCTGAGACTTCCCTGAATATGTCCACGCACCCACCCACCCACCCACCACGATCATTATGAGGTACACAAGGAGTTGGGAGCCCTGTGTTTGCTTCATTACATCTAGTTCTTCTCTAGGGCATCATATACATGGTCAGCTCCAACTTGGTACTTGCTATCCCTGATCAGGCCATATGCAGAATTTGCCTGAAACGGAAGAGACTTTTCCACCTTGTCGCCCACCAGCAGAATCAAGGCAGGAGACAGGCCTAAAGTTCTTGAGATACACTTTCACACCATGATGGGCTCCAACCTTGGCTTGTGTATTTGGCATTTCCCTCCAGGAAAACTACAAGTGTGCTAAGATGAAGATATATCATTTATTATCTGTAATAACAATAATAGTAATGATATAACAACTTAAAATTAATAGCCAGCAGGTTACGAAGACGTGTGTTGTGTGTGTGTGTGTGTGTGTGTGTGTGTGTGTGTGTGTTTTAAGAAACCATTTGCCCACATTTTGCTCTATTTATTAGTGTGCACTCTTACAAGGGATGTATTATGCCTGAGAGGCATAAGGAATTTACATGAACAATTCTCATTAGTGTTAATGGGCACTGCAGCACCCGCATCAATCCTCTGCGATAGGAGCATGGGATGTCAGTAACAAGAAGAAGCAGAAAGGATATTAGCCTTGCCATGCAAAATATAATACACTCGGCGGGCAATATCTTCAAAACTGCACATCTTATATTTACCATTTGAATATGGCCTGCAAAAAAAAGGGCGGGAAGAGGAGTGCTTTCTTCTAGCATGCCATGCATGACTAATGGTTTATAGAAAGAACACGCATGGTTTTTATTTAGTGAATGAAGAAAGAATGAAGCAGCAGCACAGAGCCTGAATTAATCAGGTATTTTGGAATGTCCACATTTGCTTTTCTTTCTTTCATTTAAACAGACCACAAATGCAAACCCTTATGAACAGACAACTGCTTTTAGCATTAGTCCTTCCCCTACCTGCTTCCCTGCATTTCAAAATTACGTAGACTGAAATACATGCTCCTCCCTCTCCACTCTGCTCCCGACCCGCCACCCCAGCAGCATCTTCTTATCTTAAGGGGAGATGGATAGAGTATCATCCTGGCCATGTCGCATTAGGTGTCCTCATTTACAGATTGCAAGAAGGGAGAAAAAAATACGCCTTGTATAAATTATTCAGAATCTATTGTATCAGTGTGTGTTCTCTGAGCATTCACCACTGGCAAAGCAGGCAGATTATTTTTCACTTTTAATTGTGTTGATACCTTATCTGCCCCACTGAAAGCAGAGAATGGTATGTGAAACCACATGTACCTGGGGAGCAAATAAAGGCAGTTACTAGGTCCATTATTTAAAGCCAAAGTAACCCATTTAGACAATGTTACTTTAACACAATGCCAAAAAATAAAAGGCCGGCCTTGTTGCTATTTACTTTTGTAATGCTTGTCTATTACTATGTCAAACATGAAAGAGTTTAGTTCAGGGATAGGTTGCTTAAAGAAGATCTGAACAGATTTAATAACCAGTGTCACAAAGGACTTCAGAATGGCATCTGGGCACAAAGGAAGTCATTGTTTGTATCACGTCCTAGATGATGCTAAGCCAAAAGCCCCCTTGCTCAAAATTCAAGGGCATTTTAAACCAATACAAATCCAATGGAATGTATTACCTTGATAACAAACCCTGTTAAAGTGTCTGATGAATCTGTACCAAATCATACTGTTCCTTCTCTTTGTATATCACATTGGCAATCCATATGATTTAAAATCCATAGTTATGATTATTCTGTGTCTCAAAAGGGCGGTGGAGGAAATTGACTGATTTGGCACGATATCTTTGTTTTTAAATCACTGGAATGAGTTAAATCACTGGAATGACGTCCAGTATGCTGCATGCCTCATCTTATTTACAGTGGCAGATGAATTCCAAGCTGAAATTTTGACTTGCAAGTTAGCGGCATGATACGCATCAAGAAATAAAAAGTGGCTGAGCACCAATTCAAAGCTTTTGAGGGAGAAGCACTGCAGCCTACTCCGCAAGCCTGCGTTAACTGTGAGGATCCATCCTTCCAGACAGACAGCTTCTGAATTTCGCTTTTCTGCATTTACAAAAAATGGGCTAGTCTGAATGTCATGTAATGTGCCCTATTAGGATATTAGCATGAAACACTCGTACAGATCTACACATGCTCATTTTCCAAGTGCTGTGCTTACATAAGGAGATCAACAGGGACTGCTCAAAGGTACAAAGCCAAACGATCAAAGCCAAAGGCAGATTAGGACAAAGCTCCCTCTAAATTCAGATGGGCTAATACTTGCTCAAGGAAATTCTGATTAGGGTTGCCAGGTACTGATCCTGAAACAACTGCTGTACCTTTAAGAGTTGCATAGAAAGCAGAATTTCTCTACGTGTGGCCTCTCCCATCACTAACTTTAGTGAAATCCTGCCTTTTATGCAATGATACCCACAGAACAGGCTAGTTTTTTCTGTGCTCCAGGAAAAAATGCTCAATTCAGTGGAAGCCCTGTACTTTGGCTTTCTGATCACGTTGGAATGCAGGGAAGCTGAGTAGTTATCTTTTTCCCTTCTTAATGCTTCAAGAAATTCTGCTTTTGTCTCTCTTTTCCTAAACAGTCTTACTCGGAAGTTAGACCCACTGAAATCAATTCCCAGCACTGACTGTATTTGTCAGAATTGTCCAGTCACTGGGAATACTCATTGCTAACATATTCTTGGAGAGGCATTTGGCATAATATTCAGCCCCTAATTTGGTCTGATTGCAGTCCCACTGCAAATATGAGTCATTTTTTTACAAGGATACAAGAAATAAGATCCTGTTTTTTTCTCTTTCTCTTGGCCAGTTGGCAGAAAGACAATTACAAGTGCATTAATCAGCAATATGCAGCAGGGGATAAAGCTTAATTGTATCATAGATATGGGTGAGGTTCGATTTTGAACTGTCAATACTATATATGTAACAAACAACTTCCGGAGAAATGCACACGCCTTTACCCTATAGCATATCTTCCAACTGTAGCTATTTAATTTACACTGTGGTACAAGTTCCAGTACACACCAACTACAGTCACACGAGGGGAATACATGTGCTGTATTTTATCATTTTTGACTCTGTAATGAACTTACACCGTACTAAATCTACCTATGATGCCTTTTCTTCTAAAGAATAGAAGACTCCAGAAGAATATATCACTTCAGAAGGATACATGATGTGCTTTAGGAGCTAGATTTCTCTTACTGAAAATTTCTACCCTGCCATCTAGTCCATAATGGACCTATAAAGTGGCCCATGATTATAAAATCACACATGATACATAACAGATTCCTAAATTAAAACCAGGTAAAAATCCACCTAAAATCTTAAATCTCTAGTATCCAAGATTTAACCTCATCTGAAAAAATAAACACATTTCTGGCATCCTAAGGTAATATAAGTTTCCAATACTTATACATTTCTATTCATTTCCGAGCCCATTCAAGGTGCTGCTGGTTTGAACCTATAAAGCCTTATAAGGCTTATGACCGCAATACCTAATGGAACACCTCTCCAGTATAACTCTTACCCATACACTACATCTGAGGCCCTCCTCCAAGTGCCTCCTCTGTGTGAGGAGTTGGAGGATTGCAATAAGGTAGAGGGTCTTTTCAGTTGTGGCCCGATTGTGGAATGTTCTCTTAAGTGAGGCCCACCTGGCACTGACATGGTCAGATGGAGGGGAGAGCACTTGAGCCCATCACTTCCATCTATGTCTTTTGCCCGTGCTCACGAGGAGGAGGGGCTGAGGTACCATCGGGATATGTCTTATCTCGGTGGAGCTTCACTCCTCCCCTCCCTGCACCCTGGAACATTCCCCCCCCCAGCGCCTTCTCCAAAGTCACACTTGCGACTTCGGAGCTGCAGCCAGCGCAGAAAGACCACACTGGCTGCAAGGGTGGAGGGAGGGCACTCCGTGGTCGAGGTCCCAGCTGCGACCTCGGAGCACTTTTCCGAGGTCGGAGCTGGGACTCCAACTTTTCCTATGGCAGCCAGACAGTGTCTACTGGCCATAGGATTGCACCCTTATTATCATCAATTTCTTCTAAAGTGCATAAATGAGTGCTGTACAGAGATTAAAAGGTAAGACCGTCCTTGCCCAGAGGCTCACAATTTAATACAAGTGATACAAAAGGAAAAAAGATTGGGGAGGAAAGCAAGCAAATTCAGATACAAATTCTTAGAGTTATATAATAATTATGACTGTTAAATTAAATCAATGATTTCTGATTTAATTGGTTTAATTAGATTGGTTTGAATATGAAGTTTTGAATTTTAAACTTGTGAGGGAAGGAGAGTTCTGGTTTGTTCAGCACATGCCAGGCCCCACTTTCTGACACATCCTGACAACTCGACACAGGACACAAGTAACAGTGAAACTCTTTATTGCAGAAGATCAGGTTACACTGACTAGCTTTCCAGAGCTTGTGGCAAAGCTTACAGCATTTATAGACCTCAATAAATCAATAGCCTAGGCCAGTGATGGCGAACCTATGGCACGCAGGGACCTCTCTGTGGGCACGTGAGCCATAGGTCGCCAGCCCTCAAGGTCCTCCCGGGGCGGGGCGGGCAGGCCTGGAGAGAAGTGGCGCTCTTCGCAGGGCTGTCCTTAGCGGGGGAAAGGGGCGGTCCAAGCCTAACCGGCCTGTTTGTTGACCCGAAGAGTTTGATGGGGGGGTGCCTTTAAGTTGAGCTCCACACCACGATTGGCCCTCGGGCGCGAGGGGGGCGTGTCCCGACAGCTGCTGCAGCCTCCGCAAGTCTGAATGGCGGGTGAGGGAGGATTGGGGTGTCTGTCTCTTGGTGGTAGTCTCGTGAGGCGGCGTGGGCGGGATTTGGCGGCGGCTGAGGCTGCTGCCTGCTTGCCTTCCTTCCTTCCTCCCTCCCAACGAGAAGCTGGTGCTGTTTGTGTGGAAGGGGGAGGAGGCGGAGGATGAGGATAAGGAGGAAAAAGAGGAGAGGAGCCTGAGCCCCGCCAGCGTCGGGCAGAGGAGTGGATGGCGGGCCGCCGGAGGGGAGGGGAGGCAGCAGTTGCCTTTTCCCTCTGCTCGCCACAAATTCTTGCTTTTATTTCCTCTTCTCCTTTTCCCTCCAGTTTCCTTCTCGTGTTCCTCCCCCCTCCCTCATTTCTCCCCGTTTGCATCGTCTTCATAATTACCTGCCTTAATAGTCGCTTCTCCCCCTCCCCCCTGCACTGCCTTCTTCCTATCAGCCTCCCCTTCTCGATATTGCTTCCCTTCCCTTCTCTTCTCGTCCCCCCTCCTTCATTTCTCCCCATTTGCATCATCTTAATAATTACTTCTGGCTCCCCGCTCTGCACCCCAGTCGTTTCTTCTTCCTCTCATGGCATCCCAACCCCTGCAGCCAATGCTACTAATATTTTCTCCCCCCCCCATAGCGCTTCCTCCTCTTCCCTCCCTTGCCCCCCACCCTTAGTTCTCTGTAACTAAGTTCTCTTAGTTCCCTCCTAGCCAGCACCTTCGCTGCAGGTGCCTTTTCCCTCTGCTTGCCACACAAAGCCTTGCTTTTATTTCACTGCAGCAGGCTTCCCTTCTCGATATTGCTTCCCTTCCCTTCTCTTCTCCTCCCCCCTCCTTCATTTCTCCCCATTTGCATCATCTTAATAATTACTTCTGGCTCCCTGCTCCGCACCCCAGTAGTTTCTTCTTCCTCTCAGGACTGGCCAATGTGATCATATTATATGATCACATTGGCCAGTCCTGTTAACTATCTTAGAGCCTGCAAGGAACCCAAGGCGGCTTACATAATCCTCCTCCTCTCCATTTTATCCTCACAACATCCAGCCTAACCTACCTCACAGGGTTGTTGTGAGGATAAAGTGGAGAGGAGGAGGATTATGTAAGCCGCCTTGGGTTCCTTGCAGGTGCTTCATCTGTCTTTTTAAATAAATTTTGTGTTTTTGTAGACTCCAAGACTTGAACAAAAAAAACACAAACATGAGTTCAGCTCTTTTCAGCTTTGAATTATATCAAATCTGATACCAGAAACAGATTAACAGATGAGCTGAGTGCTGCATGTGTTGCTCTCAAACTGAGTATGAGCCAAAGTTTGACAAATTATCAGCATGCATGCAACAGCAAAAATCACATTAATCATATTACAAGTTGAGAATCCCTTATCCAAAAATACATGCGCCTAATTATTTAAAAAATCTATCTAAATTACCTTAAGGCTACAATGTAGTACTATAAAAAAAACTGAGTTGATGTTTTTTTCAATAAAAAACTGTTTGTATCATTGAAAGCCCTGTTATTGTGTTTTTGTTTTAAGACAAAAGATGTTAATTAGTTCGGACAACTGTATGAGTTGTTTTTACTAAACTAAAACCCCGGTATTCAGGTTTAATTGCAGTGTTGGCACTTTGAAATAAATAAGTTCGTTTTGTGTTGCAGTTTGGGCACTCGGGCTCAAAAAGGTTTGCCATCACTGGCCTAGGCAGAGGCTATCGGCACATTGCTTGGTTCAAGAGAGAGTTTCAAGTTTAGAATCCACACAGAGTCCAAGTCAGAGTTCAAGTCCAGCAACAGATTTCAAGTCAGGATCCCACTGGTATAGTATTCAAGGCAGACAAGAGTGCAGGATTCAAGAAAAGTTGAGGCAAGTATTTCGGGTAATTAAGACGTCGTTGCCAGCAAAGGCTCTTCCGTCTTTGCACCAGCTTAAATACAAGGGAGGGGCTGTTAGAGCTCCCCTTCTGATGTCTATCCTGACAGGGAAATCTGGCCCATAAGTGAGCACTCTGTCTAACAATGAGTCTCTGTTCTGCCCTCTTTAGTTGATGCCTTAACCTGGGAGACACCACCGAAACCGCCTCCTCTGCAAAATCCTCCTGCTAGGTTGTAAATCAGCCTCACTCCAGGCCAAATCTTGCAGCTGTGGCTGATAGGGAGTATCACCCTTCTTCGGCCTGCAATCAGATGGGAAGCTAGGCAGCGGCAGCACTGAGCTCCCAGGTCCCGAGCTTTCCACGACTGGACTGGGTTTTAAATCATCCTGCTCTAACTCTGAATCAGACTCTGTCTCCAAAGCTGTAGGGCAGTGATGGCGAACCTTTTTGAGCCCGAGTGCCCAAACTGCAACACAAAACCAACTTATTTATTTCAAAGTGCCTTAAATTTGGCACTAGCTAATCACGCCCCGCTCTGTCTCAGGGCATGGCTCTTCACCAGGCGCGCAAAGATTCGGGCATGCGTGCATGCGCTGTGCTTCTGAGCTGTCTGTTCAGTTAGAAGGAGGGCTGGGTGCCTGCGCAGTCCGCTTCTGGGGGTGGAGATGTTGGAGTGTGCCTGCCTGTGGAGGCCAGCGAGGAATGAGTGGAGAGGAGTTACTATGGAAACCCGACGCTGAATGCAGAAGGGGACGGTCTTTTCGCGATCTGGCGACCAATGGCTTGAGTGCCCACAGAGAGGTCCCTGCGTGCCAGCTGTGGCTCGCGTGCCATAGGTTTGCCATCACTGCTGTAGGGCCTACAGCAGCACTTCGGCTAGGCCTGACAGCCCATTCCTTCACTGAAGGTTTGAGGAACCTCGGAGATCTGTGGAAGTTCACCAGGAGTTCTGTGGACTGAACATCAAAAGACAGCTTCTCCACATTACTGATCTTACCCTGCTATGCATAACCATAGGAGATAGTAGTCCAACAAGGCCTAAACACATAATGGGAGTTGCACTCTAGAAAATGTATCCAAGAATTCTCTGTAATGCAAAGGAGGTGGCAAATGGATCCACATAGAAAAGATTTGCCGCGAATAAGAAGTCTGAACTCCTCTGAGTTAAACTAATGTTTCAGGAAGGATCACTGGCATTTTTAGACACTTATAAATTATAATTAGAAGATTGGAAGGAAATCTGAGTACACTGAGTAAAACACATACATCTTTATAATAACTGTACAATTATTTTAGCCTCTTTGGAAAATCCAGATGGGAAGTCTGATGAAAATCATTCCGTATCAGTAAAAGATGGGGGGGGGGGGAGTCCTTTAGATCTGAGAAAGAACTGAGTTCTTGAACACCGGAATGCCAAATGCAGTGATGAATGAGAGCTGTTTTAAATATATATATATATATATATATATATTCAATGCACTCTAACCTAATTTAGGTAGGGCCAGACCTCTAACCCACTGAACTCGTAAACTGTCACAATCTCCGATTGTGATTCAACCAGCTCAGGCTTATCCAAAAGGCCATCCACTGTTAACTACTCTTCGTTTTTCTTCCTCCAGGGCCTCAGGATTTATGCCACCAATTAAGACAATAATGAGTGCCCCAGGCTGACCTCCCAAGAGCAAGAATTAATTAAGCACAGTATTTCTTACTAAGGAATGACACTTTCCCAAAGCATTTATGTAGTTGCTCTTTTTTCCAGGTATTATTGTATTTCAAGTCTGCATTCCCAAATTTTTAACTCAAACTAGTACAACACTTCTTCAGTTCACATTTTCCCAATGTACCTTAAAATGTTTCAAATATGTTGGGTACAGTTCACTGTTCAAGGTGATTGAAAATGAAGTAATTTAACATCTATTGCAAAGATGTACATTTTTTAATGCTGCAAAAGAACTGTAATGCAAAATCTCATAAGTATAATCAGTTTAAATGTAGGTGAAACAACAGCAGTGTATCAAATATATTTTTCTTATTATAAGACTTGTTTAAACAAAACAAGAGCACACAAGTCTCCAAGAATTCATTGAGTTATTTAAAACTGAAATGTCCTGGTTTTGGTTTTTGCCTGCTGCCTTTGTTTTTCCCATAATCTCAGGCTCAAGGCTAAGCAAGAGGCAAGTATAAATTTGCACATTCTTTAAAGACTTGAAAAGCTCTTTCCTCCCTAGTACAATCCTATTTTCAACTTGTTTCTTAGGGCAGGGAATGCAAATTGTAATGGAATACAAAAAGAATCAAATATTCCTTACACTCCAAGAGTCCCAATTTGTTCAGGACAATCCTAATTTACATAACTGTGCCCTGGGGGAAATCCTGCCTTCTGACCAGTTAGATTTTAGCTGATTTGAGAAAGAATTTAATTCCTTATACCAGTGATGGTGAACCTAAGGCACGGGTGCCACAGCTGGCACGCAGGGACCTCTCTGTGGGCACTCGAGCCATTGGTCACCAGATCGCGAAAAGACTGTCCCCTTCTGCAAAACACTAATGATCTTGTTCTTTCTCACAGTGTGGAACAGAATGATTTTATTCTAGAATTCCTATTACAGAATTCTTTTCTACACTGTTATTACATTTAAAAGATTTTGAAGAATGATGCACAGAGCATGGCTTGGATGTAAAGCCCTAACAGTTGACCTGAGTGCTGCATGTGTTGGTCTCAAACTAACGGAGTATGAGCCAAGGTTTGACAAATTATCAGCATGCATGCAATAGCAAAAATCACATTAATTGTGCAAAAGCATGCCCAATGCAAACTTTTACCTAATGCAGTGTTTGCAGTCCAAGACATAAAGTGTTTAAAATGTGTTAAGCACATTTCGTTTTCTTGTTTATCTTGCTCATCCTAGTACAGGTTGACTTTTACTTTTACTAATCCGACACCTGTAGAAGCAGGGAAAGGACCCGGGGTAAAGCTTGCAAATACAATTTCAATCTGGCATATAATCATATTAAAAGTTGAGAATCCCTTATCCAAAAATACATGTGCCTAATTATTTAAAAAGTTTGTATAAATTCCCTTCAGGCTATGTGTACAATGTAGTACTATAATAATTTTTTGAGTTGATTTTTTTTCCAACAAAAAACTGTATCATTGAAAGCTCTGTTATTGTGTTTTTCTTTTAAGACAAAAGATGTTAATTAGTTCAGACAACTGTATGAGTTGTTTTTCTAAAACTAAAACCTCGGTATTCAGGTTTAATTGCAGTGTTGGCACTTTGAAATAAATAAGTTGGTTTTGTGTTGCAGTTTGGGCACTCGGGCTCAAAAAGGTTCGCCATCACTGCCTTATACTATCTAATTCCAAATACAGAGATGATTTATTGTGACTTTAACCTAACTCTAACCTAACTTAGGTAGGGTCAGTGCCACTTCAGCCTGGGGAACTTGTGGCCCTCCAGACATTGATGACTCCAACTTTCACAATCCCTGACCAATGGCCATACTCGCTGGGGTTGATGGGAGTTGGAATCAAACAACATGGCCACAGGTTCCCCACACCTGCACTACAGTGTTTGTTAGTTTTGTTGCAATGGACTAATATAGCAGCTTTGGTCGGTTTACAAAAAGGTGGGATATTACAAATGTTAAACTTACTTACTACCCTTAGGGAAACTACACAAAAGTTCCTTTTTAGAACTATTTAAGATGTGAAGAAGTGATAGAATGGTGGGAGAGATAGAAGAGTATGCTCAGAAACGAATAAACTAAAAAATTAATTCACCTTTCTGCCAAAGATTAAAGCTGGACCGTTAATCTTCGTTAATAGTAGCCCCTCTATCCCACATGGCATGTAAGGTTGTAATCCAATGTGACTTTTAAGTAGACATGTATTGAGCTGTATTGTTAGTTTTCAGTCTCAGCAGGGTTCAAAAACAGCTTTTTATGGGTTGTGTGGGGAACTCCTATTCATTAAAAAAAAAAAAAAAAGTTAAAAGCCTCACTGTGAATGTAATCCTCCTGCCTTATTTTCGGTTTTGCAGAAGTGTGATTTATAACAGATTTTGTGTCTGTGGCCAGTAAATTGTGCCCTGCAAGGTGAGAAATGACAAGAAATGATCAGCCTGCAACAGTTGTGGGATCCATTTAATTAAGGAGAAGGTTCTGGTACCCAAGATGCTACTTTTTTTTTTAGGAGACTTTCTCCGAAGACCCATTTAATTTGGTATATTGTGTTCGCCTGTCTACTAGCCAGCATTTCCACCGACTTTACCAGCCAAACAAGGTCATGTTCTTAGCATGCATGCTGTGAAGCCTGCAGTGTTCATTGATTGTAAGGGAACTAATGATATACATGCAAGATCAATAGGCAGATCAGCATGTTAAGAGGATTTTTTTCAAAATAATGTAATCCAACAATTAAGAGTGCCTGCTTATGCTACATATAGAAACAAACAATCTCTTTCTTGTACATATCTTAAGCAACTCAGGGATGATTCTTGCAACCAAGTTTTGAGTTTATATCTGCTGCTTTTGGGAGTTTTTTTGTCAGCAGAGTCTGAATATGCACATGGTGCAGCAGTTGCGTGAGCACTCTGCCATGCACACATATCTTGAGATGCTTCTGAAAGATCATTTGCAATGGTGTAGTAAATTGAGATCAGTGAACCTAGAAAGATCATCAGCTGACTGCTTCACCATGAGCAATTCTAACAAATGAAACCAGTGCGGATGGACTTAACAGCTGTGGTCCATAGAGGAGCAGGAGGAGGTATATGTGCTGCCATCCACCATCACCACATTGTAAAAAGGAAGCGGACAGGTTAACCTAATGCATTTGCTAATGATCTGTACATGTACAAAGGCCTACTGGCATTTGGCACATACAGGAAGGTTTCAAACCAGCAACAGGATCTTTCGGCAAAAGAAAGCATGAAAGAAAGTGTTTGGGAATGCATTATTTCGGAGTGACACACTATATCTTTACCGTTTATATTATCTTACTACTTAAAACAGGCTTCCTCAACCTGGTGCCCTCCACATGTTTTGAACTTCAACTCCCATCAGCCCCAGCCATCGTGGCCAACATCTGGAGGACACCAGGTTGGGCAAGGCTGACTTAAAATAAGGGACCGAGGGAATGATAATTCCATCTTCCAAATATGCTGATATGGGCCCTACTATTAGGCAGAGTGAGGGGACTGCCTCCGGTAGAGGATTTGGGGTGTCATAAAATGGCGGCAAATGGTTAGTTATTTATCATTTTTGAATTTTTAATGCCAGGGTGGGTGAGAGGCACTTGTGGGATTTTCAGCCTCAGGTGCCAAAATAACTTGGCTGGCCTTGGATGCTATGCACCTTGACTGGGTGAATTATATTAGGAGTACAGTCATGCCTTGGATTGAGAGCATAATTCGTTCCGGAAACGTGCTTGTAATCCAAAACACTTTTATATCAAAACGAAATCCCCCCAAAAAAATTTGTACAGAGAATTTTAATTTAAGCCGTACTACAGTACTTGTATTGCAAGACGTCGCTTGTATATCAAGTAATATATATACATATACATATATATATATATATATATATATTTAAAAATTTGCTTGTCTTGCAAAACGCTTTCAAACCAAGTTACTTGCAATCCAAGGTATTACTGTAATATAATTACTCCTAATATAGCGGTGGGGCTGCATTTGTTGCTCTGCCTCAGGCAGCAAAATGTCTTGGAGCGGCCCTGCTCTTGACAGGCCCAGAATGAGAGTCTACCTCAGGAGCCTATGTGTCTGGACCTCTTTGGAGGAAGAATGGGATACAAATGTGATAGATGAAAATGGAAGCACATTCAGCGTTATCATTTATGCTTATGTGTTATTTTCTCTCTCTCTTTTCTAAGGAAAAAACTTTAGCAAGCTGATGCAGACACAATGATGGTCACTTACCCCTAATATAATTCAGTCTCATTTATTCAGTAGAAAGCTACCAAATATAGTTCCAACATTTAGATTTCTAGCTATTTAAGATGGATTTCAAACCCAAACAAAATTGCCATGTCTGTTCATGAGGGAAGCTATTTATGTTAACAGCCTCACTCCTCAAAGTGCTGTTCTGTCACAAGCCCCATTAAAACTAATGGGGCTTGCACTATCACAGTGACTTGAGAATTGCAGCCTATGGCTTTTTCTAAACTAATTGGCAGTGGGAAATGACACAAATGACATCAACTCCTGCTTTAAGGGTCCTTTTCACTGCCAGAGAAAGTAAGCTGTAAATGTACATCTATCCCAATATGATTTAGATTCAAAAGCAAAAAGAGCCCAACTTTACTGATCAGAAGAAAAATAAAGGTGTCTTGAATAAATATTGTTTTGCAAATCTTGAGCTCTTGGTCTATCGTGATAATGATATATAGTACAAGTAAAATGTATTGGATCTCTGAAGACAAAACGAAAAGCAGTGGCTCAGTTCAGATGTAACAATCTCAGGCCAGTGAACCATATACTCCCTCCTTGCCCCTCCTCTCACATACCCAGCTTCAGAGCTGATATTGTGGCTTCTTTAAACCATAGTTTCCCATCATATCTGAACCTGGAAACTGTGGTTTAATCCCTGCTAACAGAGCAGGATATGAAACCAGGATCTCACCAAGTAGAAATCAGGATATGAAACCAGATATGAAACAGTTTCCCCAGTTAACTGTGGGGAAACAATACAGGCATGTGGCTTATGCTGGCTCAGCTTTTCTGAGCGTGGAAAGCTAAGCAGGGTCAAGCCTGGTTGTTACTTGGATGGGAGACCCCCTCCTCTAGTTTCCTGCATTGAGCAGGGGGTTGGACTCGATGGCCTTGTAGGCTCCTTTATGATCTATGAAATCTATAATTTAAATAAATTGTGACATCAACCGTAAGGGGAGGGATGAAGCGGGGGCATGCAGTCACACAGTTAATTCCTGGGCCTTTTTGAAGTTGGCTTTGATTCAGAGGGCTGATTAGTTGAAAGATTTCTGGTCAGTAGATGATCATGAAGAAGAGGTCCCAGATTCAATTCCTGGAATATTCTGGAAGGGCTGGAAAATAATGCTGTACGAAACCCTGGAGGGCATCTGCTAGTCAGTAAAAACCTGGGGTGAAGAACCTGTGGCCACCTAGTTTTATATGGCCCTAATTTCAAGTGGCTTACAGAGATGGAGTGGGAGATAGAAGAGCATGGTGCATAGCAAGAGGGCAAAATGCCTGCAGTGTTGCAAACCCCACCCCTTTTTTGTTCTGGCCCCACCCACTGCTGGCATGTGGCCCCCCACAGATTACCCTCAAGGGAATGCAGCCCCCAACAGAAAAAAGGTTTCCTGCCCCTGGTGTAGACAAAACTGGGCTAGATGTAAGAATGGTCTGACTAGGTATAAGTCATAGATTTCATAGATCATAGAGTTGGAAGGGGCCTACAAGGCCATCGAGTCCAACCCCCTGCTCAATGCAGGAAACTAGAGGAGGGGTCTCCCATCCAAGTAATAACCAGGCCTGACCCTGCTTAGCTTTCCACACTCAGACAAGCTGAGCCAGCATAAGCCACAGGCCTAGACAGCTTCCTTCCAGGTATATGTGGATTTCACAGGGACCCCAAAGATGAATGCATTTATTTCTCCTCATGTGAAAAGCTAGTTGAACTTAGGCTCCATTGAACTCAAAGGGGCAAGTTAGTCATGACTAATGACTCAAGCCCTATTGATGGGAATGAAGAGCAACTAACTTACTCTGGATCCAGCCCAGACTTTATTTATGTTACGTTTATATCCCTTCTTTCCTCCCAAGGAGCCCAAGGCAGTGTACATGATCCTCCTTGTCCTCTTCATTTTATCCTCACAACAATTGTAAGGTAGGTTAGGCAGAGCATCAGCGTCTGGCCCAAATCACCCAGTGAGCTTCATGGCCAAGTGGGGACTTGAATCTGGGTCTGTCCCATTCCAGTCCAACACTCTAACCACTACATCACACTGGTACTCAATTTAAACTAATAAACAAATAATGGCTTTACACCTACATGTGTAGTCAGTATAGAGAAGGGAAAACAGAGAGGCATGTACAGTACAGGCTTGCCAAAGAGTAACACGTGAGCCAAACAGCCAGTCTGTTCTGACTGCTTCTGTCACTTCCATGGAGCACACAATGTCTCAGAACAAAGTACTTATTTGGGTGCAGAATCAAAGCTAAAATCAGAGCCAGCGTGGTGGAGTGGCTAGAGTGTTGGAGTGTTGGCAGATCCAGGTTCTAGTCCCCATTCGGTCATGAAGCTCACTGAGTGACTTTGGGCCAGTCACTCTTTGTTTAAGATGGACACTGATGTGGAAAGCAGCCGTGGATTAAATTTATGGGTGTTCTGTTCTGTAGCATCCCCAAGAGACAGAGAGGCACCTCTGCTGTACAAACACATTTGCTGACTCCCACTATAAAAATGGAAGCTGTCCTTTGTGCATTTTACAGTTTTCTCCCCTCTTTTTTGGTCTTAAATTGCTCTAGGCAACTTCACTACATACACAGCTTGTGCCAGAAATCCGGGCCATGTGTTGCTACCAAAGGAATGTCGCCTTCTAAATGCTTAGAACAAGGGACAAGGCTCTAACAGACAGCTGAATCTGCCAGAGCATTGGTTTTTCCTATTCACCAGCACAATGCTGGCATTATTTGGGAAAGCAGCCCACTGCACCCAACCCCCCATCTTTTGCAGGCTGTGTTACAATGAAGAATAAAGTCAGTACCAAAGAGTGGGGCTTTCAGTAAGAGCCTAACAATTGCTGATACTAGCATTTTTTAAAAAGTACTACAAGATGAAGGTCAAGAAACAGACCAAAAGAAAACAGCTTCTTAAACATGCCATTTCTGCTAGGGAAAAAATATATATTTGTTAAATACTATTATTCTTTTAAATACTATATGGATATGCTTCTATCTATATAACATATTTTTGGTTAATAAATTCAGTTACTTTCTAGACATAGATAAGCCTTGCTCTAACCACCATTTAGAACCCAACCCATGGTTTGAGTTTTGAAATGTAGACAGGTAAACTACTGTTTAGAGCTACTTGTCTGCTTTTGTTATCTGGTTTTGCAGCACCCATCTTCATAAATTTGTAAGTTTTCTCCCTTCTCCATGGTGCAGACTGTCATGCCCCTGCCCATGGGCAAAGCGTTATAGCAGTAAGTATGTGACGGGAGGAGGGAGTGTGAGGGGAGTGTGGAATGTTGAGATGTCTGCTGATTGGCTGAGAGAGTGAGAAGGAAGGGGTGAAGCCTGTGTTATAAAAACAGTGGGCGGTGCTGTTCAAGGGTAGTCTGAGGGAGGAGGAGGAAGAGGGAGGAGAGAGTCGGGGGGGGGGAGAGGGTTGAGAAGTCTGAGAGAGAGAGAGAGAGAGAGAGAGAGAGAGGAGAGGAGAGGGTTTTCAATGTGTAGAGAATCTATTAACATTATCTATTTCCCTACCCTTAACTGTAATTAAATAAACTTGTTTCCTTTTTAAAACTCAAAAGGAGTGGTCTGAATAAATTACCCTGAAGGGGTTGGTGGCAGCAGAGGAGCAAAGAGAGTGTTGATTTTTGAAGTGCTTGCAGAGGTGGTGGGATGGAAAAGGTGGAGGCGGAGGGAGGCCTGACACAGTCAATGGAGGAGGAATGGTGGCCATAATTATGCTTTGTCAACGTACGATACAGCACCAAACCATAGTTAGCACAAACCATGGTTTGCAAACAGAGCCAAAACCAGGTTCCTGATTCGGGTTTGCTGGTCTATGGTTTTTCAATTTGGACATCAGCCAAACCACAATTTAGCTTCCTTATCCATGATATGGCATGATACCTGAACTGAGACTAAAGTATTGGAGTGCATAAATCCTAGTGCAGTCATAAATTCACTAAATGGTCTCTGGCCAGTCACACACTCTGATCCTCAATTCCTTTCATCAATTCTTTTTCTGCAAAATCAGAACTATAAGGACCTAACAGCTAATACACAAGATTCCTATGAGGGTGAACAAGATAATGGTGCTAAAGGACAGTTGCTCAAAGGCAATATGCCTTCAGCCTCTTCTAGACTTATTTTCTGCATTCATTACAATAAAATTAAAAGGACTGGCACAAGAGCACAGCTATGCTGAGTACCTAGCAATAAACACAAAGATACAACTTTCAAAAATTTCTAGTACTCTTGAGAATTCCAACTTAAAGACAGCTTTTAGGCAGGCCTTATCTTGAAGCAGCACTGGTCATTCAGCAATTTACTTCTTTTAAAATGACTTAATTTGGATATTTAAACAATCTAGTGTCCAACATTTTTTATACATCCTGGTAAACTACAAGCAATTAATGCATGGAATTGAAAAATAGTCTCTCCCATATGTTGCTTTATGCTCTGAAGACTGATGCAGACAAAATCAGATTGCATTTACAGGGTTGTAGGGAAAAGCTGAGGAAGAAGAATTGTTGCTGGGGAAGATGGGGTTAAGAAATGCCAAAGGCAAAAGTATTTGGTGGAGGGAAAGAAGAAAATTCTCATCTCTGAGGGACCACTGAAAGACAAAGACGCTTAGGGGAAGATCTAGGAGGGGGGAAAACCAATATGTAAGAGGTTAAGTTAATCAAGATGAGAGATGACCAATTTGCTGACAAGTGCTTTTGCGAAGAGACTGAGCTAAGGAGGATTTGGGTAGTGATAAAGAGGAAGAAGCTACGCATATCCTTATCTGAAGTCAATGAGAGTGTTTCAATTGACTTCTCAAGGCGTTGGACTAGGTCCTAGAGAATGATTACAGGTGAATGTCAATGAAACAGCAAGGCAGCCAAGAAGAAAAGGTAATAGAATTGTCTGCAGAAATCAAAGCCAAGGAAGAGTCTACATTTTTGGTATAAGAGAGTTTAGTTGACCGGCAGCTAGAAGAATGACTACAGATCATGATCTAGAAGTGCATTAGGGAATTTTTAAAAAATTCAGCTGGGAAGAAAGGTATAGCCAAATGCACTAAAAGCAGAACAATGCCCAAGTTAAATAAATTATCCGTCTATACACAGTGTTGACGATGAAGAAACAAAAGGGAAAGGAATGCAGACAGAAGGAGTTCAAAACATACATAAAAGGACTGGCAGAGTGATGTAAAATGGGCATACACAAGTCAAGAGGTGAAAGGAGTTCTCTGAGAAGTTTCAGCCAGAGAGGTTCCATGAGGTATTTGTTATGGGATGGACAGGGAGTCCAAATGCATCGAAATAAACAAATGATGAAACAGTATACTCAGTTTGGGTGTTGTAAGATTTGATGTTTTAGGCTGCAATCCTACACACCTGGAAATATGCCCTATTGAGCTCCATGGGACTTAATTCTGAGTAGACATACACAGGATTGCACGGTTGGACACCTTCGGATTCACAAACCAAGAAAAGATCAGTAATTGACCAGGGTCAGCCCTACCATCAGTTGGAGTGAAACAGCTGCCTGAGGCAGAAGATGCCGGGGGTGGGGGGTGGGGATGCAGCGGTAACAGCCAAGTGAAAAGGTGGGTGGCAGAAAGATGTTTGAGAACAGTGCTGTGCATACCACAGGACCTTCACTGCACCCCCCTAAGCTGATCTGCTGCCCTCATCTGTGGTAGAAGATGCTACCTTGTCACAAGCACTGAAGTAAGATGCAAGTGCCAATCTGGTTGCCTGCTGTACACGGAACTGGGGGATGGGGCAGGTGGGTGATATCTTGTCCTTTGCCTCAGGTAGCAAAATGCCTTGTGCTGGCCCAGGAGATTTCAGACCAAGGGCTGTATCAACTACTCTGACGGAAGCGGACTTCCCTGCCTCCTTCTTCCCATAGCAGCTCCCCCTCTGCCCCCTGAAAATGCTACACAGAGCCAGGGTATCCTGATGAATGGCATGAGCTGTGGTGTGGTGTGGTGGGAGAGGCGGGTTGTGGTGTTATGTTATTTGGGGGTCAATTTAAAGTGTATATATGGTAAGTATGATCATGTGTTCTGGTGTTGAGTATATGATTAGAAGTATGTATTCCTGTTGCATCTATGTGTGTTATGTTAGGTGAGTGAGAAATGATGGGCAGGAAGAATGGTGTATTTGCATATGTGAGATGATTGGCTGAGAGAGTGAGAAGGGGGGGGGGTAAAGCCTGTGTTGTATAAGCTGTGGGCGGTGCTGTTTAGGCTGGAGTGTGTGGGGAAGAGAGGGGAGTGTGTGTGTCTGAGAAGTGCTGGAGTGCTGTTTGGGAGTCTGTGGAGCTGACTGGAGAGAGTGGAGAGGTTATATTAGGATTGTTGGGCGATTAGCTAGTGAGTGCAGGGATTGATATTTTGGGAACAGTTGGTGAGGGCGGATTGGTAACAGAATTAAGATAGTAAATTACTTAATATAGACTAAAACTTACATATGAAACTTATATCAAGAAACGGTTGTATTTTAAAATAAACTTTACTTTGTTTATTGAAGAAACCAGTGTGGGAAGCTGTGCTTTATATTTGGTTAAAGAAGTATATATAAGGTAGGGATAAATCCCAAGGTCAGTGTGAGAGGGGTAAGGGTTAGAGAAAGAGAAACCTCCAACCTTATGTAAGCGCACCCATAGATCTCCAAAAGGAGGGCAAGCTTAAGGCCCTGTGAGGGCCCTTTGAGGGCTGGTGTGACAGGGATCACCAAAAATTGGGTGGAGAGAGTACCTTCTGTGAGAGGAGCCTTTCCTCTCACAGAAGGCAGGTCCTGGATCCCACCCCATATTATTGCCATGTCTTTAAAAAAATGTATGTTGAAATCAGCAACTGACCAAGTGAACTCTCTGTGAAGTTACAACTTCCTGTTGACTAAGGAGAGAATAACATATTGATATTTTTTTAAAGTCAAGAATGTGATAGTATAACCGAGTCCAACTGGACATCAAGGGCCAACTGTGAGTCAACATACACTTCAAATGGTGCATGCAAACACACACACACACACACACACACACACACATAGAGAAAAGACACAATTTAGCATCAGAATGATTATCTGGGAAGCTAGTATCCTTAACCCAGTTTTTTTCTACAGACAACATCCAGTAATGAAAGCGCTATCTTAAAAGCAATGAATCTGAAAAGAACACAATTGTTTACTATGAAGGTTTCATGTTTAGCTTCCACTGTGATATGTAGCTTTCAGAACAGAATTTTACTTTAGCTAGGCTGAGCCACTGAGCTTGCCACTATTACATTTACCGTAAGTGTTTTTTTTCCCAGCTGGTACAATGCTTGAAGTTGTGCTTTTATTAATGTGCTCTGTCAAATTCTGTGTAAAGCGCAAATTAAAAACTAAAGGAGCCTGTGGGTTTGCATAATGACAACATTGGGTCTGCAACAATTCAACATTGCTTCAATGAAGTGATTCACAATAAGCAGCATGGAAGTACCACACCTTAAGGGAGAGCAGAAGGCGATACAAAAGTTGAACATAGACAAGAGCCAGTAAGAACTAAATTATGGGGAATATATGCCCTCTTGAAGTTTTACTAACCACAGAAGGAAATGGAAGGAGACAAGGAAACAACCCTCAAATAGTATAATAGAGGCTATGGAGAGAAAATACCTTCTGCCCCAGGCGTCTTTCCACGTGTCCAACCCACACTCAGAGCAAACAACAGCACTCTCTGTGCTCATCTCGTCATTTGTTGCCATGAATCCTAGGCAAATACTGTCCCACTATGCCTCCATCATGCATACATGTTGTTCGAATGTCTGACTGTATCAACTACTCCCAAAGCAGTTACTTTATTCCCAACTCAAGGATGGAAAGCGGAATATCAGTGGTCAGTATAAGAGGTTTAAAGATGTTCTTAAGGCTAATCTAAAAAAATGCAATATAAACATCGAAAACTGGGAAGCTCTGGCCCATGAACGATCTAAATGGAGGTTGGCCTTTCACAAAGGTTCCATGGACTTTGAAGAAGCCCGAGTGCAAGGTGAAAGGGAGAAACGTGCTAAGCGAAAAGCACGTCAAACGAATCCTTTACAGGACCATCTTCCATCTGGTAACCTGTGTCCTCACTGTGGGAAGCTGTGTGGATCTAGAATTGGCCTCCACAGTCACTTACGGACCCATCGCTAGAGTCTACACAATTTTTTTAGAATGTTCTCCTTTTAAAATTTTCTTTTTGTAATTTTTTATCCTGGAAGACAATCTTACTCGGTCACGAGTGATCGCCTACTACTACTACTCTACCCCCACAGGGCTAGTTCTTCAAGTCAAATGCCTCCACACAATCATGTACATGACCGCATGGAGGAAAGCTAGTGTGTACCAGACTGTATACATGTGAACCAACAGCTTTTTCCATAACTGTCATTGCACTTTATTATAGCCATATAATAAAGCGAGATGCCAGCTGGTTCCCAATATATAGCTTAATTTATACAATCCTTTCTCTATATCCACAATAGATCATCGTGTGACAGTGCAAATTGGCCCACAGAGTCTCACATTACCATTCTTCTGCTTACAATTCCTACCCCATTATTCCTCTACCTTCTCAAAGGATCAAAATATCTATGACAAAACTTCTAAGCCTTACTTGTCATGCATATTATACCGAAACAGACTAAAAAGTTGAGAGTATACAATTTATTCTAGTAGACTGGGCTTCCCTCCCATTCTCTCTTCATGGCAAAATGGATGTGTTTTGAGTGTAATTCTGTTATCAGCCTTTCATCCCTGTGAAGGAATGCAAAAAGCAACATTTACCAGAGACATTTGGGCACTCACCTTACATCCCTCACAAGCACTGACACCATAGTGATAGCCAGAAGATTTGTCCTGACAAACAAAACAGGGCTTGTAAACACGAGGAGGAGGAAGTGGGGAAGGAGGGCTGGGAACCAGTTCTTCAGAACTGGTGCTCTGAGTTTCAATTGCTACAAAGAAAAAGAGAAAAAGACAGTTTTAGTGCATTTAGCTGTTGACTTTGCTATACCCCACTGCTAAAAGCAGACATGTTAACCCCAGCAACTGATCCATGCAACGGATCTCCCAAGACAGTTGTACTTTTTCTTCTTTTTTCTGGGGATCTAAAATAGATAACTTTGGGGCAGTTCAGTCATTCAAAATCTTCACTGTTGATGTGCCCACCCCCGCAAGTCATGTGGAGAACATAACAGATGTCCTGGGCTGCCTGTGAGCTAAACTTTGTATCCCTGCTTTGTAGGGTGTTGCGAACGTTAGCAAGTACTTTCAAAGATGGTATTATGTAGTATTACGTATGTTCGTCTCTGAATCTCATGTATTTAGAAAAAGTTATGAACTTATACCTAGTCTATGCAAATGCTGTATTATATGGTTTAACTATTTCTGGACTGTACCACTTCCAACTACAGCGGCGTGGACAATTGCTGTTATTGGGCAGAATAAAAAAATATATAATAACTAAACAAACAAACATTCCTCTGCACACACAAAGAAACCACAAGCAAACCACAAAAAACACTAAGGATGAGAAGAAAGTTAGTCTAGAACCTTTCTCCTTGACATCTACTTTTCTATGCGCATAAGGTGCTTTTTAAAAAATATGAGAGGAATTCAATCATATACAGTCATGCCTTGGATTGAGAGCATAATTCGTTCCGGAAACGTGCTTGTAATCCAAAACACTCTTATATCAAAACGAAATCCCCCCCAAAAAAAATTTGTACAGAGATTTTTAATTTAAGCCGTACTACAGTACTTGTATTGCAAGACGTCGCTTGTATATCAAGTAAATATATAAATAAAATTTATTTCAAGTGAAAAATAAATAAATAAATATTTAAAAATTTGCTTGTCTTGCAAAACGCTCTCAAACCAAGTTACTTGCAATCCAAGGTATTACTGTATTCCATGCACTTACAGTCTAAAGCAGTGTTACCTAGGAAGAGACTACTGTCTCCTCCTGTCTGCCATATTTGTGAAAACTGAGCTTTCGTTAGCCCTGCTTAGGAAACACAGAAAAATCTCTTCACAATAAGATTCCACCCCCCCCACCTAGAATGTATGCATTATCCTACCCCAATCCTACAACATACTGCAGAAGAACTTAAGTTGTTAGGATGCAGAGTACCATCTACATACATTAACCAGAGAAATGTCGCAGAACGCTGTATGACACAGTCAGCAATATTACAAAGGTATCACAGACTTAGGGCTTCTCTATATTAGGCTTTTAACCCTCCACTTTATTGAGGCTTCTGCTTCTGGATTCTTTGCGGGATTAAGATTGGCTCCGTTGCACATCCCCCCCCCCGGGGGGGGGGGGTTCTTCCTCTGCCTTTCTATATGTTCCATTACACAATCACAAGGTGGTGCTACAGTATAGCGGAACTTCAAAAATACATGACCATTTTGTAGCATTACATAGCATGAGAGCCCTTTAATAGCTCATTTTCCTCATTCTAAAGAAAGCTGCGGAAATGCTTGGAAAGCATGGGAGACAGGCCTGTGGCTTACGCTGGTTCAGCTTGTCTGAGCGTGGAAAGCTAAGCAGGGTCAGGCCTGGTTATTACTTGGATGGGAGACCCCTCCTCTAATTTCCTGCATTGAGCAGGGGGTTGGACTTGATAGCCTTGTAGGCTCCCTCCAACTCTATAATCTATGAAATCTATGACGACGTTGTGTAAAGCACCCGCAAACTATCATGGGGGAGGGAGGAACACGAGAGCAGAATAGATGCCTTGTGTAGAGAAGCCCCTATACTCTGGTACACACTGGGCTATATCCAATGCTGTCCGTCTGCCTGTGTAATAGAAACTGCTGGCAGAAAGGATTTACCCTTCCCCTGCACACACTTCCCCTGCACACATACCAACAGGCCTGTGGCTCAAGCTGGCTCAGCTTGTCTGAGCGTCGAAAGCTAAGCAGGGTCAGGCCTGGTTATTACTTGGATGGGAGACCCCTCCTCTAGTTTCCTGCATTGAGCAGGGGGTTGGACTCAATAGCCTTGTAGGCTCCTTCCAACTCTATGATCTATGAAATCTATGTGGAAGAGACCTAGTCCAGACCAATTTTGGAGGGCACACAGAGGGCTGCAGGGGGGAAGAAAGTGAGGGGAAGTCCTGTTGCACAAGTGGAAGTTTGCTTGTGTGCCCATGGATTTAACCGATATGTGTGTGAAATCCATAATTCTTTTTATTTTCTGTGGATATGCAATATATTTTCTAGATTTACTGTTTCTTTGGGGTGTTTTTTTTAATGCTTGACACTAAAAGGTACCTTTCAGCCTCTCTAAGGTCAAGTAAGAATGCTGTAAATGTGGAAGAGAAACGGAATATACCTGTGTTTTATCAGAAACTACTGCTCATCAAAATTATCTGATCTGAACTCCAGAATGTCAGGATGGTCTTGATTATTCCTCCTAGAACTGGAAAAGCTGTCCTTCACTGGGTGAAGGTACAATTAATTTCAAAAGGGATGTACTTGCTCTGAACAGGGGGACGACAGATGAGGCTAAATGCTAAGACTACTAGAGCAGTTCACACCACTGTTTAGTACAGTAGTGGGCAACCTGTAGCCCTCAACCTAATTCCAAAAGCCCTCTGCAAGCAAGCAGTCCAGATCTCTCTCTCTCCCTTTCTCTCTTCCCTGGAAGCCCACCAGGCAGGGAAGCAGAGGGAGAGAGGAAGAGAAAAGGGTGTGCCATAAAGAAAGTGTTGGGGCTCAATATCTCAATCAACAGATATTGATGCAAAAAACGGGTTTTAAAATTGAAAAAAGAGTAAAATACCTTGGTATCATAATGACAAATTCGAATTCCATGTAGTTTCAAAACAATTATGTTAAGATATGGTCAAGAATTAAAAATGATATGTTGAAATTGTTAGGTTTTGCATAGGCAGAACGAGATTACCACCTGACATCGGGATTATCACCTGACCTGGTGGGTGTTACTTGAGTTCAAGTGTACAAGGCCTTTGGTCAGGAGACATAGTCTCGAGGTGATATGACTCAGCAGCCTTGAACAGGTTTGGATAAACATGTTGATGAATAAGTTATACTACTGGGTGAGTAATATCCTATTCATAGATGCAGGGTCTGGGGTATATAAGCTGGCACACTTGCTGATAGCTTTCACTTCCGTCATTCCTCTTCATCTCTCTCTGCTGCTTGTTCGTCTCAGCACGACATGTGGATTGTTCTTGGACTTCACTTCATCTAGCCTTACCACTGGGGTAGTGGGTTTGAGTCTGCAATGATGTAGTGAGTAGAAATGCATTGATTGCCTTAATCCCATGTAATTGGGTCTTACAAATAAACTCTTTAATCTTTATTAACTGCTGTTATCTCCTCCTTCTGCTTGCGTGACTGGGACTGAGGGTCATTGGCTAGGGGAGCTTTTGAACCCGAGTCAGTCCAACTCTCACATCGGTTATGGGCCCAGATAAGGATCAGATAACGATCTGATGGTTATCTGATGGGCAGATAAGCCACAGAGACGCAGTTTGGAGAAATTCAGCAGTTATAGAGTTAAGAGAAATTGTTTACTATTTGTAAGAACGGTTTGTAAACAAACCGCAGAAGGCGAAGGTTTGTTGCTAGAGCTGAGTGCTGATAACAGCGGCTTGGAATGCAGCTGAAAAATGCAAGACAGAGAGACGGAGGATTTTTCGTTTTGAAAGCAGCTAGAACGGAGGTGCCAGGCTTGGCAAAATCCAAGGTTCGGGCAGCTACCAGGCTGAAAAGTGAACAACGCTGGACACAAGGATTTCGTATTCCACAGCTTCCTGGAGTGATTGTCAAGAAGCTGTATCGGGCAAGGAAATAATCTCCAGGAGGCTCTGTCTGTGTCTACTCATTTGAGTCAAGGCTACAGGCAGGAGGATCATATTTCTTTTACAGTTTTCTTCACACAGCAGCGGATCAGCTATCTTTTGCATTGTATCAACAAGTGGCTTGGATTACAAATGCGTGGATTACGTCTGACGTGGGCAAAGCGTCTGGAGCGTCACGTCGCAGCAAAGCAAGGTCACGTGTGACAAACGTATCTGGGAAACCTGATACTACAGCGGAGGCTGTATCAAACCAGCGGAGGCGTGGTTTTACAGCAGAAGAAAAACAGCGCGGCAGTTTTGAACAGAGAAAGCTGTGCTTAAAATGGGAAGCTGTTCTTCGTTTTCTTCATGTGGGATCACAGAAGAAAGGAGCTTGAAATCAGCAGGGGTGCTGCTGAAGGACAAAACTTAGTGTTTTAACCCAGGACATAACAAAATGGACATTATTTTGTTATGAGCAGAAAACAGTGGATTGTTTAAACGAAGCTTTCTGTGTTGGACATAAATAAACAGGAAGAGGACTATGCAAATGGTCAGAGGTTTAACAGTCATGTTTTTTGAAAATGTATTTCTTGAAAGTTTGGATAACTTGGATTCAAGAAAGTGTAATATATGCTCTCTGAAATGTCAGGAAATGTACTGAATGTATATATGACTTGAGTATATTGTGGATTTTTCTGTAGCAAAATGTAAAATACTGAATAATTAGGTATGTTTATATGGCAAAGCTAAGAGATGGATTATTTCTTTCATACTGTAATGGTGTAAATAAAGAAATGGAAAGTTGTACTGTTGCAACTATAAAAAGGTTAAATGCTTATATGTATGACATGTACATGCATGCATATCACATGATTGTTTGATCATTTAGATTCACAGGCTTGTGAAAGAAAATGCAAACTCTGGTGGGGAAAGCATTTGGAAATTGTAATTTTCACATGAAAGGTAATTTTGTGCACATAAACAAGGGATGCTAGCTTCAACAGGTAAACTGGAAGGCAAGCTGAACACATGTCATTTCATTCAATTTGTTCTTGGTAATCTTGTGGAACTCTGATGGTCTTTAGAGGAAAAGCACATTATTTCATGATGTCAATTGATCAATACACGAGGTACAGGTTGTGTACATGTTAGATAGAAAGCTGGAGTATTGAACAAAGTCAAGGTGTTTTGTGCTTGGATGGGAAACAAGCATATTACCCATGTTACCTATTTTCTTTTCAGATATGGGGAAGTTCAATTCAGTGCATGTTTTGATGCATTTCTAACAGGATGTGATATTGAACACATGGATTGTGTAGAAGAGTAAACAAACACTCAGAAGAGGTGATACTAATTTGGATAATGAGGTTTGGGTAGAAGCTCTTAAATGTTTTTGATTATGTACATGATAGAAGTTTTAGTTCTGTGTGATGAACTGTACACCTTATAGAAAGTAGTGTAGAAGGAAGAATCTTCTGGAGAAACATTTCAGGATCTTGGATCTGATATGTATGTACATACACCTCAAAGTTAGAAGAAATCTGTAAGGGAGCTTACATGAGATTTTTTCTAGAAATGAGAATATTGTGTTTTACATGAACAACACTTAGATAGTGAGATTATCTAGAAGTGTTAAGTATAATGCTAAATGAAAAAGGTGAGATCATTTTTTCAAAATTAATTCTGTTAATGCAGGGGAAGCATCAGGGCAGAGTCAGAATAGAAAAGCATTTGCTGAAAGACAGTCAGGTAAATTTGACAAACTGATACACATTTGGTTTAGTAGAGACTAAACAAATGATTGTTCATCATTGGTGCAAATTTATTGGAACAGGAACCTGATAACTGATGAGATAAGGAACAGGTGAGTCAAACAACCTGTGAGATATCAGGATGAATTTGCAGGGAAAAGCCATTTGAAACTTCAAAATTTCAAAGAGGTGAAAAAAATTGTTAAGGAAGCTGAACCATAGCTTCAGGCTATGCAAGCTGAGTTGAATTCTTTGGATAAAGAACAAAACATGGAAGCTGGGGAAACAAACAGCAGTCCCTGGAACTCATTGTTACCAGATAGATTTTTTAATTGAAAACTAACCAGATTGGAAAAGGTTATATGTAAAATAGCAAGATTGGTTGCTTGTGATTTTTGCTCAAGTCAAAAGGAGCAGGATAATCATGGATGAGTGCAACAACAATTTGCTTTGGAAACAGTTAGACTGATGTTTAAGAATGTAGATAGATGTAAGAATATTTCACAGGGAAATATTGGAACATAAGCATTTTAAATGAGAGGAAGTCTTTGGAAAACTGTGTGAGATTTCTGTAGGAAAGCTAGAAATCAGCTAGAGGCTGGAATTCTGTTTTGAACTCAAACATTGCTGAATTGTGACATTGCACAGAGAGGCAGATCAATGTTTGTTTGTTGAACAGGAGGAACAGGGACATAGACTGTATGTACTTTGTTTAGATGGGTGATCTATTGTTTTTTCTGGACAGATAAAAGCAATATGATATAATTGATCCCAAGGTTTGGAATTCATTTGAATTGAAACTGCTTGGTGGTGGATCAACTGTTATTTGTAACATAGAGGTTGAGGGAGAACCAATGAGGGCAGTACTTACTGCAACAAACCAGAGAAATATCATGGATGTGATTGGAGAATTTTGGAGATGTTAACTCAGTGAAAGACTCCAAATAGTTGAGGATTTTCAAGCACATGCTGATGGAAAAAGCAGTTTGAATGCTTACACAGAAGCATTGGCTGTTGAGCTTTACCGTACAAGCAACAAGGCCAGGTATTGCTGTCAGTGTAATGGGCAGACTGTTAGACCAACAGGACATGCTTGGAGAGCTCTTGAAAGGGAGTTGAGTGTTATCTGGAAGGAACATCACACTTCAGACTAAGAGTTACAAGTCAGAGCACAGGTGGCTTACAGATTCACAGAAATGCCAGTTGTGGTTGTGATAGTAAGAACAACAAGAATACACCTGAAGTTTGTTATTTTTATAACCATACTTTGTTTGATTGATTTTGTAGAAACAATCATCTAAAAGTTAGAGTTCAACTGAAGCTGAACTGAATGCATTTGTTTAAATAGTTTAAATTGTTAAAAATGTTTAAATGATGCTGGGATTGATGTGAAAAACCTATTACAGTTTTTTTCAGGAAACCAAGGCAGGATTGCTATGCTGCAGGCAGATAGCAATACACAACGTTTTGGGTTTGCAAATAAAACTGTGTCATAAGGAGGGATACATCAGAAGTGATTTGATGGTGGTTCAAATTTCTGACAGGTAAAGTCATTCCTGAAAAAGTTTTTTTTATCAAAGTCCATAGATGAAAAAACAGCATCAGATGTCAACAAAGCTGTTGCTGTTGTATGAGGTAAATAACCACATTCTGCGCAAATGCAAAAGCAGGGGGATGTTAGGTTTTGCATAGGCAGAACGAGATTACCACCTGACATCGGGATATCACACCTGACCTGGTGGGTGTTACTTGAGTTCAAGTGTACAAGGCTTTGGTCAGGGGAGGACATAGTCTCGACGTGGTGATTATGACTCATCAGCTTGACAGTTTGTAAAACTGTGATGAATAAGTTCTACATGGGTGAGTAGTAATATCCTATTCATAGATGAGGGCTGGGGTTATAAAGCACACTGCTTGATTCGCTTCCTTCCGTCATTCCTCTTCATCTTCGCTGACTGCTGTTCGTTCAGCACACGACATGGGATTGTCTTGGGATCACTTCATTAGCCTTACCTGGGGTATTGGGTTTGCGTCTTGCAATGATGTAGTGAGTCGAACTGACATTGATTGCCTTAATCCCATGTACTGGGTCTTACAAATAAACTCTTTAATCTTTATTAACTGCTGTTATCTCTCCTTCTGCTTGCGTGACTGGGACTGAGGGTCATTGGCTAGGGGAGCTTTTGAACCCGAGTCAGTCCAACTCTCACAGAAATGGGAGAAACTAAAATTGTCTTTGTTGGGTAGGATTTCTGTGATAAAAATGAATGTTTTACCAATAATGATGTTTTTATTTCAAACATTGCCGATTATAACTAATGATGTGCCCTTTAAAGAATGGCAAAAGGACTTATCTAAATTTATATGGCAAAGAAAGAAACCACATGTTAAATATATAGTTTTACAGGATGCGAAAGAAAGGGGTGGATTGGGTGTACCTGATCTGAAATTGTATTTTAATGCTTGCTGTTTTGTTTGGTTGAAGGAATGGGTGACATAGAGAAATAATAGACTTTTAGAATTAGAAGGGCATGATCTAAGGTTTGGATGGCATGGATATTTGTGGTATGACAAAGCTAAGGTTAATGTAGATTTTAAGAACCACTATATCAGAAGAGCATTATTAAGAGTTTGGAATAAATATAAGCCTAGGTTATGCCCAAAATTACCCTTATGGATATCACCCCAAGAGGCACTATACAGGAAAGAAATGACAAGCAATGAGAACTGGTTAAAATACCGAGAAATATTGGAATCGCGTCAGGGAACATATTGGATTAAAACGCGGGATTATTTAGTAACAGAAGGTTATAACTTACACTGGTTTTCATACAGTGCAATTATCAGAGAGATTTAATGTGGATAAAAGAATGTATGCTATAGAATAGGATAAGTCTGAATTTGAAATACAATTGTGTACAGGTGATGATCATGTAATTGCAAAAATGTATAAATTTCTGCTGAAGTTTGGGACAGACGAAGAACAAGTTAAGGACTGTATGATTAAATGGGCAAGGAACTTTGGATATAATATAATGATGGAACAATGGGAATGTATGTGGACTAAAGGTATACAATTTACATTGTGTTCTGATCTTAGAGAGAATTTTTACAAGATGATGTATCGTTGGTACCTAACCCCTATGAAATTGGCTAAGATGTATAAAAATGTGTCAAATGTATGTTGGAAATGTCAAAACCATGAAGGAACATTTTATCATGTTTGGTGGACATGTAAAAAAGTGAAAACATGCTAGGGACACAAATACACACATGGATACAAAAGATTTTAAAAGTGAGTATTAAACTGAAACCAGAAATGTTCTTATTGGGTATAATGGATATACAACTTGAGAAAGGCTATGGAACATTATTACAATATATGATGACAGCAACAAGAATAATCTATGCTCAAAAATGGAAAGCAGCAGCAATACCAACTATAGAAGACTGGCTGTTGAAAATGCTGGCCTTAGCAGAGATGGCGAAATTGACTTGTTTAATTAGAGAATTTTTTAAATCTTAATTCAAGAAAGACTGGAAACCTCTGGTGGACTTCTTGGGGAGGGGGGAAAGTGACTTAATAATTTTGGGTTTTGATTATTGAATATTGGTAAGGTGATAGAAATTCTTTCTGTGAAAATAGAGGAAACTTAGATTGGATAAGGATTGGTAATGTTTGTCAGACAATGAGGCGGAAGCCTAAATATGATTCATTTCTGTTTTGGAAAATTCAATACATAAATAAATAAATAAATAAGTAAGTGTCGGGGCTGGGAAGCAGAAAGAGGAGAGAGGGGGGGTTGGCAGAAAGAAAGGTAAATAAGGGTGGCCCCACCCACAACTGGCTCCAGTCCTGCCCACCTGTGGCATGTGGTGCCTAGGAGATTACCCACAAGGGAACGTGGCCCTCAACAGAAGAAAGTTTCCCCATTTCTGGTTAAGTACATGGCTAATTGTTCTTTCTTCTTCCTAGACAGCACCATGCTTGTGGGAAATGGGTCACAGACAATTTAGTGTGAGTGCTAACGGTGACTTTTGAACCCACATTATTTATTTGTTTGTTTATTATATTTATATCCAGCCTTTTTTCCTGCAAGGAACCCAATGTGGCTTACATAATCCACCTGCTCTTCTCCATTTTATCCTCACAACGACCCTGTGAGGTAGGTTAGGAGGATTTGGGGTGTTGTGAAAAGTAGTTGTTCCCTCCGAGGAACCATTCAAATTGCCACAAGGATAGGTGGAAGCTGGGCAGAAAAAGAAAGCATCTGGCATAATGGACATGTAAATTTGTCTTAACTGGAGGCACAGACACAAGTAAGGTCAGGATCCAAAAGGCTGTACGGGGAGGGTCCACACATGCAAAAGGGCTACTGAGACCCTCCTCTGACCAAAGGCCTCCACCTTGGCTTGAAAACCTAATGTCCGAACGTGTGGGAAATTTGGGAATGGTCTTTGATGCACTGTAAAGTGTTGCTGCTGGATCACAACAATGGGGAAATCCCATTGTGTATGCACTTTGGCATACCTAAGGCATTCTTTGGATCCTCACCTGTACGTACGTGTACCTTAAAATCTCTAAAATTGATGATGAAGGAGGTATAGAAATTCCTAAATAATTTTTTAAAAATGTTATTTCAGCTCATAATGAAGACATGGAACACGCCAAGAAATCAAATGTACAGGAAATTACAGTCACTATCCATATTTCCTTATTCTTTTCACTAGAGATGCGAAGTCAGTATGGTTGTATCTTTTAGTGGATTAATATTTCTTGGTGGGAGGATATGAAAGCTTGAGGGGGGCATACAGGATTTTTTATTAAACAGTTGGTAAAAGTACAAGCACATACACCAAACAACAAATGCAAAATAAACATGTACACGTCCAACTTTACGAATACAGTTCCTATTGGAAAAAAAGGCAGAAGCATTATATTCTCAACAGTAATTTTTGTTGCTATTTAGGAAAGGCTCTGGGAATCGATTGGTGCATAGTCTTCTTACTTAAATCAATAATCTATTAGTCTTTTTGAATTAAAATTAGATTCATCAAATGCCCTTGAGAAGCCTCAAACATTCCACACTCCTTGTTTGTTGTTCCCAATCAGTCCAAGAGAAGACCAAAATTTTAGTTACAAAACTCAGGTCATTCAGTGATGTTCATTTAAGAAGTTGCTTTCATGGTGGTGCTGGTGGGGATACAGGGTCACTAAAATAAAATAAAATAAAATAAAATGCACTCTACGTTTTTTTTTAATAGTTTCCCTGCAAATAAAGTCCAACATCCTCCATTGACAGTGGTCAAAGTACTAACTATAAATGAAATGGAATTCAGACTCATGCTATGGACCTATAGGATGGTGTCACAAAATGGTAGAAGAGATACTGAAGCTGTGCACCATTTCAGGTTGTGGGTTCTGCTGAGTACCCTCCAGTTGAGGGTATGGATGCGCCCAGGTTCTCAGGAAGGCCATCTACAACCAAGGCTTCAGATAGGCAAGGTCAGGCATTGCAAAGGTTAAGACAATCCAGGATCAGAAATTCCAGAAGCGTGATCAAACAAAGTCAAGGCCAGATACAGGCGAAGGAAAGCAAGTAGTTCAGAGAACCACAAAGAGTTCTAGTTGTATGTTTGTTTGTTTATTCTGCATTTTTATCCCACTTTTCAGAGAATTATTGACTCCTAAAGGAGCTCACATCCACAAAAAAAGAGAGACCAATCCTTCCATTTGGCTAACAAACCACAATGTCAAGACACACAAGGGAAGGGGAGAGGAAGAGGAGGGAGATCAGTTTTTAAGGCCAGAACAAGAGCTACAAGTGGGACTTCAAATGCCAGGCAGATTTTCTCTCGGTGGTGGTCCTGTTTAGCAATTGGTGGCTCTTTTTCCTCGGCCAATGGATGGGGCTAGGGCGCTCTTCCCCCTTACTTCTGCAATCCCAGGGCTACAGTTGGGGCCGAGTGGTCTTTCCATCAGAGAGGGGGAAGCAAGCTTCCTGTAACTACTACTTCTCTGGACAATGGATGGGCCAAGTTGGTCCCCCCCTTGGTTTCATGTTATACTTGGGAAGCAGGGGGTACGGCCTTGCAGTGACCTGCAGTCACCTGGCTGATGGCAGAAGCCAGAGTGTACTTCCTCCTTTCTGCTCTCCAGTCCCACAGCAACTCCTGGGATGTTGTATGTTACTTGTTCAGCAGCCTCAGACTGAGCCTTAAAGAAGACTTGGGTTTCCTAGAGGCTGCTAGCTCCTCCCACAACCTGCATGAGGCTCTCTCTCTTAAATGGGCTGTGCTTGCTTTGAAGCTTTTGGCTGTGAGGGCATGCGGGAGACTGGAGTGTGGTGGTAGCTTCAGAACCTGAGTCCTCAGAATCAGAGGATGGCAATGCAACCTCCTCTGGAAGCAGGGTCCAAGGGGTCTTCTGGGACCAAGGACCCAAAGGAGAGAGGGAGACCAAGGGGTACTTCCACGGCCACATCCTTTTCTGGGTCTCAGAGGTCTGTATCAGAGGCTTCTCTTCTTGAGGAGGGGGAATCGGAACCATGGGTCATGACAGGCCGGGGCTGCAGCACTGTGCAGCTGCTGAGTAGAAAGGAACACCTGGTGTAGCCAATGTTCCTGCTGGGTGCTGCTTTCCACTTAGCAGTCAATGCCTTCATTGCGCTGGCAAGGGAAAATAACGTAGGGGGAACTCCCTGGAAAAGGGTGACTGTTAGGAGCAGAAGAACTAGAAGACATTCTGCGCCTGTGGAAGCAGTGGAGCTATGGAACCGCTTCCATGTACTTGAGGACAAGAGCAGAGGACAGCCTGCAGAGGACGAATTACCGGGCACCCAACGTGACAGCGAGCAAGAGGCTGAGGGTCAGTCAAGTGGAGGCAATCAAACCAAGGCCTACAGCAAGAGGAAGAGAAGAGTACTCGTAGTGGGAGACTCCCTCCTGCGGGGGATCGAAGCCAAAGTATGTCGCGAAGACCCATGGACTCGCCAGGTGTGCTGTCTCCCCGGGGCACGGATTAAGGATGTGACAGAGCAGCTGCCGAGGCTCATACAGCCCACCGACACATACCCCTTTCTTCTCTTCCACGTGGGTACAAATGATACTGCCAAGCGGAGTTACAAAGAAATCACGGCAGACTTTGAAGAGCTGGGAAAGGAACTCAAGAACTTTGGGGCCCAGATAGTTTTCTCATCCATCCTTCCAGTACTTGGAAGAGGCATAGAAAGGGAAAGAAAAATACTCCAAGTGAATGACTGGCTACGAAGGTGGTGCCGACGTGAGGGATTTGGATTCTGGGACCACGGGCTACACTTCCTAGAAGATGGACTTCTGGCAAAGGATGGATTGCACCTCACAAGGACTGGGAAGAATGTGTTTGGCCACAGCATGAGGAACTTAATCAGGAGGGCTTTAAACTGAATCCAACAGGGGAGGGAGACATAAACTCGGGGGTACCAATGGAAGAAGGCCTCTGTGCCACAATGGAGAGAACAGCTCCAGCGGTGCCCATTGATAGTCTACCACAAAATGTAGGGGAAAAGTCGGACTATAGAGCACATAGTCTTCGATGTCTCTATACCAGTGATGGCAAACCTTTTTGAGCCCGAGTGCCCAAACTGCAACACAAAACCAACTTATTTATTTCAAAGTGCCTTAAATTTGGCAGGAAGGAGGAGGGGGCACTAGCCAATCGCTCATGCCCCGCTCTGTCTCAGGGCATGGCACTTCACCGGGCGTACAAAGATTTGGGCGTGCGTGCGCTGTGCTTCTGAGCTGTCTGTTCAGTTAGAAGGAGGGCTGGGTGCCTGCGCAGTCCGCTTCTGGGGGTGGAGATGTTGGAGTGTGCCTGCCTGTGGAGGCCAGCGAGGAATGAGTGGAGAGGAGTTACTATGGAAACCCGACGCTGAATGCAGAAGGGGACGGTCTTTTCGCGATCTGGCGACCAATGGCTTGAGTGCCCACAGAGAGGTCCCTACGTGCCAGCTTTGGCACGCGTGCCATAGGTTCGCCATCACTGCTCTATACTAATGCCCAGAGTATCGGCAACAAACAAGACGAACTTGAACTCTTGATACATGAGGGCAAGTACGACTTGATAGGGATAACTGAAACCTGGTGGGATGACTCCCATGACTGGAATACAGCAATTGAAGGGTATAACTTGTCCAAAAGAAACAGAAGCAACAGAAAGGGAGGTGGAGTTGCACTGTATGTTAAAAATATGTATCTCTGCACAGAGATACAGGAAGAGGAGCTTGGCAGCCCCATTGAGAGCATCTGGGTTAAAATAAAGGGGGCAAAGAATAAAACGAACATGGCGGTTGGAGTCTACTACCGACCACCCAATCAAGGAGAAGACAAGGATGAAACTTTTGAAAAGCAAATTGCCATTGTTTCAAGGAGGCACGATGTGGTAGTAATGGGTGACTTCAATTTCCCAGATATCTGTTGGGAGACTTATTCAGCCAAACATGGCCCCTCCAAGAAATTCCTGAGCTGTGCTGCTGATAACTTCCTCCTACAAAAAGTGGAGGAAGGAACTAGAGGATCGGCTATCCTTGACCTGATTCTAACCACAGAGACGAGTTAGTGGATAAAGTGGCAGTTTCGGGAACTCTGCGGGAAAGTGAACATGTTATACTTGAGTTCTTGATTCTAAAGGAAGCAAAAGCTGAGTGTAGCCAAACACATACCCTGGATTTTAGGAAAGCCAATATTAACAAACTCAGAACAATGATTAGTAAGATCCCATGGCAAGCAACTCTCATGAGAAAAGGAGCCCAGGAAGGGTGGGAGTTTTTAAAAAAGGAAATTTTAAAGGCACAATTGCAAACAATTCCCACAAGGAAAAAAGGCAGAGGGCAACAGAAGAAGCCAATGTGGCTTCACAATAAACTCAAAGATGACCTGAAAACAAAAAAGGACACGTATAGGAAGTGGAAGGAAGGACAGGCTACAAGGGAAGAGTACAGGCAGGTAGCACAGAACTGCAGGAATAGTGTCAGGAAGGCTAAAGCTGAGAATGAGCTAAGGTTAGCGAGGAATGCTAAAAGCAACAAAAAAGCTTTCTTTAGATACATGCACAGTAAAAGACAGAAGAAAGAACTGGTGGTTCAACTACGCAATGAGGATGGCAAATTGGTAACAGAAGACAAAGAAAAGGCAGAAGTGTTCAATTCCTACTTCGGCTCAGTCTTCTCCCAAAAGAGGGTCTATGACCCCCCTGGCAAACCTGAAGTGCAGACTGAAGGGACAGGATTGCAGCTTGAGATTGATAGGCAAATGGTCAAGGAGCACCTGATTACTCTGAACGAGTTTAAATCTCCAGGGCCTGACAAGCTGCATCCTAGAGTAATAAAGGAACTGGCAGAAGAACTCTCAGAACCACTGTCTATTATCTTTGAGAAATCATGGAGGACAGGTGAAGTGCCAGACGACTGGAGGAGGGCAAATGTTGTTCCCATTTTCAAAAAGGGCAAGAAGGAGGAACCTGGGAACTATAGGCCAGTCAGTCTGACATCAATCCCTGGGAAGATTTTGGAGCAGATTATAAAGAAGTCAGTCTGCAAGCACCTTGAAAACAATGCAGTGATTACTAGAAGCCAACATGGATTTGTCAAGAACAAATCCTGCCAGACTAATCTGATCTCATTTTTTGATCGGGTAACCTCCCTTGTGGACTGTGGGAATGCTGTGGACATTATATATCTGGACTTCAGCAAAACCTTTGACAAAGTGCCTCATGATATCCTGATTAGCAAGCTAGCTAAGAGTGGGCTAGATGGAACAACTATCAGGTGGATCCACAATTGGCTACAGAATCGGACTCAAAGAGTGCTTATCAATGGTTCCTTCTCAAACTGGGGAGAGGTAACAAGCGGGGTACCACAGGGCTCGGTCCTGGGCCCAGTGCTCTTCAACATTTTTATTAATGACTTGGATCAAGAGGTACAGGGAATGCTTATCAAATTTGCAAATGACACAAAGTTGGGTGGAACAGCTAATACTCTGGAAGACAGAAACAAAATTCAAAGTGACCTCGATAGGCTGGAGCGCTGGGCCGAAAACAACAGAATGAAATTTAATAGGGATAAATGCCAAGTGCTGCACCTAGGGAGAGGAAACCAAATGCAGAGTTACAGAATGGGGGACACTTGGCTCAACAATACTACAAGTGAGAAGGATCTTGGAATTGTTGTGGATCACAAACTGAATATGAGGCAGCAATGCGATGTGGCTGCAAAGAAGGCAAATGCAATTTTGGGCTGTATTAATAGAAGTATAGCTTCCAAATCACGGGAAGTGATAATTCCCGTTTACTCGGCACTGGTTAGGCCTCATCTTGAGTACTGCGTCCAGTTCTGGGCACCTCACTTTAAGAAGGACATAGACAAACTGGAGAGGGTTCAGAGGAGGGCAACAAGGATGATAAAGGGACTGGAAACAAGGCCCTATGAGGAGAGGCTGAAAGAACTGGGCATGTATAGCCTTCAGAAGAGGAGACTGAGGGGAGATATGATCGCACTCTTCCAGTATTTGAAGGGATGTCACACAGAGGAGGGCCAGGATCTCTTCTCGATCATCCCAGTTTGCAGGACACGGAATAATGGGCTCAAGTTACAGGAACCTAGATTGCACCTAAACATCAGGAAAAATTTCCTGACTGTCAGAGCAATAAGACAATGGAATCAACTACCTAGGGAGGTGGTGGGCTCTCCCACTCTGGAGGCATTCAAGGTGCAGCTGGACAGACATCTGTCAGAGATGCTTTGACCTGGATTCCTGCATTGAGCAGGGGGTTGGACTCGATGGCCTTGTAGGCCCCTTCCAACTCTATTTTTCTATGATTCTATGATTCTATGGTGCCTCTGCAACTGTCAAGTCTAGAAAGAGTGCTGGATGTAGGGATGTGCACCGAGCTCAACCGGGGGGGGGGGGGGGGGAGTCCGGCGAACTCGCTGGTGTCAACTTCCCGAGCTCTGCTCGCCATCTTTTTCCCGGCTTGACTCGTGTTCTTGCAAGCCGAGCTGGGGAAAGCGACTTCCAGCTCTTCATTGTTTACGTAGAAAACAGTCTAATTTGCACAAATAACTGCCAAATCTGCACAAACTACGGCCAAATTTGCGCAAATTATGGCCAAACTTGTGCCAATTAGGCCGTAATTTGCACAAATCAGGCCGTTCTTTACGAAAATAACATGGAGCCAGGGACCTGGAAGTCTGGTGAGCACCTCAGCTGGCGCTCACACTTGGCTCGGCTCATGTGCCACGAGACGAGTGCTGGGCGGGTTGCCCATCCCTGGATGCCCTCCCCCCATTCAGCTGTGTTCAGTGGTGAAAGTTGGTAGTTTGCCAGCCAATTACCGCATGACTTGCTGTTGCTCAAATTTGACTAGAAGATCTGATACTGAGCACCTCCACTGTACAATACTGTACAATACTGGAGAACTAGTCTGCCAGTTCCCATATAGAGCAGGAGTGTTGAACGCAGGCCTGTGGGCCAAATCCAGCCTTCCAGGGTTCCCCAAACCATCACGTCCCTTCCTCTGGCCCCACCCCCTTTCCCCAGTCTGCTGATTGTATGGTGGTTTCCCAGTTTGCATGTTCTTTTCCATTCTAAATGGCTGAAATGCCTCTCTTAAGGCTTAGTTACCGGCACTGAGAACTCTAAGCGAAAATATGCCGGTATTATTGGTATCTCAGTCCTACCCCTTTGACCTCCCCCCCCCACCTTTGGCCTTCCCCACCACTGGAATATGGCTCTCAAGCGCTTCTCTGAAATTGAATTCTGCTGAAAGAGATTCAGCACCCCAGATATAAAGTCTAACCCTTGGACTCATTGGGCACCTTTGAAAGGTTATCTTCTCTAATTCTAGAATAATGACCTATCTACTTCACAGAATCACTGTGAAGGAAAAAGAAATAAAGAGTGTAAAGCATTTGGCACAGTTAAAATGTCTGACAAGTATCTAAAATAATTCTAATATGTGCTAATTATAATGAATTCAGTTACTATAACAGCATAAAACCAGGTCCTAGTTACTGGGTAAGAGGCTTAATAAAGAAGAAAGGTGCTTTGTACAGAAACAAAATAGTTACTACTGTCTGAACAAAGTAATAGGAAAAAGAAGGCTAGTATTTTCTCTGTGTGTGCATGTGTCTGACTGAAGCAAAAGGGAAAGCTTCCAACACGGTGGTAAAGAAATCCTATAATTCTAGAAATAAATTTCTTCAGAGTGAATAAATAATGTTTATGTTGCTGCTATTACTCTACAAACTCGACTCACCAAGAGGCACCTGAGAGCTACTTCAGCATTCTTTAAACAATAGCTTAGGTCACAAGTCTTCACCTTTGATTTTTTTTTTAATATAAAGTTTAGCTACAGCAGCAGATAACATCTTTAAGGAAGTGAAGTGTGTTTTACAGAGATAATTTACTGTTAGTGAAACCGTATTGACAGATAGAAGGATTTTAATGTTGTGGCTGATTAAAAACAGGGCAAGCATTTATGAAATCTCTTTCATTTGTTTTACTACAAACGTAGATTATTAAATGCTGGATTTTAATGCACTTTCTTCAGACAGCTGAGCCTTAAAAGAATAGGAAGTTGTAAAGCAAATGGCATTTCCTGGATAGCCCCAAGGGAAGCTGGAACATTGAGCTCCATGTCCCTGGTGGGAAGGAGCAATTTGAGCTAATTAGGGTGAATGGCAAAGTGTTGCATTTGGTCAAAACATTCTGTTAACCCTCATTTTTATTGGCACCAAAAAGATGAAGTCTGGATGTGTGTATATGTGCGCACGCGAATTCATTGCAGAAGTGCAAAGCACACAGCTCATATACATTGGACAGAAAGTCAAAGGAAACGCCAAAGTTCAACTAGAGTACAAGTAATTAGAACCAGATTCTTTGCTGCTTGTATGTGTGCTTCATTGTAGAAGTTATTTATAAGCTTCCACACCAAAAAACAAAAAGACAAAAAAGAAAACCCCAACCTCAATATCATTTAATTTTCATGTCTAGTCTGGAGGGGGGGAAATCTGCTTTTAATAACCTTCCAGGGAAAGAAAAAAAGAAACATCCATGCATGGAAAAAGTGGCTTTTGCTTATTTTATTGCAGATTTTATTTCTTTCATGTGCTTTTCAAAACTATATTATAAATGCTAGTTCCAAAGCACTATGTGGTTTCCCCATCTTGTAGGGTTTTTTTTTTTTTTTAAAATGATTTGCTTTATTTTTCAAATTTTGCATTGCTGTTCTGGAGCAACATTTGACATTGGGAAGGTACACACAAAAAGTGGGGCGAGCAGAGGAGAAATAAACATTATTGCAGAGGATTGCCAGCCTTGATTTGGTAACCTGGCCATGACCCTGGAGTGAGTGTGTGTCTGACCCGGTCATGGCTGAGTCCTGTTGCTGGGTTATGATGACTCCCTGCTATTCTTGCCATACATCTACAACAGGTGCAGATCACAGGCAACATTGAGAAGAAAGATGTGTGACAGGTAAAGGCTTTGATTCCTTTCTCTTTTTTAAACATTTCTCTCTCGCTCGCTCCAAGAAAAACTGCATTAAAAAGAATCCTGGAGTTCATAATTCTATCTCAGTCACTTCTAGCATCTTTGTAGGCATAAGTATTCTATATATGCAAACATAGTTAAGAAATATACAGGGCTGACTCAAGACACTGTGCAGAGCAACATGACATAAAATATGCACCCTACAAAGACTTTCAGTAGTGATGCTGGAGGACAACACTTTGATCAGGGTAAATTATCAATACCAGACATTTGTTGTTGTTGTTATTATTATTATTATTATTATTATTATTATTATTATTATTATTATTATTGGAATTTACCGTAATTGTTTTAGAGGTGGCTTCTTACTTTTTTACTGGCTCCTTATCTGTATCCCAGCCCAATTTAAAGTTTTGAAAGCTAGGCTGAAAAAATACACGTAGTGGTAATTATGCTACGGCTGGGGAATTACCACGCAGTGACTTGAAAGGACGCAAGTTCCTTTATTATCTCACATCTTCCTGACTGTAATAAGTTCATGCTTTTTCAGCTATTACACTCATCTTTGTCTTTAAAACTATTATTTTGTGAAACATATCATTTTAATCTGTGGCCATAATTTTACACGTATTGATTTTATTTAAGCTGTAGTTCAGCTCCTTGAGACAGCTTGGATTTTAAAAAAGGATCAGAATCAGCTAATTGCTCTATACTGCAGTTATATTATGGGCCAAAAGCCAAAAAAGGGGGGGGGAACCCTCCTTAGACTGACTTCTACTATGTCAAGTTACATTGCAGTTGCACAAGCAGCCCTGGAAAATTAAATACGAATATTGATTTTTCTTTAGTTATGTTCATCCATTTTTTCCCTTTAATTTTATGGCGGGGGAGGGGGTGGGAGAAAAAATATAACACAATCTTTAGATTGCTACTGGATAACATAGATTCTTGTAGCACCTTAAAGACTATCATATTTATTTTGACGTAAGTTTTTATGGATACAGCCCATTTCATCATACATGTGACAAAGTAGCCTCTAGCTCAGAGTTCTGCAACCTTGGGTCCCCAGATGTTTTTGGCCTACAACTCCCAGCATGCCCCAGCCAGCTATGCTGGGGCATGCTGGGAGTTGTAGGCCAAAAACATCTGGGGACCCAAGGTTGCAGAACACTGCTCTAGCTCATGAAAGCTTCTGCACCTATAGCTATAGTCCTACTTCTGGGCTGGCAACTGGAGCAGGACAGATGGAGTTTGGATTTGGCCACTGAAGCCTACATATTAAGTGATTTCCTCCTCCTAGGAGTTGTAAAAGCGTATTGGATTTTTGGAAAATGATTTTTGAAGAAATATAGGAAATTATTGGTATTGATTTAGAGGTTTGTCCTAAATTAGCATTGTTATCAATAACCAAAAAGGTGACTGGTCCTCAAAATGTTAAAGAATTAATTGTAAATCTGTTAACAGCGGGTAGATTAATGATAGCAAGAAAATGGAAAGTTCATCAAGTTTTCTCTATTACTGACTGGTATAAGGAAGTGTGGGATATGGCTTTAAATGATATGTTGACTTGTAATATCAAATGTAAAAGGGGACAATTAAAGAAAAACAATTTTAAGGATATATGGGGATTATTTTTAGATTATGTTTTCATTGAGGGAAAGGGGACTACACCATGTCAAGATCTGATGTATTTTTGGAACATAGGATTAATGGTATAGATAAGTAGTAGTTGTTTATCATATTGGTCCCAAGGTGATGGGAGCACGGGTTTGATTGTATTTGATTTGTTTATGTTATTAAAAATATATATTTAAAAAAAAATAAAGTGATTTCCTCCTCATTTAATTACAGAAAAGTTAGAAAGGCCCCAAATTGCTAGCCAGTATAGCTGTGAATGACAAGTCCAACTTGCTCTGTTCCCACAACTACTAAAGTACAAGTTCTGACTTGCAATATATGGCACTTCTGGCTTGAAATGTGTTTCAGTGTGTATTCCAATTGACATATACCACCTTAAAAATATAATCACAGTACTGTCCATTTCCAATTTAGTCCTACTCTGCTTAAAAAGCAGTAAGTGTATGAGTAAGACCCTCTTCCCTAATGCCTTTCATCTAGAAATGGCTATATTCCAATTGCAATACTGTAACATTAACCACTGGAATCATGTATCAGCAGCCACTAGAGTTAATGTGAATATTGACCCTGGCCCTGTGACAGGAGTATATCGTTTTGTACTGTTGGCCTGTATCATCTTTTTTCTTTTCTTGTTTTGAGTCAGAAGATAAAGATGAGTGCCTTATCACTATGTTGATATGCTGAAGATGTGTGCTTCATGTAATAAATGTGGGTAAAAATGCATCAAAACTCTTCGATTTGTTTTCTCGTCCAGGTTTAAAGGCATATACATTTTTAAATAATACATCTCAGCTTGCTTGCTGGCTGTAAATATGTTCATTCAAAAAAGATCTAAGGACATCTATAAGTAAGATTGCACTAAATATCCTGATTTTGGAATTTTTCTTGATGCAGCTGGGTGAATATTTCTGTTGTTTCAATGCTGTTCAGCACCCCTTTATTTCCCTGGCTGCTACTTCTCACCACAATTTTCCTCCTCTTTTTAAGCTAGCCTTCCCCAACCCGGCACCTTCTAGTTGTGTTCCCAGCCAGCATGTTGTAGTTCAACACATCTGGAGGGCACCAGATTGGGGAAGGCTGTTCTATATGCTCATTGTCCTGAGCCTCATGTGACCACTCTGCCTTTTTCACCAATTAGCTGTTATGGGGCCAGGAAACCAGTCAATTCATTGCTTCTTATTTGACCACAGTGAAATGCAGTCAAAAATGCCCTTTTGTAAGTGGCAGCCTCATTCTTTTCAATTGCATCATGGTGTCATCTGACACCAGTGTAACACTGGTTACAGTGTCATCTGACCCTGGTGTCATCTGAGCCAGTGTGGCGTAGTGGTGAGAGTGTTGGACTGGGACTCGGGAGATCCAGGTTCTAGTCCCCACTTAGATTTCATAGATCATAGAGTTGGAAGGAGCCTACAAGGCTATCGAGTCCAACCCCCTGCTCAATGCAGGAAACTAGAGGAGGGGTCTCCCATCCAAGTAATAACCAGGCTTGACCCTGCTTAGCTTTCCACGCTCAGACAAGCTGAGCCAGCATAAGCCACAGGCATGAAGCTCACTGGGTGACTTTGGGCCAGTCACTGACTCTCAGCCTAACCTACCTCACAGGGTTGTTGTGAGGATACAATGGAGAAGAGGAGGATTATGTAAGCCGCTTTGGGTTCCTTGCAGGAAAAAAGGCGGGATATAAATATAATAAATAAATAAATAAAGGAATAACTGCCACCTTGCTCTCCAGATCTGTAATATTCAGGCTTATCCCCCCCCCCCCATTTAGGAATGCTGTTAAGGAGGTCACTCTTCCCTTGCAACTGCTTCCACAAAGCTCCTGCCCTCTTCCCCAGTTAAGCTACATGGCCTAGTTTCGTCTACTGGCTGTGTGCTGCAATAACAGGCATCTATTGTAGCAGTGTAAGAGCCAGTGTGGCGTAGGGGCTAGAGTGTTGGGACTGGGACTCGGGAGATCCAGGTTCTAGTCCCCACTTGACCATGAAGCTCACTGGGTGACTTTGGGCCAGTCACTGACTCTCAGCCTAACCTACCTCACAGGGTTGTTGTGAGGATACAATGGAGAGGAGGATTACGTAAGCTGCCTTGGGTTCCTTGCAATAAAAAGGGTGGGATAGAAATATAATAAATAAATAATCTGAACAGGAACAGGGGCACTGGGTTCAGTAAGGAAACATGAACAAACAGTCACAAACATCTAGGGTTCCTAGCTAGCCAGAATGATATTGGCCTCGTCAGATTTTTTTCATATTGGCTAGTTTGGTACAATGCAAAGCCAGAAAAATATCCAACCAAGCAGTTTTTGCTATTAATGTGCATGCGTGCACACATGTATGCACCAAGGTCTTGTTTATATTTACTGGACAGTCAATATGCTTATGCAGTGAATTCAAAGGCCTGCACAATGCAGTGCCTCATGCAAGCCAAGGAAGTGGTTGGCAATGGCAACATTTTATAGACATGACAGCCTGTCCTGGCTTCCAGAAAGCCCAGAGTAAAAAGAAAGCTCTCTTCCTCAGCTGAGTGACTGTCCATCTCACCCTTAGGTTACCTCTCTGGCAGGCCATTGTCACTGTATGTGGACTGAGGGTGAGGCACATGCTCACAGTTCAGTTCACTGAGAAGCAAAAAAAAACCGGAGTTCACAAAGTGGGGGGAGCACATATGATCAAATGTGAAAGCCACTAAAATGGCATTCTGTGGAGTGTTTAAATGATTTCTGATGTTGTTACTGTTAGCACCTTAATTATCTTTCGGTACTTACTTCACAAAATAATGATACATGTTAGGACCTAAGACTAGAAGAGAGACATAGGAAGAGGCCTTATACTGCATCAGACCATTGCTCCATCTACCCCAGTACTGTTGACACTGACTGGCAATGGATCTCCAGGGTTTCAGACAGGTGGTTTTCCAGCCCTACCTTGAGATGCTGGGGATTGAACCTGGTTTTCCAGCCCTACCTGGAGATGCTGGGGATTGCCCTGCCGTAAATAAGAGGCATAGCCGGCATTTATTTCAAATGCTTCAAGCTGAAAAAGAGGGGACTTGAGGGCTCCAAGTTATTTCTGCTGATGGAACTTTCTTCTAATTCAGAGACAGGTCTACCCCAGATGTAATTTTCCTTTCCTTCTATGAGGCTTTGCATCCTTAGGGCCTCAGTCTCAGGAGGGTGCATCGGACTGAAGTGTCACCCCTCTATCCTGTCAGTCTGTGTGCTCCTGATTTTAAAGGCGGGGGACAAGCATAGGAGCTCAAACTGACAAATCTCAGATATACCTTAACTAGCCTCTTGCTTTGCCTGTTCAGATTTTGTCTGGGGATTTTAGTTGGACTTAATATTTTTAGGAAACTGATAAATAAGCCCTAATTTGCAAGAGAAATGGACTTTCAACTATTGATTATACATTTAAATTCAACTCTCAAGTGAGTCTTTCTTTATATGTTTTGCAGATTTGTTTATCCTTTTATCAGCTCTGGATTTGAATGACTGCATTTCATGAGAAACCTCTCAATTTTGGAGCAAACAAGAAACAAGCAACCCATGGCATGTTGCTCTAAAGTGCAATATAATATATATAAAGAGATTATAGTCCTCTTTTAAACAAGCATTGTATATAATTTTTATTAGTTTTGATTGCTAACACATCTGCCATAAATGTGTTTTACATTCTTTCATAGGAACTCTTCCTATAAGATTATTTATCACACTTCACATCTGGCTTACAGCCAGAGAAAATATGGGAGGTTTAATACCTTTAATCCATTACACTGTTGTCCAATATCATACAGACAGACTAAAATGTCAGTGTTCTAATCACATGTAGTAAAACTGACCTGTCAAATGATATTTCACAGGGCATTTTACTTCTCAATTTTTGTGACTGTTTAATTAAAGAAACTTAAAACTCTGGAGCACAGTTAAATCCTGAAATTAATTCACTGGCTTAATGATCAGAGATATTTCAAGGTTAGTATCACATTCTCTGAAAATTACAGATCATCCCAATTAATTGGGATTCCAGATGCACTGATGTGTGACGCTAATTGATTTACATACCTTCCTTTGCATATCTGCTGGAAAGGGTCATTAGAAAATCCAGCAGAGATATTTAAGTGAGTTATGTTTGAATTATACTAAAAAAATGAGGCAGGTTGTATCTTTCTCCTTGGATTAAAACACCTAACACGGTATACTTATTATACTCAATTAGAGTTGCTAAATGCAATTTTTTTAAAAAAGAGTTGCCATTTTTAAAAAAGTGTTTCCCCCCCACAATTGTCTTGCTTTCGATGATGATCATGATGATGTCTAAGTTTTATTTTACTAAATTCTTAGGACAACTTCAACTTTACAGATTGTTTATTCACTGGGAAATAAGATCTACCAGTCAAGAAATTACTTCTGCTGAGTATACATAATTTTAACTGAGTGAGCTTCATGGCTGAGTGGGGACTAGAACCCGGATCTCCCCAGTCCCAGTCCAACACCCTAACCACTACACCACACTGGCTCTCAAGTCACAAGGTTCACGTCACATCTGCTTAATTCAACTTCTTGTTCCTTTTGTCCTTTGTGAAACTATGATCCCAAGGAAAAACTACTGTTTATTAACCTGTTTGCTAATTTTATTACCGTAATTAGGAAAAACTAATCTGTTTATTAATCTGTTTACAAGAAGTATCATAAATGGAGGTGCAAGTAAGTCCACTTGCACTTTAGTAGCATCTTCCATCCAAAGTGTCCTTCAGCGTTCTGGGTACAGAGGAACATCTTTTGGATCAAAAAGTTACACATTCCATCCTTACAAATTCTGATTATTCTGCGAAACAGACTAGGCTCCGGAATGCAGAAGCTAGAGTGCCCACGGGAACATGGTTCCCACGGGAACATGGTTGCATGAGCATATTATGCCCATTTTAGAACAACTGCGCTCGTTACAAATATGTTTCTTGCTGCAATTCAAAGTTATTACCTGTAGGACCCTACAATAACATCCTGCTTGCACCCCGAAGTTCTGATGTTGAGGCCCTCTTCCTTGCATCCCATTATGGACTGATGTTAGGTTACTTGGGACACATGGTATACATGAGGGGACCTTTTCTGTGGCCACATCGCAGCTGTGGAATTCCCTTTCATGGGAGGTTCGTCAGGTGCCAATCCTTTGTCACTTCTGCTGTTTAGTGAAGATGATTTCATTTAGGTGGGCCTTTTATTAGCCTTGGTGTTTATGATGACTCTGATGGTTTTAATTTATCTACCATACTGTCTCTTTTTGTTATTTTCAAATTGTGTTTTTTTAATTATTATTGTTAACTGTTTTATTGCAATTCTTTAATGTTGTTAGCCACCTTGAGAATGGTTTTATAGTGGAAAGGCAGGATAGGACTTAAAAAGACAAACAACAAACAGGGAAGAAACAGCTCCCTTTTACACCATGAATTATTCACCTTGGGAGAAAAAATAACCACATTTTCAATTAGTTCTCAATTAAACTTGATAATTTGACCAGGGTCAAAAAACCACCACTTTTTACTTGTAGCTCTTAATAACTCACAGATCTGGAAATCCTGACATCCTTTCCTAGTCCTTATTTTCAAGTTTTGCACTCATTTTGATAGTAAGCCTATGAGCACGGTCTTGCCTTGATTTCATGTCTTTTGTACAGTGCCTAATATTGTGCTAAATAAGTAAGAAAAACTCCTTATCCTGGCTTACTCATGGTGGCTGTTCTCAAAATCAATGGGTAACAAAACCAATCAAGGCAGTCTGCTAATATTAGAGACATGTGACATTAATCAATCTGATTTATCAATTACAATGGGGGGTTTTTGATTAAAAAAAATAGTGCTCTGATTAATCAGGCATTGGTCCTCCTCCACTGCAGCTGGTGGTGATCTGTAGTTCCTGGACCCACCTACCTCCAGAGTACTTGCGGGGTCCAAGAAAGTGGGGAGATTGCATCATGGCAGTCCATAACCCAGCAGTTGCTGCAACAATGCTGGCTGTGATGAGCCAGTAAGGGTGCAATCCTATGGACCCTAGAGAGTGTCTGAGGGGCCATAGGAAAGTTCGGATTCCCAGATCCAAGGTCGGAGACAGCGCTCCAACCTTGGAGCTGAGACTTGGGAGTCCCGTCCCACCCCTTTGCAACTGCTGTGGATACAACCACGTCAGCTGCTCTCCTAGGTCGGGAAAGAAACTTTGGAGAGGGGAAGAAGGGGGTGTTTCAGGGGGAGGGGAGGAGACTGGAGAGGCCAGGATATGAGCTATCCGGAGGCCTTTCTAGCCTCCTTCCCTCCATCTCCCAGATGCTCCAGCTAGATGGGCAAAAAAGCCCATCTAGTGAAAAATGCAGGGCGGGAGGATGGGGTGGCAGTTTGCCTCCACTGTTCCTCCTGCTCTGCAATGGATGACGTAAGCCTCCTAGTTATGGCCATTGCCATAGGACTGCACCCTAACAGAAGGAATGGGAGAAGGAGACCGCTGCCTGGTTGCCTACTAGAGCTGGCAAGAGGAGGATTGTGGCCATTGTGCTTTTCTGAACTGACCCAGATATCTCACAAGAAATTACCAGAGAACTGGGGTGCTTGCAAGTATTACAGTCCTCTTTTTAAAGGCTGCACAAGTACAGCTAAAGACTAGACCGCTGACGACTCAGCCCTCCCACCAAGCACTGAACGCAGGCAGGAGGAGAGTAATGGGTGAGTTTAACTCTGCTTCTTCAGTACTGAGGCTACCTTGAGGGAGTACTGGGTGACAGAAACAGTGCCTAACACCCGGTCTTGTTGGGTGTATGCAGGCCACCTTCACTGCTCCCAAGGAATTTTATACAGCCAGAGCTGCATTCACAGCTCTCTTGGCTTCTTGCCTTGGAAAAAGCCAGGTAGAACAGACAAGGTGCTGCTACTGCTGTATTGTGGGCACTCCAGGCAGAACTGGGGGGATTCTGCAAGCCCCTTCATCAACTGCCAGTGTAAGGTCCTAGAGCCAGGGACTTCAGCGAGGGACTCCAGCAGCCAGGTTCTGTCACCTCACTTCCTCTGCCACCCAGGGGCAGTGTTAGGCCTGGGCCCAGGGCCCGAACCTATTTCTCAGTTCATGTCATCCAAAGGATTACCTTTAAAGCCCTACATGGTTTGGGTCCAGGCTACCTATGGGATCTCCTTCTCCCATACAATCCGCCCCACACACTTAGGTCCTCTGGGAAGAATCTACTTCAGTCAGCCAAAACTAGGCTGACAGGCATTACCCAGAGGACCTTCTCTTCTGCTGCTCCCAGATTATGGAATGGCCTGCCGGAGGAGATCCGTCAACTTACCAGTCTTTTGGAATTTAAAAAAGCCATAAGACTGATCTCTTCCGGCAGGCCTATCTGGCGGAATTTTAGGATGCTTTTAGGATGTTTTAAAGATGTTTTAAGGATGTTTTTAAGATGTTTTAATAGTATGTGTTGTGTTGTTTAGTTTATGTATTTTATATTTTCTGCTGTTCCCCGCCTCGATCTGAGGCGGGTAATAAATTTATTATCATCATCATCCTCTCCTTTCCCCCTCTAGGCAGCAAAATGGAAGGACAACTGCTGTGCCCAAGCCCCTGGCCCCTTTCTTATTGATTGAAGTACTGTGGCTGCCACACTTCAATCAAAAGAGAAAGCCAGCAGTGGACATGGCCCAGCCTGTCACTCCATAGTCCATGGCGGGCAGTGGGCCACTGGCAGACTGAGGTCAGGACATGTGGGGAGAGGCCCTCTATGCCTGAAGAATCATGTGTTTTCACCAAATTTCATCAGAATTCACCTATATAAGGCCTCTCCCCAACATGGCCTGACCTTAGTCTGTGGGCAGCCACTGACAGGTTGGGTGTTCCAAGTGCTGGCCAATGATTGCTTGGCCACGTAAGATGGTGACATTGGTGAGGATGAAGCCCCGAATCTTAAGTACCTAGCAACGCCCCTGCTGCCACAAGTGCTCTGGTTCCTTACCAAGCCTAGTACACTAACCTCTGTGCATTAAAGGCACTCTCTATGCTGCAGTACCAACCACATAGATTATTGTCAGCAGTCCTCACAGGCCAATCCAGAGCTACTAGGTCTTATAAAGCCCTGCCTCAGAGCTAGCTCCTCACTCTGAGGAACTGGTTGCTGAATATTCTCGCCTTGCCTTGCCTCCCCAGCGCACCATTCCTTGTCTGTGTGCCCTGGAACCTCCCTCTGCCCCCTTAGTGATTTCCATTTATTTATAACCAACATCCTATACTGTGGTATAGGAATACTATATAACAAACGATACTATATAGAAGAACTCCCATACTATATTGTACGTATAGTATAAGTCCTATACTATTATGTGCTGGTAGACATACCAAATCAATTACTATTGCTATTTGGAAGCAAAAACAATTATCAAATTGATTGAAGTAGGGTGGCCGGGTGACCGGCCAGATGGGCGATTAAGAAATAAAATAAAATAAAATACAACTATGATTCTGTTTTGATTTCAGCAGCTTGATTTCACTGTTAGTAAGAAGAACATTCTAGATAAGAGTAAGTACTGTACAACAATATAGTGGCTTAGAAAATGGACAGCCTGCCTTACCAAGGAGAAAAAAGAATGAATTTTCATACTACACCCACCACCACCACCACGACCTAGCTGGATGGGGCAGCCCTTGGTTTGCAAGACATACTTTTCTTTTCTTTTTTGCTTTAGTTCGTGGTACTGAACATACAGAGCAGCCTTATACCAAGATAGACCATTGGTCCATCTAGCTCAATTGGGATCTTTCCCAACCCTATCTGGAGTAGGGAATTCTGATGCAAAGCATGGGCACACTCACTGTGCTGGTTAGATACATGCATGGTGGGTTCAGTATTTACAAACCAGTTTATCCAATCACTGCATTCTATTGTTTCCTCAGATAAGCAGGACCCCAGTGAACAATTAAAGCTTTCAATGAATAATCTGTAAGCACATTTACTTGATTTACTGTTATTTGATACAGCAGTTAGTTTCAATGGGGCAGTTAATATTGATCATTCAAAGTACTACAAACATGAAACACTTCCAGAACTCCACGGATTATTACTTTTTATCTGCCACTCATCACAGTTACTTGTAATTGTAGTGAGATTGAAAATCAATAATGATTAGTACATTTGAAGGAATGAATAATGTACATTATGTTTTGGGTTTGACTTATATTTCAAGAAAAATGAAACACAACTGAGTGTACAAGCATAGATGCACTTACTAGCACTTAAGACACTTTAGGGCAAACCAGTATCTGGAAGAATATTTTTGTGTTACAATAAAGGGTGAAGTATTTGCTAAAAAGGAGAAAATGTATGCAACCAAATCAGAAAGAAAATTGCTATGCCACGCTGTGATTAACTTCTGAGCCATGTAGGAATAAATCTGAGGGGGAGGAGGAGAAGGAATGGCGGGGGGAGACAAGGTACAAGGACAACCCAGCCTGCCAAGCCAGTGATGAACAAGGGCTTCCAAAGCATTTTCAGAAAAAGCAGCACATCTCGATCTGTACAAATAAAACTTCTGTTGTCATCTTTATCCATTCCTGGGTGTGTGTTCTCATTTTATACTGCAGTTGAAAGGCTTGTTTAATCAACTTCAACTCAGCACTGACCCACAGTAAACAAACTCTGCATGCTTTGATTGGAAAGTGGAATCGGAAAGTGGAAACATTCTGGAAGTTGAAATCTTGTTCATGGATTATCCTGTTAGGTTCTCTGCACCTGTACTGGTCCCAGTTTGTCTAAGTGTGGAAAGCTAAGCAGGGTCAGGCCTGGTTATAACTTGGATGGGAGACCCCTCCTCTAGTTTCCTGCATTGAGCAGGGGGTTGGACTCGATGGCCTTGTAGGCCCCTTCCAACTCTATCAATGGTTAAAGAGCTCCCTTTCAGCCCAAGTCTTATGCTGCATTTCTGGCAAGTCAAAGCTGCTCCCCCCACCCCCACCCCAAACACTGAGAAAGCTGGGCTTGTTTTTCTTTTTTTCTTGCCAGAGATAATAAGAAATCCACTGAGTGGGTGGTTTCTCTTTTCAAAATGAACAGAATTTTTTGCCACTGATACTGCAAGGAAAAATCCATCCCAAGTACACACCCTTATTCCAATTAAGAGAACTAGCAAAACTGGTCTATGTGATATGCTGGTACTCGTCTTTGGCTTCTGGTACACATAACTTAATGTGAATCTAAAGAAATACATGGAAACAACAGTATTTTAGTTGCTTTGCAGTAATAATTCTAGATAATTAAAATGCAAAGTGGTATGAGAAAGATTTCATTATTAAACTGTAACCAACCATGTGTGAAACCAACCATTCAGAAGTATTTCTTTTTCATCAATTATTTGTTATTTATCTGATCCAAATATAGGAAAGGCTGATTAAAATGTATGACTCCATATGCAGTTTCTTGTCATTAAGGCCAATGAAGGCATTTTGAGGACCATAATGAAATAATTACTTTGCTTTTAAGAATCCTCCTCTTCAATAACGTATAGCAGCGCAGCACTAAATTAAAACATCAGGAACTAAATTTCACTTGCATCTATTTCCATTTTAACTAATTATATCCCCAAGCTTTCCAACGGACCAGGCCCTCAAAATCGTTTGAAGTTGAAATGGCCCTATGAAAAACAGCCTTTTATATGCCTTTGATGAAGAAACAAAGGTAATTCAGCCCTGGAAGCCTTAATATTTAAAGGAGATAAAAAATACAGTGAGGACGAAAGTCAGGAAAAATCAGGGAACTAAAGTATTCAAGTTTAGTTGTTCAAATATTCACATAAATTGTGACTCTGGCTCCATCTTATATTTGCCATCTCTGCGTCTTTTCCAACACATTATGGCATCCTTGCCTCAGAAGAACTGTTAAAAATCTGAGTTCAGTTCTGGTTCATTAATATTTTTTTAGCTTTCTGGTTTGGCTATGCTTCAGACACTTAACTGGTAATCAGTTCAGCCACTATGAACCAGTTGTGAACCAGTTCAGATATATTTGATATAGATTACTGCAGGTCTGCATAACTTCCCAGAAGCAGCTGCTTGGCCACAGTGTGAAAAGAATGCTGGATTAGATTTGCCTTCACTCTGATTCAGCATGGCTCTTAGGTTCTTATGATGGGAACAGCTGTACCTATTGAATTTGACCAGTGCAGATGGGTGAGAATTTTAGTTCACTTCATTTTTTATAAGAATTTACCATAATTTGCAAATTCTTCATATCCAAGACAGAAAGAGCTTGAGATTTAAAAAATTAGAAGGCGGGAGAAAACTAAACTGACAGATTCATCCATTCCTGGTGGGCAGAAGTTGTACATTATGTCATAACATTAGGGAGGGACTGTATCTCAGTGATACAAAGCAGATGCTTTGCATACAGAAGGTCCTGGGTTCAATCTGTAGAATGAAGCAGTGCTGGGAAAGTCCCTGTCTAAAACCCTGGAGAGCTGCTGCCAGTCAGTGGCCATGTTTGCACAAAATGATAAGCTAGGATTCCAGAGAATCCTGGTTTATCATGAACAAGCTGTGTGATGGTGCACACAGCCCATTCACCGTTGCTTTGCTCCCCTCCACCAGCACAACCGCTAAAGAAATCAGGGAAGGTTTGTTTAGTGTGTTGCCTGAATTTGTCACTCCCCTTACAAGCTAGGATAGCAAACCAGGGTTTGTTCTTGGCTTATGGATTCTGGCTTGTTTGGTAGTGACAAGACGGGATCTCCTGTTTAGACAACGCATGAAACAAAACTTGCTGCATTCGCTATGAGCCAGGATTCTCTGGAATCCTGGCTTACCGTTCTGTGCAAACATGACCAGTGTAAGCAGTAATGAGCTAGTTGGACCAATAGTCTGAGTCAGTATAAGACTGCATCCTAAGGTCTCATGTTCAATTCCTGGCATCTCCAGTTAAAAGAATCAGGTAGCAGGTGATAGGAAACACCTCTACTGGAGTGCCATTGTAAGTCAAAGTAGACAATACTGGGGTAGATGGACACATAATCTGACCCAGTATTATACAGCTTCTTATGTTCAACACTGCAGAATTGGAATGTAAGCTCTATAAAATAAATACAATGATGAATATATAACAAGGAAAATTATTTCCCACCCCACCCACCCCTATATACTGGTTGCATGTGCTATTACCAGATCCTCAATAATTCCATTTTATTTATTTGTTTATTTATTTATTTATTATATTTGTTAATCGCCCATCTGGCCAGTCACCCAGCCACTCCATCAATCATATTCGTCCACTGATAAGGAAAAATGAATTTCTTTCTACCCTAATTTCTATAGTATGCCCCCTTTATGCATTAGTCATGTGAACTGAGAAATGGGACCACACTGCTGACCCACCTGTGATGCCATGCAGCTTCCCTGTCCCGACATCCACACACTGAGCATGGACATTTGCAGGGCGAAAGTCTCTGCACGTAGACCTCTAAACATGCAGGCTTTTCACATGAGCTGCACAATCAGGGTTCCAGCTTGTTCGGAAAGCCCATGCACATAAAAGTCAATGCACAAGGCTTCCCCCCTGCAGATGTCCACACAATGTGCTGATGTCAGGAGATAGGGCCAGGAAAGCCATGTGACAATGGGGGCAGCGCCAGCAGCATGGCACAGGTTCTCTAATTGGATTAACACATGAAGGGGGTTGTAAAAACATGGGAAGGATTTTATTTTTTTTTAGCTCATTTCAGGGGAGTGGGGTTCCTCTCTCCCAGCAGCTAAGAACAGCAAGCATAATGCCTTTATGTATATTGATGAGGAGGCCATGTATTGAATACTGAATGCAATTCTGCTCTCTCCTTGTAATAACAATAGGGAATGGAATAAGATACAGAAAGGCTGCTAAAATGATCAGGGGATTGGTGGTGCGCCTTAAGATAAAGACATTTTGAGGCATCTTTTGATTTTTTTGTGGAGAGGGGGGGAACGACTAAGTGGGAACATGACAAAGGTTTATAAAATTGAGGATGGTTGAAGAGAGCAGTTAGCTTTCTCCTCACTGTATTAATATTAATATTTGGGAACACTTAATGAAGTGGACTAGAAGTTGGTTCAGGACCGTCAACAGGAAGTCATTCTTTTCTAAGTGTATAATTTAATCATTATAGGACCAAAAAATGGTCACTAACTTCAACAGCATTAAAAAATAGATTACAGAAATGCCCTACTCAGGCACTCTGTACCTGAATAGAACAAACACACAACGAGAAGGAGCGCTACAGGCTCACCCCTCTGTATCGCACTCATCGCCCTCTACTCATGGAGGGAGTGGAGAGCCTCCCGTATTCGTGGATGCTCTCCACGTGAGCCAGAACACAGCGTGTTCGTAGCGTGTTTGCTCTATTCAGGTACAGAATGCCTGAATAGGGCTAAAGAAGAGCTATCATTTATGAATATTAGCCATGATATTAAAATGGAAATTCCATGGATATAAAATCAGAGCTACACTCTCTCTGGAGGTTTTAATTATATATCACTACTAACTGTCTTTGACAGGCCTCCATGAGTAGATCAGAGGGAACGATCCTATGGTCCCTCGGCACTGTCTGAGGGGCCACAGGATAGTTTGGATACCCAATATCCAACCTTGGAGCTGGGAATCAGAGCTCCAATCCCCCCCCACCTCCTTGCAGCCGGTGCAGAAAGAACCGCGCCAGCTCAGGAGAGTGACCACAGAGGGGGCTCAAAGGGGCCGGGAGGGGAGGAGACTGGGGCGGCCAGGATGTGAGCTATCCTGATGGCACTCCAGCGTCGCCGTCCCCTGCAAAGCGCTGCTGTTAGCTGAAAACTGCCATCTAGCAAAAAATGCAGATTAGAAGGATTGGGGTGGTGAAGAAGAACGCCTCCGCCACTCCTCCTGCCGTGCACTGGATGCCTGTAAGCCTCCGAGTTCGGAGGCTTATGGGCATTCTCCATAGGATTGCGCCCCAAACTGTATTTTAAATGGCACACAACAACAAGGACGTCCTTCAAGCCTTCCTTGAGAGCAGAGAAATTTGGCTAGCTGCAGTGGGGAAAAAGAAAGCTGAACTTGAAAGGATTTTGACCTGATCCAGCAAAGCAGCCAGTTCTACTGTTCTTGTTTTCGTTTTTACTGACAAAAGGCTCACTAATAAAAGATTCAGTTCGGCACTAATAATGGCTGTGAGCTTTGCTTTGACCACATGTCTATAACGCTTCTAGGAATTTGCATACTCTGAGGAATAGCTCAAAGTCATAAACTAGCCAGACATTTCTGCTTGAAAAATCAGTCCTGCTCAGTGTGCATTTGGAATACAAGTCTTTAGAAATTTCAAATTAGCCCGAAGTTTAGGTCAGGGGTGAGCAACCTATGGCCTTCCAGATGTTGTTGGACTCACATTCCCATCAACCCCAGTCAGCATGGCCAATGATCGAGGTTGATAGGAGCTGTAGTCCAGCAAAGGTAGATTCACTTTCTCTTTGTCCTCATTTGAGAGAAGCAGTACTTGAGGTCAAGGCACATGCAGGAGATGGGAAATCTATTCATCCCAGAATCCTCATCTTCTCTTCTTTTTTCCAGTATTTTTCAGAGAAATATGGGCCCTCTTGGGTCATATAATATTAGCCATATGAAAAGCTTATGTGTGAATGAGGAGGAACAGGGCCACACTACTAGTATCACCTCCCATGTCACACACCCTTGCTAGACTCTGCCCCTCTGTGCTCCACACATGCAGCAAAGCTCTGAAGAGGGAGCTGGCTATATTCATGTAAGTTCATTGCTGGGATTCTTTCACGAGTAAGCCAGCTCCCCTTTCAGACCTTGGCCAAATGCACAAAGGTTGGAAGGTGGAAGTGGGTAGATGCATGATGGCCCACTTCATGCCTGCAGCCCCTTATTATTTATTTGAAATATTTTTATGCTGCTCCTCAGCCAAAAAGGCTCCCAGAGTGGCTTACAAATACTCAATTAAACAAGACAGTCCCTGCCTGCAGGCTTACAATCTAAAAAAGGCACAACAAAACGCAAGGGAAAAGGGAATGGGAAGGAAAGGGAGGGGGGAATTAATTCTTCTGGCAGGCCTGGTGGAATTGCCCTGCGCTCCCTCTCATCTCCCTCTGCACAGCCCACTGGAATGGCTACTGGTGGTGACAGTTGAGGGAGGAGGAGCCTTCATGAGGGAGGCCTTTCAGCAGGGCTGGTGGATGAATCGCACTATGGTCTCTTTTTATCTGCCTTTCTTGGCTGGAGATATATTCCTGAGCTTCTCATTACTGAGCCACTTATTTTGAATGAGTTATTGCTATTTGTGTTTAGGGGCTCAGTTCCAGTTCAGGTACAAGACAACAGAGACTTCAGTTTCAAGTGCAGTTCTGGTCTACCGGAGGAGGGGAACCCCTCTCTAAACTAATGTTTAGGTTAAGGCTGACTCCCTAATCCTCCGTTGTTATCCCCCCCCCCCAAGCTTATTGCATGTTGATGCACAAAATTAGAATCCATAAAAGTGTAAGGGCGGGCAAAACTCAGCAGCAAATTGAAGGCATAGCTTGCTCAGCTTATGCTGCAATGCATGGCGCATGTGGCCACAATGGCCCATTAAAAACATTAGCATGCCTAGAGGAGCAGCCCTACACATTCTAGGCAATCTTTCCTCCATGAAACAAAACACACACACACCCCTCCATGCATTTAGCTAACAGATAAATAAGTAAAAATAATTCTCTATGGAGGAAGTTTACGGAATCTTGCACAACATTTTGCAGAGAGGTGCAACACATGCAAGAGTACTTTGTAAAGCTAAAGAACACATGCCCCTGTGTTCTGGATTAATTGCTCCAGTAAAACCACCGTTCTTTATTATGAAACCTGACTGCAATCCACATTCCATTCACAAACGTGCAATACAAGAATGGGAAAGGCTTGCCCATTCAGCAGCCTGACTGTGCACGTAACAGGATGGTGAAAATGGATTATGTGTAACAAATTTTGTATTAAATATGCATAGGAAATTAACAAATCAAGCCCAAAAGATAACGGTTCTTTCACCAGATTATTCTGTCAGTCCAAATCCCAGTCAAATGGATTCACAAGTTATTCTTCACCTTGAGACCTACAGCCATATTTTGAAGATCAATCAAAACAAGGTAACATTAATGCTGCTCACTAGCAGAGTTTATCTGCCACATCCATTTTTAATAGTGGTCATAGCTGATCTGCTACACTATGAAGTATTTGGGGAGGGACCCAACTCAGTAGCAGGAAACATGCATGCAAAAAGGTCCCAGGTTCAATCTCTGGTCTCTCCACTCAGGTGGCAGGTGATGGGAAAGGCCTCTGCCTGCGATCCTGAATAGCTGCTGTCAGCCAGACAGAACTAGGCTAGAGGGGAAAAAGAGTCTGACCTGGTATAATTCAACTTTTTATGCTTCTACACCACAAAAAGCTTATATATGCATCAGGGTTGCAATGATTTTAAATCATAATGATTTAAATCAATGATTAAATCATTGACTAAATCATCAATAAAAATTGATTTTTTTTATTTTTTGCAACCCTGTCGTGTAGGTAGCCTAGTAACCGATAATACTGGTAATGTAAACAAAATGAGGAAAGTGTTTTCTGTATAATTTGGTGTTCTTAACTATTAAGTGTAGGCTATTTGTACATGTGGTTGCCTGAAACTTTGAAATTAATTTTATTTTAAAAAATTGGGGGAGGGAATTGATTAAATCAAAAAAATCATTGATTTAAATTTTTAAAAATTGATTTATTATTATTATTATTTACAAAAAATCATCATTTTTTTGCAACCCTGATATGCATGAATATTTAACCAGTGGTTAAGGGAGGCAGCAGCGATGCCAAGAACCTCTAGAGCAGCCTTCCCCAACCTGTGCCTTCCAGATGTTTTGGGCTTCATCAGCTCCAGCCAGCATGGCCCAATGATCAGGAATGCTGGGAGTTGTAGTCCAGAACATCTAGAGAACATCTAGAGGGGATGCTGCTATAGTGTATGTGCACAGCATGCCCTCAATTATCAATGGAGTTCTGAAAGTAGTATAACCTTCTTCGTTTTTACTCAAAAGCAGTTATTTACACAATCTGAAAGAGTAATTATTGTGAATGCTCATATGAGCAAGATGAAAAATACTTATTTCTTAACTGTTGTGTAAAATGGGCTAAAATGCTTCCTTCTTTGCACTACAGAAGTTTATGGGAATAAAATGGGTTACCGCTCTGCCACAAATTAACATGGCCTTAGAGGGGTGAATCTGTTAAAGAGATTTGAACTCGGGCTAATTGATGGTTTGTATAAGCGCAATGGAAATTAGACCAAATTATTTAAGTTAGAGAAAACGATGAACATAACAGGACTCCAAACAACTGTCATAGAAACCATTTAATTCCACCTCATTGCAAGGCAGAAGAATTCAACCTGAGATGGATCACAACTCAAGTTCAAAATAAATGGGAGTGTTGTGAGCCTTGAACTGCAGGCCTCTACGAGAGTGAGCTCAAAGGGACTTAGTTCTAAGTAAACATGCATAAGGCCAGGCTATTAAGTACTAGTCTTCAAAGGCAATTATGCTCTGAAGACTATTATGCTGTGTGAGATTAAAGGAAAGGGGTGCATTCAGAGGCTGTAAAAATGTTCCTGCCTAAAAAATAATGTTCATCTTCATGAATAAACATTATGGTCTAAATATTTAGAGTGGCCACTCAGCCGCCACTTATAAGCTGGATATGTAGAACTGCAGCAATATATTTTTTTATTTATTTGACTTGTATCCCGTCTTTCTACCAAAAATGGCACTGAAGGCGGCTTGAATTGAGGCCTTTGATTTTACTCTACAGGCTTTACTTGTTAACAATAGATAGGAAGCAAGAAAAATATATTTGGCTAAAGGAAAATCAGGAAGGCGAAACACTTCACAATGATACAGACTGACTTGTTGATAAACCTTTTCCTCTCTTGTGAGCTGCATTTAAACACCAAAACTCAAACCAGAAAAATGAAACAAAGCAAAGGGAAGTATCCACGTAAATATGAATAGCATCTGTTGATCTTTTATTTCCATGCCCACTTTGAACACAGCTTTCTTTACAGCTTTGAACACATCTTCCATGCGGCAAGATTGCCTTTAGAAAGCATTAGGAAAATGTGACTGTAAAAGTACAATAATTGGCAGGGAAGTATTATGTAAAACTTTACTGGTAATTTTATTTTAATTGACTAGTTTTCACTTAGGTTGGCAGTATTCCTTTAGCTTTTTTTGTTGCTGGTCTGATGAGATAATATTCAAATGGATTCCTATTGGAAATGTTTTGCCTAATAGCTTTTCTCACCTTTAAAAATAATATCTTGGATTAACAGTTATATCACAAGGTTATTACAGATACACCCACTGGGAAACCATCCCATCACCTGCCACTGGACAGTTCCCTTTTGTTGGAGTTTTGCCTCGTATCAGTCACAAATCTGTAGCCTGGAAATTAATTTTAAGAGCACGGCTGCTTCTTACAGGGTTTCAGTTTTGTGCAGCAGCTCTACACAGGACACAGGACTATCTTCAGGGCTATGGTAGGCGAAGGATGTTTGGTTTTCTCTCCCAGGCATGTTACATGTTGATTCATTTAGGTATCTATTGGCTTAAGCCAGCCTTTCCCAACCCTCAGATGCACTGAACTACAACTCCCAGCATCCCCAGCCAGTTTGGCCAAGGATGATGGGAGTTATAGTCCAACACACCTGGAAGGTGCCGGCTTAAGTCTACTTCTTTCTGTTGGCATGAAAATGCTGGCATATAGGCTCTGTAGGGACATAAGCAAGCAGATCCCTAGGGAACAGAAGTACTTTGCAAACAGCAGCTTCAAGTGGCCAAAATGAAAACAGTACGCTAAGTAGCGTCTGAAAATAAAGATGCATTCATTTGGGCCCTTGAAAGATTTAATTTCCTGATACTTATGAACTTGCCATTTCCAGTCCATGCACCTGTTTTCAGACTGCCACTCTGCCAAACAATGCAAACAAACAAAGTGAATGGGCTGCCCAGGGCCAATTGGCCAGGTACCATATATTTACTGAGAGGCAAATGCTTTCAGAGAATACAAGATAGGCCTTGTAAATTCCCCATTAACCTGCATCATCATTTATTCTGTACTGATAGCACGCATTTATGGTGATAGGAAATAGGTGCTGTTTGTGTTAAGACTTCTCTTCCTGTGATGACAGGGAGCTAGAGCAGCAAGAATAAAACTTGGATTGTAGGATTACTCTCCTTAACCACTATGTGGCTTGGTGCACCAATTTAAGTACAAATTCTCTAATGTCTGTACATCCCTGGTGATCTTCATAAATGACTGATCTTGCTCAGAAAGCTGGGCTCCACAAATTTATTTATTTATTTTATTATATTTTTGAATTGCCCATCTGGCCAGTCATCTGGCCACTCTGAGCGATGTACAGTCTAATTAAATACAAGAAAAAACAGAGCGTCAGTTAGCCCTGGGAGGGGCAGTCCAACTGGAGCAGGCCCTGATGTTCCCTCTGCCTGCTCCTGCTGCCTTCACTCCTTCCTCTTTCCCACAGGACCCTTGATGTCAGTTAGCCCGGGGGGGGGGGGGGGGGGGGGGAGGGGGCAGTCCAACTGGAGCAGGCCCTGATGGTCCCTCTCCCTGATGTTCCCTCTGCCTGCTCCTGCCGCCTTCAAATGCACACACAAAAAGAGGGAAGGTGGTACTTTATTCTTCACAATGGAACCATACCATTCTCTGGCATTTGCATTTGCAAGGCTAACCCATGCAACATTTCTAGCTTCTTGGCCCCCTTTCTTTAAGGCCTTTCCAGTAATGTCTATCAGGGTTGAAATCCTCTTTGAAACCTACACATTTGTATGCATACTTTCAGGACTTCCAATTTTTGACATTTATCATGCAGGGTCAGAGAAAGACCATACTTTAAACCAATATTGACTCCTTGAGCCAATACAATTGTTACACTACATAACTCTGTGAGCCAGGTTTCCACCCAATTTCTACTTTTATGCCAAGCCAGGGGTGGAGAACAAGTAGCTCTCCACACGTTGTTGGACTCCAACTCCCATAAGACCCAGCCAGAATGGCCAATGGTCAGGGAAGATTGGAGTTGTAGTCCAACAACATCTGGAGAGACACAGGTTGTACATCTTTGCACTAAGCTTTGTAGCAGAACAGCAAGGATGGCATCTTATTCTAATACAAAGCGCCAAGTCTAAGTGATGCCAGGCATCAAACATTTTGCCATGGGATCAAACACACTGCTGTTAACATGAATTCAATTTGCCAGCTGTGTAAAATAGCGACACGGGAAACATAAGAGAGACAGTAGTTACATTTTAAGGCTGGTACAGTTCATTATTAGAGTAAGCGGATAGCCCTTCAGCAGAGAGCGTTACAGACTGAGAATGTGCTCCGGAGACAACCAATATATGAACAGCTTGGGAAACAGACATTGTTTTGGTTGGATCATGTAAGGATGATTTATCTCACAGTCTACAATGGACTCTCCTTTCCCTCACCTTATTAGCTTGCCCATAATGCTACCTGACAGAAACTACTATGCTAAAATTCAGAAGCGCCTTGTATATTTCCCTACCATGCAACATGAATGTTCTTTGTCACAGCTTACAAATGAACAATGAATTGGGGCCGCCATACCAAATTTGAAGTTCAGAAATATGAACTTTAGCCTTCCACTTTCTTAGGGAAAAGTGTGTTTTAAATAGATTAAAAAATCTGGATAATGCAAAGGAAAACAAACAAGTTATTCTGTGACACAGAGGAAAATCCAAGAGACTCGTATTTCATTGCTTTTCAAAAGTGTATTAAATTAGTTTGGATCCAGATTAAACAACAGGTGATCAGGTATCGTTAAAACAAATTTACAGCAAATAAAAGCTTCCTATTAATCACTGCATGGGGAATTTTTAAAGAAAGTATAATAAAGAAAAGGTGCATAAAAATAAACCCTGCCTTCTGTGGCTGAAAACACAGCGCTTGCCAGCAACACCTGCTGCAATTCAATACCTAGGAATGTAGATTTCAAGTCATACACTTCTATGTGTTTGTTTTTATATTCTGACTGGAGATATGAAAGATAATAAAGTACTGAGTTGTATGTTAGGACAGATGTTTCTGGGCTCCCCTCCCCCAATCTGCATAGCACAAGAATTCATACAGTCCTAAACATTACAAGCAACCAGTAGTTTAGCAATGAATTTTATGATTGTAGATTTTGTTCACAGCAGGTTTTATATAGGTCTGCAGCCTATCACCTTCACTGAACCTAAAATCTTACCTGAAAACTTTGTGTAAATGAAGCACTATTAAGTCCCATTCATTGCCAGTGGGGAGAGAGCGAGCAATTAAGGCTGCAGTCTACACACCTGCCTGGAAGTAAGTCCTATTTAACCTAATAAGACTTACTTCTGAGCAGACATGCGCAGGATTGTGTGGTTAAACTTGTACTTCACTCTCTCATTGAAAGCAACAGTACATAAAAAGCTTAACATTGACTGGATCATGCTCTTTATTTTCTGTGGAAATAACAAGGCACAGTTCACCATCAGCATTTTTAAAATACGTAATATATGTTGAAAGCTGTTTTATCATCAACATAACTACACCTTTCTTTACAGGATCATCAAAAGTCAGAAGGGATTTGGCCATCAGTCACTTAAGTCCTGCCTCATTTTTGATCACTGCAATAAATTCATGCTTCCATCCTAACAATGAACTATCTGAACTTTCTGCAAAAGTTGCTTTTAACCCCTTCACACTTTCATGCCACTGTTTTAAGTACCATTGAGACTGAAATTTATATTTTACTTTACGATTTTACTTTAAGTAATATTTTACTTTATTTTAAGTAATATTTTACTTTTAAGATATTTTACTTTACTTTAAGAGAGCCAGTGTGGCGTAGTGGTGAGAGTACTGGACTGGGAGTCGGGAGATCTGGACTCTAGTCCCCGCTCGGCCATGAAACTCACTGGGTGGCTTTGGGCCAGTCACTGACTCTCAGCCTAACCTACCTCACAGGGTTGTTGTGAGGATAACATGGAGAGGAGGAGGATTATGTAAGCCACCTTGGGTTCCTTTCAGGAAAAAGGGTGGGGTATAAATTGTAATAAATAAATAAATAAAAAGATAAAATAGGTACTTTACGTCATCTTAACTTTAGACTCTATTCTCTACTTCAATTCTATTTATTCACTTGATTTTAGTGCACTGCCCCTGATTTCTTAAGAGTTAAGAGGAGAACTTATTGGTAATACTTTAAACTCCAATCAATCACAGTTCTGATCTGTTTCTTTAAGGCCACTGTTTACTTTGGACTGAGACTCATCCTCTAGCACAGTTTGAAGCCACACACTATGAGCTTTGGGGGGGGGGGGAGCCAGACCATTTTAGAGTTACTTTCCAAAACTTTAAACACATAAGAATTAAGGGAGTATAGATAAGGATATGATTTACTCTAGATATAACATTTTAGTGATTGAAATGTTCTACATCTTGAGAAAAACATTGATGCTATTTATGGGGTGTTTCTGTGCTCTTTTTTTAATAAATGCAATCGAGGCAGCTATTATTCCCTTACCATCTACCTACCATTTAAAACTTTTTCATCTCAATAGAAGAAATATTAGAACCAACATATAGATCAGCTATTTCAGATAGGTCACTTGTTTAGCCAAGCTAAAATCAGCGTGACTGACCCTTTTTTCCCATATCTGAGGAAGTGGCTTTCTTTTCAGTGCTTTACTCAAAACTGTAGAGGACTTAGTACACATAGAGAATAAGGAAATACTTGCCGGTGGAGTTATGCATTATCATCCCTACATTGCAGAACATATACTTTTAGAATGGTATGTAGCAGGTTTAGGGAAAGTATAGACCTTTAAAATTCTGCTTGCAAGTTACAGCCTGCAAGTACTTCTTTATTACATATGCCACTGCCATTCGCAGTTTATTTAGATAAATGAAAATCTATTTCAGACTGTTTTTTAACTTTACCAATATTACGGTTTAGCAGCTAGTCATTCCAAAATCCTGAAAGTGAACTCCTGAAAGCACTATGCTGTATCTTTATTTATTCTAGTTAATATTTCCTTTGATTAGCTTCCCTTCCACTAGTAATCAACCCTCGTTTCTTATCGCCAGCCCCAGGCAAATGACATATTTAACACTTGCTGCACATTGATAAGGGTGACCCTATGTTTAACTGGCTCAGGAACAAAGTCAACATATTTTTTTAAAATTGGTTCCAGTTAATGGCAATGAACTCTGAATGACTTGTAATGCTCTGTATTCAAATATAGTATCAGCAGTAAACTCTCAAAACTAATTTTTCTAGAATTTTGATATCGTAAAAACAACAACAACAAACACACAAAAAAGCCTTGCTACTGCAGGCAACAATTTGAGCTTTAAAGAATTTATTTATTAGTATAACTAAGGTATACTGTTAAGGAATACTTGCGTAAGTTTCAAAGACATGGCAGACAGTAGTAAAGTTCTTTCTCAAGTTAGCTATACTGAATTACGGTAATAGTCTTTGAACCCTTTGAAGTATGGACATACTTAGAAAATGCCTGAACTATTTTAAAAATTGTCTATTGATTTTTGTTTTTAACTTTGTCTCTACTTTTTTAAAGAGGCAAAAATGTTAAATGTTTGGATTCAGTCAGAGACTAGCTCCTACGTTCTGTGAACTTGTCCAATTTCTAATGAGGACCTAAGTGTGAAAGAAATATTTTTTACTGCTGCATTAGCTACCATCATGTTCACATCACACATCTGAAGAAAATGCACATTTTTCCTCCTTCCCTTGTGCATGGAGAAAGAACTCCATGTATTTTAGAGCAACCGAGATGCCTAGGGATCACAATGATATCAAGCATACTTCTAGAGTTAATGCTCCATTGAAGTGTCAAAGAGTATGTTAAAACAATTTGATAGATAGCCGCCATTTATCTAAATCAGTGTCAGAGCAATGAAACATCCTTCAAGGGTTTTTTTAATGCAGAGAATATGGTGCCAGAACTTTGTTACTTCTTGCTGTTTCTCAGACTTGAAACTGCCAGTTAAAGCATGCCACTGTTTGCCACCTACGTTCTCCAGCACTATGTCAAGATCTTATAGCAAAATAGCACTTTTTAAAAATCTGCACCAGCAAAAAGTTGTTTTCTTCCCTGCAAGTCTCGGGCTCCTAACCGCTCCAGAAAGTGCTGAGATAATTGATGGAGAAACACAATGGGTGTTCACAGTTAGTTTTCTAGCAAAAACAGGCACTTCTTAGAGCAACAAAGTAAAAAAAAAAGAAAGGTGGCAGCAAGGTCAGTACAAAGAAATATTGCTGCTCCTTTCCTTTTTTTTTTCTTCCAGAGGAAGGGAAACTGTTATGGAAGCCTAAAATTTAACATTTTGTCTACCCTACAAAGGCTAAAGCCACTGTGCAGCACACCACCACTTTAGATGGTGGTTTAGATGCTAAAATGCACCTGAGCAAAAATATAAAAACTTGAAAAAGGACATTAGAAAAGCAAGGCACACATGCAGAAAGGAAAAATTTACACCTCCCCACTACACTGAATCATCATCATCATCATCATCCCAGCTTCAGGAGGAATGAGACTAATACTGCAAATGGAAAAGTGCAACACACCTAGGTTGGTGGTTTTTTTTTTAATTTTGCAAAACATATGCATGCAAACACACATATCTGAATAAAACTGTATTCTGAAAAGTATGCCTCTTTTATCTGCACTGTTATTTACGTATTTTTTTTGTAGCGCTTTTTTTGGAGCATGCAAATAAATAAAAATGAAGGTGTGAGGGGGAAGTGAAAGAAAATAGCAGAGGGACCTACATTGAGCAGTGTGCCGGTGTTGCCACTCTGTTTGTGCCAATCCACTGAAGCATGCTTTCAGAGCCTTCTCCTGGAGCATGCAGGAAGACGGACTTGCAGTGTAGAAATCCAGCATCTGACCAGGGCTTACTGCTAGAACATCCATACAGTCAAACATGATTCCCCCTCTACAGTATGCCTGCAAAAGTGCCTTCCTCTAGGTGTGGTGGAAAATGGCATATAAAAGTACATCCAACTCCATCAAACTCTGCCCCCTTTTTGGCACGTAGGCTGTTGGTCTTTTTCCCAGACCAGAATCATGAATTATGACAGACAACACAGCTAAAAGCCTGTAATTGATCCAAATGATCATTTACCATTTTCCAGGCTGTTCAGCCAATCCAGCAGAACGGGGGGGAAACAAACAGCATTCCAAGTTCCAGTTCTCCTTCGTCTGCTCCACAAATCTGTAAGGAGCCTTCTTGCCTCTTAGGCTCACCCTGAATAAATGATATTTTTTGTATCCTGTCTGGCGTTGAAGTTTTGCCGATAAAACAGGCTTTGCTAGGAGCTCTGGATCCCCCTTTGCCAGTGAATAGATCCTTCTGCCTTCGAACAGCTCACTTCCTACTACTTGTGTCACACAGAATGAAAGATTGAATTGCTTAATATATGCGAGTGAACTTTCTATGAACCCTTCCCAGGCTGCTAACCTTCAAATGACCCAACCAGTCTGACATCACCAACTCCCAGGATTCTCACACAGCTTAAAAACTCCCAGCAGCCTTGCAAAATAATACAGGCAGGCACGGAAGCAGGGAAGCACTAGCTGCCGTACCTATAACAGCGTCTTTAGAAAGGAAAACAGATACTTAAAGAGGAATCTAAAAGCATATAAAATAGAAATAAGGGTTGCCTGAGGATTCTAAGCAGCAAGTTTTTTCCCTCCCTTAATGCACACTGCTTAAAGTTTCTACGTTCTCTCCCCCCCCCCCCGCTTCATTCCTACAAGATTCCCTGCCTCTTCTAGGGAAAGCTATCATACATACACACTCAATTCCCTGCATAGGCATGCACCAGCTCCCCGACTATGCTGTCGAGGGGAAACAAAAAATGTGATAGCATTCTCCCTATTAGAAACATTAATTTTCTTGTCTGATACACAGAACAAAAAATGATTTCCAGACCAGAGTTAAAGCTCATACAACCAGCATTCACCAAGCATTGGAATTCCCTCGTGCCTATAACAGGGTTAGATCAGATGTGCTTCCTAATTCAGCCCTCAAGTCCCCCTATATACATGGCCATGATTATTTTACATTTGGAAACTGGAATGCATAGCGAAGTAGACATTTTGCACAATTTTCACACATGATAATGTTGATAAACATACACGCCCTCCCCCGTGAATTTATTTTATCTCAGCGTATGAAAAACATTTGTGTGTGAAAAAGCCCCCCGCCCCGTGCAGACAGATGCTTGGAAATTCAGTGCCATTATGGGGGGGGGAGCGCAGAGTACTTAGCAGGACCCCTCTATTGTGTCTGGTGCATACTATATACAGAGAGCAAGAGCGAGCGAGAGAGCGCATTATCCAACTGTATTATTCCACTAGCACAAATGATATTCAGAAGGTTCTGAACTATGTGCAAGAGGAGAATCCAACTAAAGTTATGGTTGCACAAGCAGTTGCACATGCATAATAATGCACGACCGCCTGTGGAACAAAAAGATTTGGTAGAGGTCCACTAGCACTATTTGAGTTTGCAGAATGACCATTGGATATAGCCCATATATATCACACACTAGATCCAGATTTAATCATACTTAAAGATGAACAACTGAAATTAATAGGACTTAAGTTAGTCCTGCCTTACTTGTCCCATTGATTTCAAGGGGTCTAATCTAAGCATGACTAAGTCTGGATCTATCCCACTGTGTTTTGATGCTGTATTTTTTGTGAGCTGCCCAAATAACTTGTGTTATGGGTGGCTATATAAAGACAGTAAAAAATACAGTATACATTTGCAGTACTAATCAGGGGTGTTAGAAGGGTAGAGGCTTGGTCTCCTCAGTATAGGAGGGAGCTGCTCTGACCTTTGTGATTGCATAGGAGAGAATGTTGATGTTTTGCAACTTCTTCCCCAATAGTAATGCAATGGTAGAAGAAGTGACACCAGCCAAAAATTGTTCCTCCCTGCAATGGCTAAGAAAGAACTGCATTGAAAAACAGAATTTCAAGGACTGATACCCAAGTCTGCCCAGAATGAACCCATCACCCAGAACTTGGATATCAGAAGGGATAGTGTGTCCTTTCCTTCCAGCACTGGATCTACCCACAAGGAGAAGGGATACAGCTTCTCAGCAGGGAGTGGGAGGAGGTAGGCTGCAATTGCAAATTGCCAAGTGAAACAGCAGGCTGGATACCGTTCCATCCAGTAGTGATAATCGTGCCTAAGCAATTGAATAAGGTGCTTATTGACAGGCAATTTCTTTGCTGCATCTTGCAATAAATTACAAATGTGGACATAGCCATGGTTGATGAATATCACCAGCTGCTTTGACTAATGAGATTTTTCAAATGCCAGAATGGTTGCAGTATGCAGAGGATCAACGTGGACCAGCAATACCTGGGATGAAATCCCTGCCCAGACACGAAACTTAGGCTAGGCCAGGGATCTCCAACCTTGGGTCCCCAGATGTTGCTGGACTACAGCTCCCAGAATCCCTTGCCATTAGCCATGCTGGCTGGGAGCTGTAGGCCAGCAGCATCTGGGGACCCAAGGTTGGAGAGCCCTGGGCTAGGCACAATCCATTAGCCTATCCAACCTCAGAGGGCTGCTGTAAAGCTACAAATGGGGGCAAACCCATGTGTGCTGCTTAGAGCTCCTTTGAAGAAAGGGCAGGATATACATGTACCAAATAACATTTCCCCCCCTTCAAATCATTCACCATGCAAAGGCCACTCATTTTATGATTCCATGTATTCATCCAGTGGGATCAGGTCTACCTTTCATTTCTGTTTTTCCTTCCAGAATTCATGTAACAGATTGTATTTCTATAATTCTGCAATTTACAAAGAAGTCACTGTCCAAGATTTTTATGTAGTGCCAAAGTCAAAATACTTTCTTCTGTTTTCTCTACCTCCCTCAGGAATCTGGCAGCGGCAAAGCATTTGCAGACATATACAACATACGTGTGTGTGTATGCAAGCGTGAATCACAGAGTATGAGGCAGGATAATCAGTATGAATTAGGATTGCGGGGGATCCCCTTGGCTAGGGATCACTTTTAATAGTTCTTATCGTAGGGATGTGCGCGGAGCTCGATTGGGGGGTGGAAGTCCGGCGAACTGACCCCGAGCTCTGCTCACCCTACCTTTTCCCTGGCTCGACTCGTGTTGTTGCGAGCTGAACTAGGGAAGTGACTTCCGGATTCCCGGCACTACGTTGTTTATGACCTAATTTGCGCAAATTAGGCTGTGATTTGCGCAAATTAGGCCGTTTTCTATGTAAACAATGTAGCACCGGGGACCCAGAAGTCCAGCGAGCGCCTCAACTGGCACTTGTGCTTGGCTCGTGCGCCGTGAGTAGAGTGTCGGGCGGGTCGCCCATCCCTACGTTATGGTGATGGAGAAACTGTACCTGCTGACCTCTCTCTGCTATGAAGAAAGTAAAGGCATAGGAACCCTTTAAGGATGGAACAGTGTGGCGTAGTGGTTAGAGTGTTGGACTGGGACTCGGGAGATCCGGGCTCTAGTCCCCGCTTGGCCATGAAACTCACTGGGTGACTTTGGGCCAGTCACTGACTCTCAGCCTAACCTACCTCACAGGGTTGTTGTGAGGATAAAATGGAGAGGCGGAGGAGGACTATGTAAGCCGCCTTGGGTTCCTTGCAGGAAAAAAGGCGGGGTATAAATATAATAAATAAATAAATAAATAAACATGTCCTTTTGGAAGTCCTTAATACAGTCATGCCTTGGATTGAGAGCATAATTCGTTCCGGAAACGTGCTTGTAATCCAAAACACTCTTATATCAAAATGAAATTCCCCCCAAAAAATTTGTACAGAGATTTTTAATTTAAGCCGTACTACAGTACTTGTATTGCAAGACGTCGCTTGTATATCAAGTCAAATTTTTTTTAATAAATATTTAAAAATTTGCTTGTCTTGCAAAACGCTCTCAAACCAAGTTACTTGCAATCCAATGCAATCCAAGGTATTACTGTACTGTATAACCAACCAACCAAGTCTTACATAATCCCTATGGGTTATATCCAACATTATGCTAGCAGAAAAATTACAAGAGTTTGTGTTGTTCCACAAATGGTTGCACAACTGCTAGCAGAAGAACTAGTGCAAGTAACACCTAGCCTAATGAAGTCATAATGTAATCTGGAAGGGCAGAGAACAATCTGGAAGGCGGAAAGATTTTTTTCCCCTTTAGATTTCTTTAAATTGATTTTACTCATAAGCCTTCTTGGAAATAATTTGTATTCTTAAAAGATAGGATGTAAAAGAGTATAATAAATAAACAATAATTAAGTCATAATGAGTTGTGGAATGCTTTGTGGAATGCCAGATTTGCAGAACAGTTTCTGTAATGCCTTGTATAATACATTGTGCATTAGCTTGCACAAGTGGAATCAAAAGTATTGGATTTTACAGTTGTGCAAGGATGATTACAGGGTTTCTGCAAGTAGAAAATGGGAAGAGAAGAGTGGAGTACTGGGTGGTATAGAAATGAAATAAATGAAATGAAAATGAAGAAACTTTGTGCTAGCTGGATGACAGCATTTGATATAACCCAATGTTGATAGTGTCCTGGGATCCTGATTTGCAAAATTTGTGACAAAAAAAATATGTGACACCCGCCCCCTGCTGTATTAATTATGGTAAATTAAAAACTTTATCACATGAAGAACACATACACATTAATGCTGATACGACTTGACTACTTGAGAATTTTTGTGAGTTGTTATGCTGGCCTTTGCATGGTAATTTGAATCAGCCAAAGCCAAGCACTGCTCTCCTCTACATTAAGATGAAAGTAAGCTTTTCCTGCACAGTGGCTATCACAGCTCTAAGAGCTGAGTATTCTCACAAGAACACATGGTCCCCTATCCCATCGCACAAGAGGCCTGTGATTCATTAAAAGCTCAATGACACTACTTGCTGACTGGGGTTAGCAAAACTTGAATAGGAGAAGATTCAAAGAACATCTAAAACAAGTTCTTTTGAAATTGATATATCTAAATTGAAAACAAACATCTTGAACAACTTCCAAAAAGAAAAAGAAAAGACAGATGTAATCTGGAAGGGCAGAGAACAATCTGGAAGGGGGAAAGAAATCTAAAGATTTTTTTCTTTAGATTTCTTTAAATTGGTTTTACTCGTACACTGCCTTGGAAGGATTTGTATTCTTCAAAGATGGGATATAAAGGAGTATAATAAATAAACAATAATAAATATAATTGTTCTCCAGTCATTTAATGAAATGGAACCTACATGTCCAGAAGCAACATGTGTTAAGAAGCAGGTGCTAGATACAAACAATAGCAGAATATTCATTCTGTTCTTGCTGTTCGTAATGTTCTAGATGAGTATATCTCCACTGAATGCAGGAATATCCAATAGCTCAGTGGTAGAGCACCTGCTTTGCCTGTAGATGGTCTCAGGTTCAGTCCCTAACATGTCCTGATAGGGGGTTGTAACCAATGTTAGTCCTACTTAGATAAGACCAATTGAAATGAATGGGACTTCAGTTAGACTAACAGTGGATACAACCCAGAGCTGGGAAAGACCCGTCTGGGACCCTGAAAAGCCCACTGTGTAGACCAAGGGTGGGCAGAAGCCAGATCTTCAGATGTTTTGGGCTACAACTTCCAGCATTCCTGCTCACTGGTCACACTGCAGGGACTTATGGGAGACATCAGGAGATCTATGTTCTGCCCACTCCTGGTGTAGACAATACTGCGCCAGATGGACCAGTGGCCTGATTCAGAGTGTACTGAAAGGGATGGATGATCTGACTCATCAAGACAATTCTTCTGTTCTTATGACTAAAGAGATATAGTTTCCCCCTATTATTTGTGAAATTTGCTTTTAACACTTACGGGGGGCGGGGGAGAAAGACCTTTCCTATAAACATCCACGCACAATTTTAATGGCCATGAGAGCCATCTGACCCCATTCTGAAGCTGCAGTTGCACTTAATTGAAATGTGAACAGTACCTACGATTTTCAAATACCATCCCAAGCAGAAGAAATGGCATGAGATGTTCTCCTGTATCAGACAGTATTCTATAATACTGGCACCACACAGCATCCCAGAGTGAAGTCACCATCATTTGGGGATCACTCACTGTCATTACTGCACAGTGCTGGGGGACAAATCCTGTTTCCATGTCCTTAACAACAGGTGCAGAATTGACAGCCAGCAGAATTAACAGCACAGCATACCAACTTGCCAAGGTGGAGTGGGAAAATCAACCTCTTTTGCATTCAGAATGGTAGATCTAAGCACACAGGGCAATGAAGAGGAGAAGCAGCCCTGCACATCACATGGCTAAGATGCAGGCACATTTGACTAGGGCAGGAGTAGGCAACTTGTGGTCCTCATCCTCCAAATGTTTTGGCCTACAACTATGCTCCAGATGTTTTGGCTATGCTGGCTAGGGCTGATGGCAGTTGTAGGCCAAAACATCTTAAGGGCCACAACTTGCCCACCCTAGACTAGGGGATGCATCTCTGCTACCCTTCCACTATGATACAGAAGTCAGATAAGCAGGGCACCCCAAATAAACAAGGTAGCCATGTCTTCTCCTGCCTATCTTGATCTGTGCCCGTAACACATGCCATCCATCACAACAATACAACTACACAGAGATTACATGCATCCATGTAGGAAGTGAGCAATGTAATATGTGAAGCAACCTTTGAGAAAGCTGGAGTCAGTGTCCATACAGGATACATTATTGTTGGTTTTGGGAGGCAAAGAAAGCACTGGGAATGCAGGATACAGGGGAAAACCATGTTGCATCATGCAATGCCAACCAGGCTGAACTGCCTACAATTGTCAGGGAGAAAGAGTGCGACATTTTCTAACCGAACTAAGGCACAGTCACCTGGGAATTCATCCCACTGAACTCAATGAGGCTTACTTGTGGGGAGACATGTACTGGATTGCACTGTAACTACTAATTTAGTAGGTGAAAAAGGGTTTTGAGGAAAGCTCCCAAAATCTCAGAAAGAACACTTCTACAATGCTGGCTCAGGCAGTAGATGAAAGAGAACCAGGTGGGAAGGTGCTCACCCCCCAGTGAGGCATGCACTCAGAGGAGAGATGGCCCTCTAAGTGGAGTGGCAGCTCCCACTTTCTGAAACTCTGTATGTTGCTGTGCACAGAAGCAGAACCCATATGTGTTCCCACGAGGGGGAACGTGCAATACTGGAAAGCTCATCAGATCACGCTGTTGACTAGGCAATTTCTCACATTGATTATTTATTCATTTATCCATCCCACCTTTTCCTCCAAGGGGCAAAGCCATGTACATGGTCCTTCTTTCCCCTTCCCCTACCCCGCGCCACCCCATCTTATGCACATAACAACCCTGAAGTTAGGTTAGGCTAAGAGAAAGTGACTAGCCCAAGGTCACTCAGTGCGCTTCGTGGCTGATTAGGGATTTGAACCTGGATCTCCCCAGTCCTATTCCAACACTCTAACCACTACACCACATTGGTTCTCATGGCAGCAAGGCAGCGTTTTCTGCCCAAGTGCATATTCAACAAGAAACCACAGCCATTTGTGTTTTTCTAGAAAGTGTAACTGCAGGATGCATGTGTTTGTAGCTTTTCCATCATACATTTTCTGATGTATTAAGCATAAAACATCTCAGGTGTACACTTAAAAAGCCAAAACGTGCGAAGCGCCTCTAAGCTTTAACCAGAAACTGTGTACACTCAGAGATCTTTCTCCACAATCAAATGTACTAGAATGCGGCTTTCAGGTTCTGTGCTACAGACAATATTCTTTGATTTCCTAGGACCAATGGAAAAAGAAGGGGGGGGGAGAGAAATCGTATGGCAGTCATAATAAAAGTAGATAAAATAATGCCAAAAATAAATATTGGTATGCTTATTTTGTATATTACATCAGCAAAGGATTACATGGGGTATTTTAAAATTCATACAGGTTTTTGTAATGTCTGAAAATAAATTTAGTAATACATGTTAAATTTCCTCTGAACTGAATAAGATAGCCTTTTCTGTAATAAATCTAAATTAGCTGGGTAGCTCACCATGTTTCGTAATGAATTATGCCTATGTTAATGCTTAGTTATTACTGAGCCAGTGTGTAATTAACTAACATTAATTCTTTAGATAATCTAGACGCCCATTCTCACTATTTCTTCTCATTTTTGTAATAAGTTAATTAGCTTACATTAGCTCAGAAAATTATATTTGGCTGATTTTTATATATATTAATATTTATATATATTAAAAAGAAACTTACCCGCTGGGTAATACAGGGAAATGTTTCACATGAAACCAATCGTCATTTTAAAAATACAGCTCACTATTCATTATAATTAGCAGGAATATAAACTGAAGCTGTAATTAATTTCTTAGTTAATTTAAATGTAATGATGTGTGAATATTTTAGACTCTTATCCATAGTTCTTGAAAGATGTTAATGGGAGGGAAGGCACCGAAATTCTTCCAGCAGGCCACATGAAAAGAAAGTTCTTATTTCATGCCAACTACGTGATCTGTTTTCTTTCCATCTTCAATAGCAAAAAACTTTACATTAAACATATTCTTAGCCATAAATGTAATAAAAGCAAAAGTCAAAGTCAAAAATCTATTTCCTTTGGTATTACTACATATATTTGTCTTGGTGACATAGTAGTTTTGAAGCCCATAATCATAAAACAACAATTTACAGCCAAAGTCCACATTCTGTATCTGTGTCCCTGGTTTTTGTTCAGCAATTACCACTAGACCACTCAGATTCATGAATCATTTTCTGCAAATAAAGAAGACTTACGCTGGTCACCTTATGCAAAGGACAGGCATCTGCAGACCTTACAGTAACTCCCTCAGAGATACAGTACCAGAAATCACATTTTGTATTATGTTCTGAGCTACCTACATAAAAACATATGAATCATATCTTCCCCATTCTTAAACTACACTGGCTGCCTATCCATTTCCAAGTACAATTCAAAGTGCTGGTGACTGCCTATAGCACAGATGGGGAACCTTCAAGTTGCAGGCAGCCCACCAGCTCTCCTACCCATGCTGCATTTAGGCTTTTTTTTTTTTAAGCCTCCCTTGGTGCCAACTGAGGTTTTTTTAAAAGCCTAACTGCAGCACGTGGGGGCATTTTCAGGAGGGGGGACTGCTGGGGATGGAAGGGCTAACCCTCCCCAGCACTGCAAGCCCCCTTTGAAAAATCATCCCTCCTCTGTTGGAATCATGATTTCTAAAAGCTTTACTGGTACCAAGGGAGGACTTTTAAAACACTGATTGCAGCAGGGGAAGGGGAATGTGTGTGTGGATGTGTGTGGGGGGGCTATGAGTGTATTTATGGGTGTGTGAATGGGGTCTGGGCAATCATGTCATGGGCGAGCATAACAGCAGTGGGGTGGACCCGCCCACTTTTGCTTGTAGCCCCACCCACTGCTGGCATGTGGCTCCCGACATGCTGGCCCAAATCCAATTCAGGCCCTTGGGCCAAATAAAGTTCCCCACCCCTAGCTAAAAAGCCCTAAATGGCATCAAGTCCAACCCCCTGCTCAGTGCAGGAATCCAGTTTAAAGCATCCCTGACAGATGGCTCTCCAGTTTCTGCTTTAATCCCTCCAGCGATGGAGAGCCCACCATCTCCCTAGGCAGTTGGTTCCATTGTTTGACTGCTCTGATCATTAGGAAGCTCTTACTGACTTTCAACAGAAATCTGCTTTCCTGTAACTTAAGTAGAGCTTTGCCTCGTTTGCATTCCTGAACACAAGCTTCTTCTTTGGATCGAGAAAAAATTGCATTTTAAAAGTTGCATTTTTAAATTGAAAATAATATCTGTTCCCCCCCCCCTCCTCCAGATCAAAAATGTGCATTTCCCCCCATAGGCTAAAGCATGAAAATGCGGATTCGGGGGGGGGGGGATTTGTGAAAATGTGCACTTTCAAATGCAAGTTTCAGAAATTGTAAAAATTTCCCAAGAATTGCATTCCTGCTCACAAATGGGACATATTCACATGATTTGCAAACAGGAACAATATTTTCATACTCCCTAAACTTAAGCCCATTTTTTCATCTCTTATTTATTTATTATTTATTTGCTGTATTTCTGAATCGCCCATCTGGCCGGCAAACCTGCCACTCTGGGCGATGTACAACATGATAAATACATTTAAAATACATGCTATAAAATAAATTTAAAACAGTATAAAACAGCTGCTCTGCTCTGGCTGAAGGGACAAGGAGAAGGCCGTCTGTGGCAGATCTCGTTGAGCGGCCTACTTGGTGTTGTTGGAGACGCTCCTTGAGATAAACTGGACCGGAGCCATATAGGGTTTTAAAGGTCAAAACCAACACCTTGAATTTGGCTCGGCAAGCAACTGGTAGCCAGTGCAGCTCCTTGAGCACTGGCGTGATGTGATCCCATCGGCGACTGCCTTTAACCAGGCGAGCCGCCGCGTTCTGTACCAGCTGTAGCTTCCGAACTGTCTTCAAGGGTAACCCCACGTAGAGCACATCCGCATACTGATGACACTGCACCCAAACCTCCTGATATCTCCCAGCGGCTTTAGGTACCGGTAGATGTTAAATAACACTGGGGAGAGGATGGAACCCTGCGGCACCCCACAAGTGAGCGGCCGAGGGTCCGAAGCCTCCTCCCCAAGAACTACCCTCTGGTACCTTCCAGAGAGGAAGGACCGGAACCACTGCAATACAGTGCCTCCTATGCCCAACCCCTCCAGGCGGTCCAGGAGGATACCGTGGTCAACGGTATCAAAAGCCGCTGAGAGATCGAGGAGGACTAGAAAGGAGCATTCACCCCTATCCAAAGCCCTCCTCATATCATCACCAAGGTGACCAAGGCCATCTCCGTCCCATGTCCAGACCTGAAGCCTGACTGGCATGGATCTAAATAATCGGTTTCATCCAAGTGTGCCTTCAACTGAGCCCCCCCCCACTCGCTCAATCAGCTTGCCCCGAAATGGCAAATTGGAGACTGGGCGGAAGTTGTTCAGATCTTGGGGATCCAAGGAGGGCTTCTTCAGAAGCGGTCTTATTACTGCCTCCTTAAGGGCTGGTGGCATCACTCCCTCCTCGAGGGAGGCATTTACCACCGCCCTGATCCCCTCACCCAGTCTCTCCCTGCAGCTCATAATGAGCCAGGGCGGGCAAGGATCGAGCAAGCAGGTGGTCGGCCTCACAGATGAGAGCACCTTGTCCACTTCATCAGAAGGAAGAAGCTGGAACCGATCCCACAAAACCGGTCTGCCATTGGCCTCCTCCCGCTCACTCCCTGTGTCCACGACGCATGAAATCCCACTCCTAATCTGATCGATTTTATCTGCAAAGTGCTTTGCTAAAGCCTCACAGGAGGCTTTAGACTGTTCCATTGGGTCCGGAGCAACTGGACCGACCAGACTCCGGATCACTTGGAACAGCCTCCTGGGGCAGCACTCCGCAGACGCAATGGAAGCAGCATAGAAATTCTTTTTTGCTGTCTTCACCGCCACCCAGTAGGCTGAAGATGCAGCTCTAACCCGTGTTCGATCGTCTTCGGAGCGAGATTTACACCATCGGCGCTCTAGCCTTCTCGCCTCTCGTTTCAGAGCTCGCAGCAAAGGAGTAAACCATGGTGCCGTGCGAGCTCTGTTTAGGCGAAGAGGGTGCTTCGGGGCTATTCGGTCTAATGCCCTGGTGATTGCAGCATTCCAGTCGTCCACCAGGGTCTCGACCGAGCTACCGTTTGTGCGCTCCAATTCCCCAAGCGCATTCAGGAATCCATCCGGATCCATAAGACTCCTGGGGAAGACCATCCTAATAGGTCCCTCACTCCTGCAGAGGGGTTGTGGCACCGAGAAATCCAACCCCACCAGATAGTGATCTGACCATGACAAGGGGGTGACGGATATACCCCTGATTTCCAGATCATTTCCCCCCTCTCCAGAAACAAAAACCAAGTCCAGTGCCTGACCAGCTACATGGGTAGGTCCAGTTAATACAGGGTGCAGCTCCCAGGAAGCCATGGTCTTCATGAAGTCCCGAGGTGCCCCCGTGAGGGCAGCCCCCGAATGCACATTGAAGTCCCCCAGCACCAATAGCCTGGGAGACAACACACGCACATCGGAGACCACCTCCAGCACCTCGGCCAGGGAGTCTGTGCAGCGGGGTAGACGGTACACGAGCAGAATCCCCAGGCTGCCCTTTTGGACCCAACCTCCAGTACATGCACTCAATAAACTTGGTCTCCTGGAGAGGGAGTCTGGTAAGGACCAAGGACTCCCGGTAAATAGCAGCCACTCCCCCTCCCCGTCCCCTAACCCTTGGTTGCTGGGCATACGAGAAACCAGCCAGACACAAGGCTGTCAGAGTTGGAGCAGCGGCCTCATCCAGCCAGGTTTCCGTAATACATGCCAGGTCCGCACCCTCATCCAGGATCAGGTCATAGATGAGAGGTGTTTTTTGGGTAACGGACCTGGCATAGCACAGCAGCAAATGCAAGGTGGGGGGAGGAGCCACACATCCCCCAGTTATCCCTTGGCTCTGGGCAGGCCCGGAACAAGGGATAGGTATTAAGCATCGATCCCTCGTTCCCCTTAATCGGCATGGCCTGCCCCTAGTGCTCTGCCAGCGTCTGCCGCTCAACACTTGTACGCTTTGCCCCACAGAACTCCCTCCATTATCTCCCTGGGAGAGACACATGCCCCCTCGCTTCCGCCAATCAGGCGGGAGACTCGCCCCTAAAACCAACCCCTAAAACCCCCCGCCCCTCAAAAAAGGAAGGGCCTGTTAAAACACCCAGCATCACCTATGTCCCCATCAGCAGGGGGACAGGCCCTCATCCTCGTGCCACCCCCTAAGTGGCTCCCCCAAAGGGGCGGCCCCCTTTGGTGTCGCCCCTTCGGTGGCGACCCCGCCGGCGGTGGACCCGCCCCCGCTGGGGTCAGATCTTTATGGCCCCACAGTTGCAGGTGGGGCAGAGTGGCTCCTGGCTGGGCCCGGTCCTGCAAAGGGGCAACCAGCAGTCCCACAGGCAGGGCTGGTCACTCACACTCACTCTCCTACTCTCTTGGATGATAAAGAATATGTTGTAGCTCTTCTGTGTGACAAATTTTTAGGTACTTGAAAACTGCTATCATATCCCCCCTCAGTCTACTTAAGACTTAACATGCCCAGTAGGACTTAGTTTCTAGTCTCCTGATCATCTTTGTTGCTCTTCCCTGAACTCATTCCAATTTATCTGAATCCTTCTTAAAGTGTAGTATGCAGAACTGTACAGAATATTTGAGGTGCGGTCTGACCAGCGCAGAGTAGAGTGGAACTATTACTTCCCATGATTTTAAAACTATACTTCTATAGTTGCAACCTAAAATTGCATTTGCCTTTTTTGCAGCCACATCACACTGCTGACTCATATTCAGTTTGTGATCTACAACCATTCCAAGATCCTTTTCACATGTACTGTTGCCAAGTCAGGTATTCCCCATCTTATGCCTGTGCATTTATTTCTCCTAAATGAAGAACTATGCACTTGTCTCTGTTAAATTTCATTCTGTTATTTTCGGCCCAGTCTTCTAACTTATCAAGATTAGTTTGAATGCTGTTTCTTTCTTCTAAGGTATTAGCTTTTCCACCCAATTTTGTGTCATCTGCATATCTGATAAGTATTTCCCCCATCTCTTCCTCCAAGTCATTAATAAAAATGTTGAAGAGTACAGGGCTCAGAACTGAGCCCCATGGCATCCTACATGATACCTTCTTCCAGTTTGATCAGGAACCACTGACGGACATTATTTGAGTACAGTTCTCCAGCCAGCTGTGAATCTACCTAGTAGTAATGCCACCAAACCTACACTTAAAGAGCTTGCTAATTGGAATAATCCGAGTATCAGAAATAGTCAGAATAAGTTGCTTTGATTATGGTTTTATCTGTTCGGCTGAATTTTATTAACTGTTGCTGTTTTATTCTTGTAGTGTTTTATAGATTTCTTGTTTTTATTATTTTATTATACACCATCCTAGGAGGGTTGAGTTTTATTTTTACTGAAAGGTAGCAGTGAAATCTTCAAAACAAACAAACATGTTTACTGTGACATCCTAATACAGTAATGCTTGGAGCCTTGACTGTTAGAATGGCATCCAGATGGTAATGGACTACAACTCCCATTCGCACTGACCATTTATGCTGGCTTAAGGCTTATGGAAGTTATAGTCCAAAACATCTGGAGGGGACCAGGTTGCCTACTCCCTGTGGTAGACAATGTAGTATTGGGCAGATATGAAGAAACATGAATCAACACTGCCTATCATTTATTTTCCTTAAGAAAAACCTATGTACATTTCCCCTAAATTGACTGAGATACCATTTTAACAATTTCAGTAAGCAAAACAACAACTCACCTCCTTCCCCACCCATAGAGTTTATAATGAAAAGGAAATGCTGAAATAGTTAAACTTTAATATGCCCACTGCATGGGCATGCAGCCTATTCATATAGAACCAGAGTACCTTGTGATGGCATAAACATTAGCTTTGGCTCACTTTCCCGTTTAGAAATGCACTGCTTAGCAAGGCAAAGGCAGGACTGCTGTGGTCTTCTTGCGTTTGCCTGGGCTGAAGCAGCCCATCACATAGCCTATCAGGATGGTCTTTGTAGGTGGTGGCTTTGTACAATTTCAGTAGTACACTGATAGTGTGCTAATCCTTTGGCATATGGTGATCTTGTAAAACCTGATGTAAAAGCATATGTCAACACAGCTTCACTGATCTTATGCAGCAATGATATGTTCCAGAACGCCTTAACACAAAGCACTCTTTCAGAAATATATATATATATATATATATAGCCGAGGACTGTAGTGAGGATAGGCAGCCTGTTCCCACTCTTCCACTATCACGGATGCAGCCACTTCCCATGTATCTTGTGTTAGTTGATTTAGCATGAGCAGCTTGAGGTGTCCCACAGGAAAAAAAAAAAACACAGAATGGGAATATGAGTGGCTTGCGCTTCATCTCTCTGTGCTTTCAGGTCTTATCTAAAGGGGAAAACATGGAAATCCCAGTGGGGTGCTGCATGTTCTGCCCCTACATTTGGGAGAACATACTTTCCCTATAGGGTATATGCACATCTCCTGCCTTCAGATGAGACTGGGAAACTTGGGGAGGGGAGGTGCAAGTCATTCCCATTTTCTCCCCCACCACTTTCGTGGAATGTCAGTAATGGCAGCAATCATGAAGAAGTGTCTACCTCTTGTTGGAGAAACAGAGGAACCAACCCTTAAAAAAATCTACTGGTCCTTCATAACATCTGCTTACATCTGCCAAATTCATGTCATCCAGAGATTCTGAATAAGGTTCTGTTACTGAGTATGTTAATTCTACTGGCTTCAATGCGATCACAGTTTCTGTGAACAAATGGTGTCAAGTCTCTATCTATAAAGCCAAGGTCAGGATCTAATAAATCACACTCCTATTGAAAACTATACTTCCATATAAATATAGTGTGTACTTACCAGTTCCTTCCATTAAATTGCAGCTTTCAAGCATAATGCAGAAACAGCTAAAAATGTAAGTTTATTGTAATGTTCTGGAATTAAGGTAGACATGCAAAAACAAATTTGCTATTGTATCATTCAGTCAATCTTCAGTATTACTACATCATCAGTACTATAACCATAATTAAATAGCTATAGGTCGTATTATTAATAAATCTTCTGAAATTAAATGTATAATTTGTCAAAATCTTTCCAAATTGATTAGTCAGAATTTAGAAGCTTTTTAATTAGAGAGAAATTTATGCAATGCTATATGTTCTAATTACAAAGCAGCTCTTCCATAGTATTTTTGAACATCAGCAAAAATTAAAATATTGGAAAACATTACTGGGTCAGTGCACTACGTCAATGTCAAAATCAACACATAGCTAAAATTAAGAGGTTAAAGATATCTTACATCTTATATAGTGTTATGATCTCAGAGCTGGAATCATTAACCAAATACAAAATCAATGAGTAAAAAGACCTAATTCAACCATTTTTGGAGTGCATGTTCACTAATTGTGATTTATACCACAGTAAAACTTTTGTCTTGTTCTACAGTTTTACAGCAAGGTCAGTGGCTTAAATGTTGTACTAAAATTGTCCTTTTGTACTGGTTTACGCAGTCTGTCTATGCTCTCTCTCAAAGGTTTGAGGCCGAAAAAAGTTAAAATATAAAGTTATGTAACAAAACCGTACATGGTTAAAATATAGAGAGTTAAATCTAATGCTGCACTAGCAGACGTCCACTAGCATAACAGGAATTCATCACTTTCTCCTCCACCCTGCAGCCCTCCATGCTCCCTGAGAATATGCTCTAGACCTTTTCCCAGTGCTCCAGAACAGATTTTGATGCTGCAAAGAAGTCTATAGGGGAGAAAGGAAATTACCACCCTCCTGGTTCTGCTGACAGAACTGCTTATCTCTTTGGAATGACACAGTTGGATACAACCCAAAGAATTAAGTCCCACTGAATTCCAATGAGACTTATTCCCAGGTAAGTCTGTATAGGATTGCAACCATAAAGTGCTAAATTTAAGGTTAGCTTAAAGGAAATAAAATAAAGAGAGCATGGCAGAAGTGTTTCTTTCTTTGTATGTTTTACTGAAGCCACTATAAGAAAATAATAATAGCTAATATGCCTCATATCCTTAAGTCCAGACATGGAGTACAGATGGTGCTGTTAAGAAGGCAATCTTGTTTGACCTTAGGAAACGTGACAGGACTGAAGAAAATACAAGATCTCTTAAGTAAGCCAGCTTTGAAGTGCATTCAGATGACAATATAGAACCAATGGCAATGGGGAATCTCATTGTCAGCGAGCTCCCAGTGGGGTGCTGAGTTCTGTATCCACTGGCTAAGTTCACAGACTGCAGGGTCTGGGTGTGGTGAGATGACATAGTAGAGAGATGTGCCATCAGAGTTTTGATGGAATAGCACTCTAAGGAAGGGATTCTTTTTTCTGTTGATGGCCACATTCACCTTTGGGGGGGGGGATCTGTCAGGAGCCAGCAAAAGGTGGGGCCAAATCCATTTCCCCCTTCTTTCTTTCTTCCACTCCCTTTTCCCTCTAAGACTAAGGATGAGCAAGAGTAAAATCAAATTATTTGGGGTAAAGGGAACTGGGGCAACTCAGAATGATTTGAGCTTATTTATGATCTCAGATCATTAAAAAGTTCATAATTTCTCAATTGGAGGAGATGGGAAGTTATTTCTGAAGCTACGTGATGCAAAATTTAGCCATTTCACTGTTTGTTCAACACATAGGATCTGACTGGGGACAAAAACAAATTCGGAAGTGCAATCAATCAAAGCTTCTTCGTAAAATAACCAACGTTCCTGGCTGGGTCTCAAATTTGTCTTTTCTATCAAGATTTCATGAGACTCACTGGCTATTCATTCTTCAGGTTCCTAGGAGATATAAACAGGATCTCAGGCCCCCCAAAGGGCTGGATAGCAGTCTTCCCATTTATTCAGATGCCCCAACCACATATGAAGTTGGGATTTTGACTTTAATGTCAAAAGGGGCACGCAGATGAGGGAAGCTGAATCCTCCTCCTAGTCTTTTACCCCAGGCACTTTTCTCCCAGCATGGCTTCTCTCCGGTATTATAGCTGAATTTAAGCAATAGATTGTGGGGAGGTAAAGCAGGGGTGGGTTCAGCTCCCTGTACCTGTGTGCCCCACAATCCCCCCTTTATACCTAAGTTTGATAGGCACGTAAACAACCAACGTATTCACTGCTATCCTGTCGAGATTGGCTCTTAGTGAGCACATAGCAAAAAGGCTCAATAAAGTAGTCTGTGCCTTCTAAAAAAAAGGCAGTAATTCTGCACGTACAAATAAAAACAAATGGGAAAGAATCAGATATTGGTATATGAATTTTTTAAGGGCAAGTGTGAATATTGTACTGAGTCAGTCTTTGAAATCAGAATAAACACAAATGGCAAGCAAGGGCAAACTAACAGGTATTTGAAACTTATTTATGGCCATGTCCGCATAAATATATACCCTCCATCGTCAGGTACATGTGCAGGAGTTTATTCAAGATACTGTGCTCCACTTATATAAATGCCATTCTTAAGGCTGAGCATATCCCTGTATCTTTCAGCAATGCTTTAGCCAGCATTTTCTGTTGTGCTGTGCAGTCTGCCTTTTATTGCAGCGTATTTCCAACAATTATTCCTTGCTAAGCGGCATCTACATGACTACAGTGACTGCACCACTGCAGTGTTGAATGTACAGTTTATTAACCCACCCACTGTTATGGTGCCAAACCATACAAAGCAATCCACATTCTCAGAGCAGAAAGGATGTCTACCACTTATGGATCTATTATTACACAAGAGAAATTTGAAGTATGATGCCTCCCCCCATCCCCATTACAGAGCTATTCTTGGCAACTAAAACTCTCACGTGTCTTAGCATTGTAGATTAAACTGAGAAATAAGACTTCTGTAGTCTACATGAGCATTGTGTGTCATGGTAGAACACAGCTGCAACCTCCTTAAGGGAAATGTACCCCAAATCACCCAAAAGTTCTTGCCTGAAAACTAGAGTCGTGCAAGAATCTCATTTGTGTAGAGTTGTGTACTTCACCCATTTTTGCCATAAAAGGCCACATTTGTTTTGCATTTCATTCACTAGTCATTCATTAGTTTAAGTAATATTTGTTTTCTTAATCACACGGGGGGGGGGAATGTGTTTCTTCCGTTAACCTATTTTGCCACTGCCTGTGGTGGCAGCAATCAGGCCTTGGCCAAGCTCTGACTGTAGGTGGGAGTTCAGTTCTGCTGTAGAAAGACCAGGTTCCAAAGGTCCAGAGAAAGAAAATATGGGCGAAGATGGTCCGGGTAGTCAGGTTCTGGATCCAACATGGCAAGGGAGGGTAAGGTAAGGCAAGACAAGGCTGGTTGTGTCCCTACTAAGTTTGATTACTTGCTCATGCTAAGAAGCCAAGACTGGAACAACAGTTATATAGAGCAAGCCAGACTCCTACTGGTTTCCCAGGTCACCTGTTGGATTGGACTAATAAGTACCAGTACCCTCTCTGGTCATTATATGGGAGTTGCTGCAGCACAGGAAATATCAGGACAGTAACTCCTGGTGCCAACTTTGTTGACCTTTAGGCAGCAAGGTAAGACATTTTTATTGGGGCTTTTTAACGATGATGTATTTTTCCTATTGCTGCCACTGCTGTTTTATGACTGAGGTTTTATTGCCGGAAACTAATGTGTTATGGTTGTTGTTATCTGAATGTTTTAATAGTTTTATTTGATTGTTTGCTACTTTGAAAGATTTTTTATATATTGAAAGGTGGGATAAAAAACATTTTACATAAATAAATTATTCCAATCCCCAACCAGTGACCCAGTAGTGTGGCTGTTTCCACATCTGTTTCCACATCTGCCAGCATTATGTATATATATATATATATATATATATATATATATAGCTTAATGAAATCCCTGCTTCCCCCCACCTGACATCAGGATTATCACCTGACCTGGTGGGTGTCTCTTGAGTTCAAGTACACAAGGTGTCTAGTCACGAGACATAGTCTCGAGATGATATGACTCAGCAACCTTGGACAGGTTTAGCAGTAAACATGTTGATGAATAGGTTATACAACTGGGGTGAGTAATATCCTATTTATAGGTGGTATAAAGCTAACACACTTGTTGATAGCTTCACTTCTTGCTGTCTTGCTCGTCTCGACTCGACATGTTTATTGTTCTGGACTTCACTTCATCTAGCCTTACCACTGGGGTATTGGATTTGTATCTGCAATGATGTAGTGAGTAATAGATGCATTGCTTGCCTTAATCCCATGTAATTGGGTCTTACAAATAAACTCTTTAATCTTTATTAACTGCTGTTATCTCCTCCTTCTGCCTGCGTGACTGGGACTGAGGGTCACTGGCTAGGGAAGCTTTTGAACCCGGGTCAGTCCAGCTCTCACATCTGGTTATGGGCCCACATAATGATCAGATGGTTATCTCAGATGGGCAGATAAGCCACAGAGACGCAGTTCGGAGAAATTCGGCAGTTATAGGGTTAAGAGAAATGTTTACTATTTGTAAGAACGGTTTGTAAATAAACCGGGAAGGCAATGTTGCTAGAGCTGATAACAGCGGCTTGGAATGCAGCACAACTGAAGAATGCAGGACAGAGAGACGAAGGATTTTTCGTTTTGGAAGCAGCTGGAACGGAGGTGCCAGGCATGGCAAATCCAAGGCTACAGACTGTGAAAAGAAGCTGGAACGGAGGTGCCGGTTCGGGCAGCTACTAGGCTGAAAAGTGAACAACGCTGGACACAAGGATTTCGTTTTCCACAGCGTGCTGGAGTGATTGTTAAGGAGCTGTATCGGGCAAGGAAATATTTCCAGGAGGCTCTGTGTCTACTCATTTGAGTCAAGGCTACAGCAAGGAGAGGATCATATTTCTTTTACAGTTTGCTTCTTCGCTCAGCAGCGGATCAGCTATCTTTTGCATTGTATCAACAAGTGGCTTGGATTACAAATGCGTGGATTACGTCTGACGTGGGTAAAGCGTCTGGAGTGTCATGTCGCAGCAAAGTCACGTGTGACAGGAACGTATCTTGGGAAACTTGATACTACATGAGAGGCTGTATCAAACCAGCAGAGGTGTGGTTTTAAAACAGCAGGGAAAAACAGCGCGGCAGTTTTTGAACAGAGAAAGCTGTGCTTAAAATGGGAAGCTGTCCTTCATTTTTTTCATGTGGGATCACAGAAGAAGGAGCTTGAAATCAGCAGGGGTGCTGCTGATGGGAAAAACTTTGTGTTTTAACCCTGGACATAACAAAATGGACATTATTTTGTTGTGAACAGAAAACATTGGATTGTTTAAATGAAGCTTTCTGTGTTGGACATGAATAAACAGGAAGAGGACTATGCAAATGGTCAGAGGTTGAACAGTCATGTTTTTGGAAATGTATTTCTTGAAAGTTGGATAACTTGGATTCAAGAAAGTGTATATGCTCTGGAAATGTCAGGAAATGTACTGAATGTATATATGACTTGAGTATATTGTGGATTTTTCTGTAGCAAAATGTAAAATACTGAATAATTAGGTATGTTTATATGGCAAAGCTAAGAAATGGATTATTTCTTTTATACTGTAATGGTGTAATAAAGAAATGGAAAGTTGTACTGATGCAACTATAAAAAGGTTAAATGCTTATATGTATGACATGTACATGCATGCATATCACATGATGTTTGGTCATTTAGATGGTAGCAGAGGATGGTTTCACAGGCCTGTGAAAGAAAATGCAAACTGTGGTTGGGAAAGCATTTGGAAACTGTAATTTTCACATGAAAGGTAATTTTGTGCACATAAACAAGGGATGCTAGCTTCAACAGGTAAACTGGAAGGCAAGCTGAAAAACCAGTTCATTTCAATCAATTTGTTCTTGGTAATCTTGTGAGTACTCTGATGGTTTTTAGAGGAGAGGCACGTTATTTCATGATGTTAATTGATCAATACACGAGGTACAGGTTGTGTACATGTTAGATAGAAAGCTGGAGTATTGAACAAAGTCAAGGTGTTTTGTGCTTGGGTGAGAAACAAGCATATTACCCATGTTACCTATTTCTTTTGAGATATGGGGAAGTTCAATTCAGTGCATGTTTTGATGCATTTCTAACAGGATGTGATATTGAACACATGGATTGTGTGGAAGAGTAAACAAACACTCAGAAGAGGTGATACTAATTTGGTTAATGAGATTTGGATAGAAGCTCTTAAATGTTTTGATTATGTACATGATAGAAGTTTTAGTTCTGTGTGATGAACTGTACACCTTATAGAAAGTAGTGTAGAAGGAGGAATCCTCTGGAGAAACATTTCAGGATCTTGGATCTGATATGTAGGTACATACCCCTCAAAGTTAGAAGAAATCTGTAAGGGAGCTTACATGAGATTTTTCTAGAAATGAGAATATTGTGTTTCACATGAATAACACTTGGATAGTGAGATTATCTAGAAGTGTTGAGTATAATGCTGAATGAAAAGGTGAGATCATTTTTCAAAATTAATTCTGTTAATGCAGGGGATGCATCAAGTTCAGAGTCAGAATAGAAAAGCATTTGCTGAAAGACAGTCAGGTAAATTTGACAAACTCTGATACACATTTGGTTTAGTGGAGGCTAAACAAATGATTGTTCATCATTGGTGCAAGTTTATTGGAACAGGAACCTGATAACTGATGAGGTAAGGAACAGGTGAGTCAAACAACCTGTGAGATATCAGGATGAATTTGCAGGAAAAGCCATTTGAAAGCTCAAAATTTCAAAGAGGTGAAAAATTGTCTGTTAAGGAAGCTGAACCATAGCTTCAGGCTATGCAAGCTGAGTTGAATTCTTTGGATAAAGAACGAAACATGGAAGCTGGTGAAACAAACAGCAGTCCATGGAACTCATTGTTACCAGATAGATTTTTAGGTGAAAACTAACCAGATTGGACAAGGTTAAGTGTGACAAATAGCAAGATTGGTTGCTTGTGATTTTGCTTTAGTTAAAAGGAGCTGGATAATCATAAGATGAGTGCAACAACAATTTGCTTTGGAAACAGTTAGACTAATGTTTAAGAATGTGGTGAAGATGTATGAATATTTCACAGTTGGAAACAATCATCTAAAGGTTAGAGTTCAACTGAAATTGAACTGAATACATTGTATTATGTATTGTGCTATTATGCTATTGTAAAGCTTGAATAGTTATTGCATGTGTTTAAATAGTTTAAATTGTTAAAAATGTTTAAATGATGCTGGGATTGATGTGAAAAACCTATTACAGTTTTTCAGGAAACCAAGGCAGGATTGCTATGCTGCAGGCAGATAGCAATACACAACGTTTTGGGTCTGCAAATAAAACTGTGTCATAAGGAGGGATACATCAGAAGTGATTTGATGGTGGTTCAAATTTCTGGCAGGTAAAGTCATTCCTGCAGAAGTTTTTTTTATCAAAGTCTATAGATGAAGGAACAGCATCAGATGTCAACAAAGCTGTTGCTGTTGTATGAGATAAATGACCACGTTCTGCGCAAATGCAAAAGCAGGGGGATGTTGGGTTTTGCATAGGCAGAACGAGATTACCACCTGACATCAGTATTATCACCTGACCTGGTGGGTGTCTCTTGAGTTCAAGTACACAAGGTCTCTAGTCACGAGACATAGTCTCGAGATGATATGACTCAGCAACCTTGGACAGGTTTAGCAGTAAACATGTTGATGAATAGCTTATACAACTGGGGTGAGTAATATCCTATTTATAGGTGGTATAAAGCTAACACACTTGTTGATAGCTTCACTTCTTGCTGTCTTGCTCGTCTCGACTCGACATGTTTATTGTTCTGGACTTCACTTCATCTAGCCTTACCACTGGGGTATTGGATTTGTATCTGCAATGATGTAGTGAGTAATAGATGCATTGCTTGCCTTAATCCCATGTAATTGGGTCTTACAAATAAACTCTTTAATCTTTATTAACTGCTGTTATCTCCTCCTTCCGCCTGCGTGACTGGGACTGAGGGTCACTGGCTAGGGAAGCTTTTGAACCCGGGTCAGTCCAGCTCTCACAGACTACACAATGAAATTCCAGCTTCCCCTCTCCCCGGGACTATGCAACAATGAAATCCCTGCTTCCCTCCCCCCCGGAACTATGCAACAATGAAATCCCTGTTGTCGTCCCCCCCAGGACCACACAATGAAATCCCTGTGTGTGTCCGTGTCCCCTGGGACTACGCAATCAAATCCCTGCTTCCCCCCTCCCCCGGGACCGCACAACAATGAATTCCCTGTGCCAGACTTCTGGGTTTCTCTGTGCTACATCATTTATGTAGAGTACATAGCATAGTATACTACGCAATTTGAGTAATTTACAATTTGTGTAAATGCCGATTTTAATGTATAGAATGCTATGCTGTTCCGACTTACATACAAATTCGACTTAAAGGCATTCTTAAGAATGGAAGTCTTTGTCGGGTGATGGGGAGTATGCGTGCCAAGTTTGGGACGGATCCGTCCAACCGGGTAGGAGCCAAGGCGACACAAACCCGCCGTGTGGACCCACGTACGTACAAACAAATGGACAAACATTCACTTTTATATAGTAGACTAGCTTTTTTTTACCCGGCGTTGCACGGGTCGTCCTTTTCCTATAGGCACTCTTTGTTCGAAATTCCTTAAGGTAGCTGTCCGCTGTGAAATCCCTGCTCCCCCCCCCCCAGGACTGCACAATGAAATCCCTGCTTCCCCCCATGACTACACAATCAAATTCCAGCTTCCCCTCTCCCCGGGACTATGCAACAATGAATTCCCTGTGCCCCCTCCCAGTACTACAATGAAATCCCTGTGTGTGTCCCCCCAGCACCACACAATGAAATCCCTGTGTGTGTGTCCCCCGGACTACACAATCAAATCCCTGGTTCCCCTCCCCGCTGGGACTATGCAACAATGAATTCCCCCCCCGGAACCACACAATGTAATCCCTTCTTCCCCCCCCCCCTGGGACTATGCAATCAAATCCCTGCTTCCCCCCTCCCCTGGGACTGCACAACAATGAATTCCCTGTGCCAGACTTCTGGGTTTCTCTGTGCTACATCGTTTATGTAGAGTACATAGCATAGTATACTACGCAATTTGAGTAATTTACAATTTGTGTAAATGCCGATTTTAATGTATAGAATGCTATGCTGTTCCGACTTACATACAAATTCGACTTAAAGACATTCTTAAGAATGGAACTCGTTCATAACCTGGGGACTGCCTGTATATATAGATTCATAGATCATAGAGTTGGAAGGAGCCTACAAGGCTATCGAGTCCAACCCCCTGCTCAATGCAGGAAACTAGAGGAGGGGTCTCCCATCCAAGTAATAACCAGGCCTGACCCTGCTTAGCTTTCCACGCTCAGACAAGCTGAGCCAGCGTGAGCCACAGGCCTGTGTGTGTGTATATGTGTGTGTGTGTGTGTGTGTGTGTGTGTGTGTGTATGTGTATAAACAAATTGTGAGATGGTATGATGAATTGATATTTGGACACTTAAGTCTAGTCCTTCTCACTTAGGGTGCAATCCTATGCCTGTTTAGACAGAAAAAAGTCCTATAACTCCCATCATCCCTGTAATTGGATGCTGGCTGGGGAATGCTGGGAGTTGTAGGACCTTTTCCTGTCTAAACATGCATAGGATTGCACCAAGAGTGTTGGACTGGGACTCAGGAGATCCGGGTTCTAGTCCCCGCTCTGCCATGAAACTCACTGGGTGACTTTGGGCCAATCACTACCTCTCAGCCTAACCTACCACACAGGGTTGTTGTGAGGATAAAATGGATTTGAGGAGGATTATGTAAGCCGCCTTGAGTTCCTTGCAGGAAAAACGGCGGGGTATAAATGTAATAAATAAATACCGGTAAATAAAAATAAAAAGAGGCAATAAACTTGTGCAGTGGTGTAAAGAAGTAGTAAAGCAGGGGAGTGAAACTCAGGGACTTTTTCAGAGCAGGAGTGATGGTGTCAAATGCCAGAGTAACTGACACCCCATCCTTGCTCTGGCAAGTGAATGAGGTGATAATGAGGTTTTCTAGGTTTACTATTGCTTGTGACAGATTAGCACAGAGAAGTCAGGGAATGGCGAAAATAATCAAGCAGAGCCTGGATACTTTTTCCCTTTTCTCTGACATGGTCCCTGCTTCTTGCTAGCAGTTTAATAGTAACTCCTCTTTGCAAGATAGTTTACATTTTTAATTAAAAGCTAAAAGTTGCATTTCAGCCAGTTGAATATCAAAGTTGAACCTATGAAGTCAGAAGTAAGCACTACTAAATTCAATGGAACTTAACTCCCAGCTAACTATGCATAGGATTGTAGGCATACCCCATAAATTTATTTGTGAGATTATATTAGTGGTTTGTTTGTTTGGGATGTCTGCGTTTTATGATGGGGATTTTAAACTACAATGTTAGCTCTTTTGTATATAAATAACCTCCTACTTGACTGTAACACTGCTGACTGTAAGGACTGAATGTTCTTCTTTACAAAAGTAACAAAAAAATCTCCTTATAGAAAACAAGGGCAAGGCTAGACTACAAATGACTAAGTTTCACTAAGTGAATTTTTCATATGGAGGATAGAGATGGACGAATCCGTCAAGGCTGATTTCACTCAGTTTCTCATTTTTTCAACTTTAACTTTGTCCAGTCCTGTTTTCGCATTAGTTTGTGAAATATTTGTTTGTTTTTGTGCATATTTCTCAAAATGTATGCATTTTATGTAGTTTCCCCAAATATATGCATTTTAAGACACACTTTCCAAAATATAAACATTTCCCCCAAAACTATTTCCCCATATCTAATACATTTTTGTGTGCTCTCCCCTAACATACACATTATTGTGTGTAATATCCCCTAATCTATCTATCTATCTATCTATCTATCTAGTGTGCACTTTTTCCTATTATATGCATTTTTTGGAACATTTTTTTATTTGTGAGCTGCATCACAAAATTCTCAAAAGTGCGGATATCGCCATATAACTGTGTTCCAGTTTCTGTGCAGGCTCAGAAAGTGTAAATTTAGGTGTAATCACAAATCAAGACATTCTGTGCCTACTTAAAGCACCCTCTCGCCGGATCGTCACCTTGAAGTGGTGAGTGGGCTTGCATGTTCCGATGTACCCTGTGAGCAATGCCATCAGGGAGCTATGTACTCCCAGTAGGGTCACCCATGGCGGTAAGGTCCGGGGAGAGGAACCAGACAAGGAACGATCCAAAATATAAAGTCCTCAACGGCAGAACAGGCGGAAGATAATTAAACCTAAATTACAACGGCTGTGAAGGCGGATGAAGGCTGCTGCAGAGAATGGGTTTCCAATCGTCATGGTAACCGTGCCATTGGATCATTGATATACTCTGTCAAGTTTGTGTTGTGATTCGTTTGTGCACCGATCTCCCCACATAAAACAATTTCATACACAAGTGTCTTCCAACCCAACCAACCAAACAAACAAAAAAAGTCCCATGGCGACTGGCGACTGGGGCAGGACTGTGAATCCGGAAGCCCCTAGTCATGGACCAGCACATGGGCGGTAGATGCAGATTCAGTAGCCCTGTTCAAGGAACAAGGTAGTCAAGCAGCTCGGCAGCTGTATCCATGACTGAGCAGCCCTATTTAGGATCTACTCTGCTCACCCCGTATGGGGAGGGGGCTAGAAAAGGACTATGGCCTAAACATAGTCTGCCTCTTTCTCCCCTGACTGGATTACCACGTCCAGTGGGGTCACCATTTAGCGGTCGAAAAAGACATTTGAATTTTGGAACATGGAATATACGGACATTGCTGGATAACATAGATAATGAACGCCCTGAGAGTAGGACTGTATTATTGCAAGGGAGTTGAGAAGGTTTAGAATTGACATAGCAGCACTTCAAGAAACTCGAAGGGCAGGAGAGGGACAGTTGAAGGAAGAAAAATGAGGTTATACCTTCTTCTGGAAAGGACTACCTGAGCAGGACCGACGAATACATGGAGTAGGCTTTGCCATCAAAAATGAGCTAGTGAACTCTTTGTCAGAAGTTCCTACTGGCATTAACGAATGCCTGATAACTCTTCGATTAAAGCTCACCAATAACCAGCAGGTAACTATTTTGAGCGCTTACGCACCAACATTAGATGCTGATGAAGACATCAAGGAAAGTTTTTATACTCAGTTGGACACTCTCCTGTCAGAGATACCTAAGGAGGATAAAATTATCCTCCTGGGCGACTTTAACGCAAGAGTTGGGCGTGACTTTGATTTATGGCCAGAAACTATTGGAAAAGACGGAGTTGGTAATAGCAACTCAAATGGAATTTTACTTTTGTCTAAATGTGCAGAGCATAATCTCACTATTACAAACACGTTCTTTCGACAAAAGAATAAGTTTAAAAGATCATGGCAGCACCCTCGGTCAAAGCACTGGCATCTTCTGGATTATGTAATGTCCGTGTTAGAGATCGCCATGATGTACTTCTTACTAGGGCCATGGTGAGTGCCGACGACTGCTGGACAGACCACCAACTAATCCGGTCCACTATGGTTATCAACATTGCTCCCCAACGTACGCTTCAAGGAAGGAAACCAAGGCGTAAAATGAACATCCACGCCCTTCAAGATCCTATTAAGCAAACTCGTCTTCAATCATTTCTTAAGGAACATCTACCTATGGAACCTCCTGATAACATTGAGGACCATTGGTCTAAGCTGGAAACCTCCATTATTGCAGCTTGTGAACAAACTATTGGATATGAAACTAAGAAACATCAGGATTGGTTTGATGAAAATGATAATGAGATTAAATATATAATTGACCAAAAAAGGAAAGCCTTCCAAATATGGCAAAATGATATTAATTGCGCTGCCAAGAAAAAAATCTACACCAGTGCAAAGGCTGAGGTCCAAAGAAGAACAAGAGAGCTTAAGAACGCTTGGTAGAAAAAGAAAGCTGAAGAAATTCAACAACTTGCAGAATCTCATGATGCACGGGGCTTTTTTAAGGCCACAAGGGCCATTTATGGACCAAAAACCTATGGTACAAACCCTTTACAATCAAAAGATGGCACCAAACTCTTAAAAGACAAAGAGTCTATTGCACTGTGTTGGAAAGAGCATTATTATGATCTTTTAAATCATAAATCTAAGGTGGATAATGAGATTTTTTCGCAAATCCCGCAAAAACAAATTAGAGAGGAACTTGCAATACTCCCCACTTTGGATGAAGTTATAAAAGCCATTAATCAAATGAAGAATAATAAAGCTAGTGGACCAGATGGGATTCCTGCTGAAATCTTTAAAGAAGGGCCCCCCGAACTTGTACAACATCTTCATAAACTCATCGAAAAAACCTGGATAAGAGAAGAGATCCCAGAAGACTTCAGGGATGCCATAATTATCACCCTCTTTAAGAAGGGCGATAGAACAGACAGTGGAAACTATCGGGGCATTTCTCTCTTAGCTACTGCAGGTAAAATATTTGCTAGGATTCTCGCAAACCGTCTTCTATCTATTTCAGAAGAGATCCTCCCTGAATCTCAATATGGTTTCCGCCCCTCTACTGCACGTCAGCTCCAAGAAAAATGCCGGGAGCAAAATCAACCCCTTTATATGGCATTTATTGATTTGGCTAAGGCCTTTGATACTGTAGACTGAACGGCTCTCTGGACTATCCTTATGAAAATTGGATGCCCCAATAAATTTGTGAATATCTTGCGACTTCTCCATGACAACATGACGGCAACGGTTTTGGACAACAACGGCTCTCATGGTGCTCCATTTAAAGTGGGATCAGGTGTCAAACAGGGATGTGTTATCGCCCCAACATTATTTGCTATTTTCATCGCCATGATTTTACATCTTGTCGAGGGGAAACTTCCCACTGGTGTGGGAATTATATATCGAACAGATGGAAAGCTTTTTAATCTCAGTAGGCTGAAAGCAAAAAGTAAGGTAATTACAACCTCCGTTGTGGAACTTCAGTATGCTGATGATAATGTGGTCTCCGCACATTCAGAGGATGATCTCCAAACTATCCTAAACGCTTTAGCAGAAGCACACGAAAAACTTGGTCTCTCACTTAACATCCAAAAAACCAAAGTGCTTCATCAGCAAGTGCTTCATCAGCAAGTGCAAGTTAACCCTTTGATGATGCCATCTATCCAGCTTGGCGGGGCAATACTGGAAAATGTCGATCATTTTCTCTATCTTGGCAGCTATCTTTCTGTTACAGCTAACATTGACAGTGAAATCCAGCATTGTTTCAGCTCCGCAAGTGCCGCATTTTCTCGAATGAAACATAGAGTGTTCGAGGATTGGGATATCTGTAAGGAGACCAAAACGCTGGTTTATGAAGCCATTGTATTACCAACTTTATTGTATGCCTGCGAAACATGGACTATCTATAAACGTCATCTCCACCTCCTTGAAAGATTTCATCGTTGCCTCCGGAAAATCCTGTGAATTACTTGGGAAGATAGGCGAACAAATATCAGTGTACTGGAAGAAGCAACGACTACTAGCGTTGAAAAAATGTTCACAGAATGTCTAAACATGGTCCCTGCTGCATGTATGTGTGGGACCCTGGTTCAAGCATTTAATTAAGATGCATTCTAGTCCTGTTTGACTAAACTTTGAAGAACAGGGGCGGTTGGGCTTTTCCCTGTTTTGAAAGACTGGCCCATTTTTCATTGACTTCCTTTCATTTAAGTGAATCTAATGTTAAAATTAGAGACCAGTTATACTCACAGGATACATATAAAGATGTGGAAACAAACAGGATCTTTATAAGGGTGAGAGAGTTTTATCTCATTATTTTAATTCCTTGACACATACTGAGCTAAGGCAGGCATTTATGGAATTACACTTCCAAATTATGCCTTCATCTGCATTTAGGCCTTGGCATTCCCATAACAACTTTCTCCGCTCCTGTTCTAATGTTACCAACTACGTGATCTGGGACCAACACAAAGTGAGTTTCCGCTCCCGCCTGAAGCCACCAATGATGTGGAGCAGAGGTGGAAAAACTCACTACACACTCACTTTGAATTGCCTAGTGAGTGATGCTTGACATTATGGCTGGGGTGGAAAAATTGCTATGGTGATACTAATCCCCATGACAAATTTAACGCAAGTCAGAAATCACCATGCTAAAAACAAATATTGGGGGAAGGGAATACCCATTTATCCAAGTCATACTTATTAAGGGTACACAACAACTAGAGCAACCTCTCCCAACCTAGTGCGGTCTCCAAATGTGTCGGTCAGTCAAATTTTTGTTTGTAACCAATAGCCATGGCAATATAAGTCACAAAGTCCACTATATTAAAAAAAACAGAAACAATCCAAGGAAATCAACATAGAATTTGAGAAATAAAAATCACCAACATTAAATGCATTTAAGTTAGGGAATCTTGTTGACAATCAACATATGGGTCAAGAAATTGCTCTTAATGTTCCTGCTGCCAATGCACATATAAACCTACTCTATAAGTAAGAAACTTATTTACATCAGCCAGCAGCAGTCATCTAATTTTGAAATCATCTGACTGACCTTCTAAAAGCCTCTGGAAAACAACAAAACAAAAACGAGCCCTAGGTGAATAATATATTGGAGAATACAAGATGGAGTGCACAATATCTTCAATCTGGCCTGATCCTCATACACTAGGATGTTCATTTAGTGGCCTGTTGACAAATTTGCCAGACAGATATTCAGTGGGCATAGGTTGGAATCTGACCTAGGTAAAAGCATGTCATAACATTAAAAAATATATAGTTCTCGTAAACAGGCTGTCCTTTAATTTTCTGATTTGATTTTCATATACTAGGTTGAAGACTTAGAGCTCTTCATATATTAAAAAATCATTTTTGACATCTTCAGCAAAAACTATATTGCCGATCTTACGAGCAGATACATCCTGAGATTTATTTATTTATTATTATTTATTTATTATATTTATGAATCACCCATCTGGCCAGACATCCGGCCACTCTGAGCGATGTACAATCCAATAAAATACAAGGGGACCACACACACACACACACACACACACACAGTATAAAACACAAGAGATTACACTACAGGGGAAATTGAACAGTTACACTTCCTGACGTTCTTCAGCCCATGGTTCTAGTTTAGAAGATATGGTGCCTATATTTTGACAAGGACATCTAAAAGGCTTATTGGGCAATAATTCTGATGATGGCCATGCTGGCTGGGAATGATGGGGGTTGTAGTCCAAAACATCAGGAGGGCACCAGGTTAGGGAAGGCTGGACTAGAAAAGTTTTTCCTTCATCAATGGGTAATCTATCATTTCTCCATACTGACTAAATGTTGCCTTAATATACAAATGAGTTTCAGGTTTGCACATGGCTCAATGAATGGACTGGACAGGGATGAGCACTTTCTGCACCAATCACAGAATCATCTCTGGAAGGACCAGAAATCATCAGTTCTGCAACCTGTGCCAACAGGCTTGGAGAAGTTTAGGAAAAACTTACACCTCCTTAGAGAGCCCACATAATAATTTTTGAAAACCATGGCTTACCCCAGGAATTACACTGTATGTAATATACTCAAGATATGATATATCCAGTATATTATCATGGCACTCTAAAGCAGCAGAAAAAGAGGAATGATAATTTACAGAAAACACTCCTTACTGTTTTTAAGTGTTATATGCCGTTAGTGGGATGATTACTGCTAACTTTTACGGCAAACTAAACCAGTGCCAGTTTATACATGTGATTTAATATCCCAGTCTCTTTTGCATGCTTTTCCCTTTCCTTTAAAATTAAAAAGGGGAACGTTTTTCCATAGCTTTTGTATTTCACACCCATGTGCACAGCAATAGCAGACTACACTGCAGGACAAATGCTAAGCAATTAAGGATGCAATCCTATGCATGTTTAGACAGAAAAAGGTCCTACAATTCCCAGCATTCCCCAGCCAGCATGGATGCATGCATAGGATTGCGTCCTTAATAACTTTGGCATTTCTAAAGGAGACAGCGATCCTATTTTTGACAAACTGCTGTAGCAGAGCTGTTGCAGTAAAGAAGGAAAGACTTTTACTGCCACCGTAACTGAACCATGAAGCAGATTCTTCCTATTCCTGCTGAAGACTTGGATACAAATTACAGAGAAATAAATTCACTGAAGACAATGGATTACCACTAGAGTAGCAAGGGAGAACTTGACCCTATGTCCTCTTGACACAGAGCACCAGATAAACCTAACTAAAATTAATCACATCCAGAATTTTCCTGACACATAACCATGTCAATTTTGTGAATAAAAGCGCAAGCGTGCGTGTGTGTGTGTGTGTGTGTGTGTGTGTGTCAAATGATCCAATACAGCTGTTATGGAAGTACACAAACTGAGTAAAAGAGCATGGCCATGCCTTTAAGGATATTTAGATTAATTTTACAGACCTGTCCATTACATGGGTTTGACTGAACAATAAATACTTTTGCTTTCCCCCAGCATGTTATTAGTTCTTCACAGTGGATAACTTGGAGACCTGGGCAAAAGAGCACCAGTAAATTGTAGGCTGGATGCCCTGGAGAGGAAAGGGGCACTGGGATGCATATATGGAAAGAACACATGGGCTTTCTATAGAAAACACCAGCTGGTGTGCTATGGCACATGTGTTGCTGAGGGCCAACTAGGGAGAGAGGAAAACGTGGGCTATGCTGATCTCTCCTATGAGCACAGTGATGCCTGTAGGACAGGCGTGTTGAACCTAAGACCCATGTGCCCAAACCAGTCCACCTAGGGTCCCAATCTCACCCTCCAGGATTTGCCAGACGGCCACAGCCCTTGCCCTGGGCCCACCCCCTTTCCCCCAACTGCTGATCATTTGGTGGTTTCCTGGCTTTTGTGTGCCCCCCCGACCCGAAAATGTAAAATGTTTAAGGCTTAGTTACTGGCAATAAGAGCTTTAAGGACGAGCCTGGATGAGTGATATTCAACCTTTTCTGGAGGGGGTTGCACTCTCCCTAAAGGATCAGGTTTGTAGTTTGGGGGTCCTCATAGATCCAGTACTGCCATCGGAGGCACAGTTTGCCTCTGTGGCATGGAGTACCTTTTATCAGTTTAGGCTGATATACCAACCAACTACAATCTTATCTCAACAGGGATAGCCTAGCTACAGTTATCCATCGTCTGGCAACCTCTTGCTTGGATTACTGCAATGCGTTATACATGGGGCTGCCTTTGAAAACGGTCCGGAAATTTCCGCTGGTTCAAAACAGGGCAGCAAGGTTGTTAACTGCGACTGGCCAATATGATCATATTACGCCAGTACTTTATGATCTGCACTGGCTTCCAGCCCATTTCCAGGCCAAATTCAAAGTGCTGGTATTAACTTACAAAGCTCTAAATCAGTGTTCTCCAACCTTGGGTCCCCAGATGTTTGTGGCCTACAACTCCCAGCATGCCCCAGCCAGCATAGCTGGCTGTAGGCCAAAAACATCTGGGGACCCAAGGTTGGAGAACACGGCTCTAAATGGTTTGGGACCAGGTTACCTGAAGGATCGTCTCCTTCCATATATACCTGTCCAAACCCTAAGAGCATCCTCAGAGGCCCTTGTCTGGGTGCCCCTGCCAGATGAAGTGAGACAGGTAGCTAGGAAGGAGAGGCCTTTTCAGTGGTGACACCCTGGTTGTGTAATGACCTCCCCAGAGAGGCTTGTCTGGCATCTACATTGTAGCCTTTTTGGTACCTAGAGAGAAGATTTTTAAATTTTCCCTGGCTTTTTAGCCCTGCAGTTTTAAAAACTGTAGTCAGTGCATTTTTAGATCTTTGCACTGCTGCTGGCTTTTATCTTGGTTGCTACTTTGGTTTTATTTCTGTTTTAAAGTTATGGTTTTATATTATGTTTTACTATGTTATTGTATCTTATGGTTTTAAGCTTTGTCTTGTAAACTGCCCGGAGAACTTCAACTAATGGGCGGTATAGAAATATAATGAAAAAAAATCAGCTAAACTATTCTGGTAGGTTTGATATTTTTGGCCCAGGCCTTTTTGCCTTTGGCGTGGCCAAACATTAGAATGCAGCCCATGAGAGCTTCTTCAAAATTGTATCTGACCCTCAGGCTGGAAGAGGTTCAACATTCCTGCCAGAGGAAGATGAATCATGCCTTTACAAATGTATTGTGGCATAAGCTTTTAAACAAAATGAACTACTTTTTCAATGCATAAGATGGACAGTAGGGTGCTGGATGTTAGATACACTCATGTGTCTGAGGTTGGGGGAAGACTATCATACAAAGTGAGATGAGAAGATAAATTGACATGTTAGAAATATGTCTTTTCCTTTCTACAAAACCTTTCCTAACTGTTTCGGTTCCATTACACTTTATGCTCAAAATTACATACTATAAATTCAGAATGGTTACATCTAGTAGAAGGCTTATTGCTTTGGTTCTACTTGTGTGTTGACCAATCAAAAGACAACAAGAGACAAAGTGATAGAAGAGATCCATTTCTTTCTTCTTCCTCTAGCTGTTCAAGAAATCCTTGCTTCAGATTAGAGAGTAAGTAATGATTGCGTATTCCTGTATGATTTGGAGTGGGCTCCCCTATTTTATCTACATGGCAGCTACCTGTCAACATATGGTCGTTGGAGTAGTGCACTGGGAGTTCATACACACCAAGACTATCTAAACAGACCATTAAGTGCTAGTAAAGTAACACATGTGAACGACAGGTCAATAAATTTTGTACAACTTATGCTCACTGCAAAGAGCTGGCAGCTTTAGAACAAACTGTGTTTACATAAAATCAATTTTTACAAGCATCTAAATAATTCGGAAGCACACCTCAATAATAATTATATTTAGAATTCAGTATAATAGCTTCTGTCCCAACCCAATTCATTCACATTTCTGTTTCCTTTTGTTCTGTGTCCCTATCTTTTAAAATAATGAGAAATTATGTTTCTATAGGAAGTATGTTAGTTTTCAGTCATGGCTAAATAAGCAGCCACTGTTGCTGAATAAGTTGATTAATCCACTGGCAAATATGGTCTGATATAACCATCACTGTACAAAAATATTAGAAGAATCAATAACCCCATTCTGGACACAAGATATTATTTCAGTTTCTCCAGAGTCATCCAGAACTCCCCAGTACAGAAGATAAATCAAATGAACCTGAGAAATGTATACATATATGCAAAGAAATTTAAAATGAGCCACTTCCAATTGTTTTATGTCAACAATTAGCATGTTCAGGTTAAAGGCTGGTTGATCTCTTAACCTTCTGACCCTTTCTTGACATGTCAGATTGTTAATTATACAAGAAAGTGTAGCTCTACAAGCACGTGGATGGCAGATAACCTGAACCCACGAAGAAAGAAATATGATCGTGAAGGCTAAAATGATTTTATTTCATTTCCATGTGGCACAGAACCACTAACCTAACTGATATGCAGAGTAGTGTTTCCAAATAATTTTGTTGCTTTTTGCCTAAGGCACATTGTAGGAGGTACAAATCCGCTTTTGCCATGGGGATCCATGATGCCATCTGTTCCCCAAAGCATATGCACAAACTATGCCAATACAAGCCATCTGAAGCGGCTCTCGCCTGTGAATCCTTCAGCAGCAAATACAATGTGGCGCATTTGCAATTTCAAGTGAAGAGCCCTTGAGTTTCCTTTTAATTGTCATTGTTCCAGTCACAGATGTGCTACAGAAATCTCGTTGGTATGTTTTAAAAGTCCTTCCCAGAAAATTCAATCTTTCAGCCATTGTTTACCAGTATTTCCTATTAGTTCAAATAAACTATACATCAGGGGTGGGGAAACTTTTGGCCCTCCAGATGTTTTGATCTACAACTCCCAACAGCCCTAGTCAGTGGTGAAGGATCATGGGAGTTGTAAGCCAAAACATCTGGAAGGCGACAAGTTACTCACCTCTGCTATATATGGATATCATAGGCTCTAGATTGGCAATGAGTAAAGGGGAAGCAAGGAAAGAATGGCAGGTTCAGTAAAATTAGGCTATTAAACCAGATCCTCAGCCCAGCCATTAACAGCTCAGCTGAACCCCAAAGGTGGGCTATGTGATTGTACCTTACGTTGTATCTATTTGCTTTTCAATGGCCTTGCAGCTGAGAGAAGGGCTGCAACTTTGCACACGTTACACTACAGTAAAGCAAATAAATGTAAAGTTGGCCTGTGCAAGGCACCATTGCCCCTTGAACAAGATGCTGTTTCACTGGTGTGACACAAGCTGCTTATGCTGCAGTAGCGAAAAAGGCCTGGGCCATAAAACTATGGTGTAACAGTTATGTATCTTTAGATCCCACTGAAAGCCATGAAACAGTACTCTAGAATATGGCAGGTTAGGCTGGTAGGTACAAAGGGTAGGTAAGCAAATCATTTGTTATGGTAAAGCGACATCTAGGCCGCCATACTGCATATACATTAGATCAGCCTTCCCCAACCGTGTGCCTTCCAGATGTGTTGGACTACAACTACCATGTTGGCTGGAGATGATGGAAGCTGTAGTCCAAAGACATCTGGGGGGCATCAGGTGGAGGAAGGCTAAATTAGATTATGTTGCAAGCAGCCATCTCTATGGTTCAAATTCAGTTCATATATATGATGAGTACCTTGGCTTACGCTGGCTCGGCTTGTCTGAGTGTGGAAAGCTAAGCAGGGTCAGGCCTGGTTATTACTTGGATGGGAGATCCCTCTTCTAGTTTCCTGCATTGAGCAGGGGGTTGGACTCAATAGCCTTGTAGGCTCCTTCTAACTCTATGAACTATGAAATCTATATGTACGTAGGGATGTATGTAAACAGGGAAATCTGGCTCGTTTGAGTTCGCCAGATTTCCTGCACCTGAGGACTGGATTTTATAGCATAAAAATGCTATAAATAAATAAATATTTGTCACATGCTCTCTTATCAAAGTTAGTTTTTGTTATTAATTTTTCAATGCCTTAAACTATACTTCAATACAATGATTTAACATTAAAAAACAGTGAAGAAAACCCTCAAATGTCTTCAGGCTGAGAAGTGATTCTAAAGTTGTATTAAGAAAACACTTGGTGAATTAACCCAGCATTGCAAATAATGCTTCACAGTGTGGTCAATTGCTCTCTGCTCTACTTCGTGTGCTCTTCTTCTATATAGTCCTCCTTGAGCCCCAAGTGCAGGTTGGTGTCTCCAGCTCTCGGGCTATAAGGGAAGAAAGAGCCTAACCCATGTGCAGACTACTCCATGGTGCGTGGAAATTGAATTATTATTATTTCTTCTTCTTAGGGTATAACCCTATGCATGTTTACACAAAAATAAGTCCTACAGCTCCCAGCATGCCTGGCTGTGGGATGCTGGAAATTGTAGGACTTATTTCTGTCTAAACATGCATAGGATTGCACCCTTAGTCGCCTTTCACTTAAAATGACCCAAGGCCACTTATAACAAAATTATTAAAACATAGAAAATATAAAATAGCTAAAGAGCCAGTGTGGCGTAGTGGTTAGAGTGTTGGACTGGGACTCGGGAGATCTAGTCCCCGCTTGGCCATGAAACTCACTGGGTGACTTTGGGCCAGTTACTGACTCTCAGCCTAACCTACCTCACAGGGTTGTTGTGAGGATAAAATGGAGAGGAGGAGGATGATGATTATGTAAGCCACCCTGAGTTCCTTGCAAGAAAAATGGTGGGGTATAAATATAATAAATAAAAATAAATAAATAAAACAATTTCCATTAAAATACCAAAACATTATTATTATTTTATGAACGAGCCACAGCAAGCCTTGGGCTCATGTGCTCCCTCTTTTCCTCCCACCCAGCTCAGAGGAGTTTGAAAGCTTTCGTTTGTAGTTAACCCAGCATCACGTTTCTTCTGAATTGGATACCATAGTTTAATACAAACTATGGTCAATTCCAAAACAAGCCAATTGCAACCGATGCATTATGAAGCTGGCTTGTTTAAACTAACCATAGTTAACATTAACCATGATTCTCACTTCATCCAAACCGGGAAACTGTGGTTAGTTAAAAACTGAAGCGGAAGCTTCCAAACTCATCCTTTCAGCTGTGCAAGAGGAGGGGGAGTAGCAGGTGAGTCCTCGGCTTGCTGGGGCTCATTCATGGGGAACCTATGGCTTGTAGCCACACCTAATTTCATCCATTCTGTGGCATCAACCAACCCGCTCTAGAGTTTTCGTACACTGTGGGGCAAGGGATAAGCTGCACTGACACACTCTGCTTTCTCTTTGGAAGTGTGTGTGAGTGTGAGAGAGAGGGGGGGAGAGGGGGGGAGAGAGGGGAGAGGGAGAGATGGCTGAAGGTGAAGCACCTGGGTGAAGCAGCTGCTACAAGGTGAGGCTTGACAGGGGCTGTGGGAAAAAGCAGCGTCAACATGAGGGCTGGCTGGCTGGCTGGCAGAGCCCAAAAGAAGGGAGGGAGGCGGGAAGCTGGTTGTTGTGACTAATCTTATACCAGAGAAGTATCTTTCTTCGTAAAAAGTGTTATCCATCTGGGAAGGTTGCAGCTTTTGGGAGCCTTGCAGCCCAAATGGGATGGAAGGAAGCAGTGAGAGATGTCCATGCTTTTTTATTCCTTCTTTCCCTGGGAGATCAGATTTTCCTGGAGCAGACCTAATGAGTGTAAGCTGGACCTTTCAGCAAAGCAACCCTTTGTTGTGTCTGTAAATGCACTTTCTCCAAATGATTCTTTAACTCCCCACCACCACAAATAGCAATATAGTCAGTCAACGTTCCCTTTTTACATGTGAGCAATTCCCCCCCCCCTCTTTTAAGTTTTAACAGGAAAAGGGTTCCCCACTCCTGGCTTAGTGTCATGTCAATGTGCAGCCTCTGACTCCCTCATATGATGGGAGGTGTAGGTGGCAGTAGGAATGCACATGGGGGGGATGCTCTCTTTGATTCTTAGACTGAGAGAATATGCCATAAACATTGCATTAAAAGCTGGAAGAGAAGCTTACAAGTGAAGCAACATAATTGTGCAAACAAAGTGATGGTTAATAACTGTAAACAGATAATGAATCCACATTAAATGATCTTGAAAATACCAAGACCGAAGCTACCAAGAGCAGATTAATGGTGATGCAATACAATCTGGACCGTCAGTGGATTATTGTCTTTTTCTGGCTATATGGTGAACTGATTTGGTTTATCATGAGGCCAAATCTAGCAGAAATTGAAGCAACTAACATGCCCCCATGCTATTCTGGATGTGAGAATCATCTGCCCTTGTTCACTGAAAATGATTACCATGAGCCAGAGAAAAAGAGATTTGCAGCTTTAAGTCCACTGCTGAACTCCCACTCCTATTTATAGATTTCTGTCTGCAGATCAAAGGCAGTGGGACTGTAAAGCAAGTAACTGCATGGAAGTGAACACCATTAAATATGCATTCTCACTCGCTAGGCATCATTTTCATTATCTTTTGCTTTTCATCAATCATACCAAAGATCATTCTTCCTGAGACATTCCTAACAAGTTCGTAGCAGGAATTTTATGCAATTAATGTCACATCTAGTTTGGCCCTTCATGGGACTTACATCAGAGTAAATGATTGTAGTGTTAAGCTCTTTAATGTACCTCAACCCATAGTTATTGGCCTGGGCAACAGTCAATTTGTTCTAAGAGTATGGAACAGGTGAGTCTAAAAATATGAACAGGAAACAGAAACACTGGTTTTGTGGTTGACCTTCTTACATGATAACATACTCGAAAAATTATCTGTATTTGTCGGGGCTAGCCCCGACAGTATTTCTATTTAATTACCGTAATTGATTGTTTTCCATGTCACTCTTCAGGTAAAAAACTCTGAACCGAGGAAAAATCCTAAAATGTACATATATAGGATTGGATCCAACGCTGGTCGTCCACTAGTGGTAAAGATTTTCCCTCCCCCTGCACACACCCCAAATCTGCTCCAGTGGGTTCCAAGACCTGCCAGAACAGATTTGGGGCACATATGGGAGACTGCAGGGGTAGGAAAGGACGGGGGAAGTTCAACTGCACCAGCAGAAGTCGCTTTGTGTGAGCAGACATCCATTCACGTGACTGTTGGCTCCAACCCTTAACCAGTCAATCCACCTAGTAGTAATGTCATCCACTAGGTGGATCCACAGCTGGCTGAGGAACCGTTCTCAAAGAGTGCTCATCAATGGTTCTTCATCAAACTGGAGGTGCTGCAGGGTCCTGTACTCTTCAACATTTTTATTAATGACTTGGAGGCAGGGGTAGGTAGGGAAATGTTTTATCAGATTTGCACATGACACAAAATTGGGTGGAAGAGCTAATACCTTAGAAGAAAGAAACAGCATTAAAAAGAAAGAAACAGCATCCAATCTTGCTAGGTTAGAAGACTGGGTAGAAAATAACAACACAATTTAACAGAGACAAGTGCATAGTTCTTCATTTAGGAAAAAGAAATCGAAAGCACAGGTATAAGATGAGGGATACCTAGCTTGGTAATAGTACATATGAAAAAGATCTTGTAGTTTATCAAAAGCTGACTATGAGTCAGCAGTGTGATTTGGCAGCAAAAAAGGCAAATGCAGTTTTAGGTTGCATCAATAGAAGTATAGTTTTAAAATAATGGGAAGTAATAGTTCCACTCTACTCTGCGCAGGTTAGACCTCATCTTGAATACTGTGTCCAATTCAGGACACCACTCTTTAAGAAGGATTCAGATAAATTAGAACAAGTTCAGAGAAGGGCAACAAAGATGATCAGGGGACTAGAAACTAAGTCCTATGAGGAAAGATTCAAGGAACTGGATGTGTTTAGCCTTGAGAAGAGAAGACCTGAGGGGAGATATGATAGCACTTTTCAAGTGTCTAAAGGGCTGTCACACAGAAGAGGGCCGCAACCTGTTCTATATCATTCAAGATTGTAGAACACAAAATAATGGGCTTAAGTTACAAGAAGGTAGATTTCAGTGGAACATCAGGAAAGACTTCCTAACAGTCAGAGCAGTCAGACAATGGAACCAACTGCTTAGTGAAGTGGTTGGCTCTCCGTTACTTGAGCTATTGAAGCAGTGACTAGACAGACATCTGCTAGGGAGTAGGGATGCTTTAAACTGGATTCCTGCACTGAGCCGGGGGTTGGACTCGATGGCCTAAATGGCCCCTTCCACCTCTATGATTCTATGATTACATTACATGCAAATAAGAAGGCCTTTGCCTGGCACTGAAATGACATTAGAGTTGGCACCAGGCAAGCCTCTCTGGGGAAGGGATTCCATAGACGGGCACCATGATAAAAAAAGAAATAAGAGAGCATGTGCATGTACACAATGTTGAATTTTTCTGTTAAATCAGCTTCTTACTTTATCAGACCCAATTCCAAGTTGCCTTCCATGCTCTGTAAAATGTGTGTGTGTGTGTGTGTGTGTGTGTGTGTGAATTGCTGCTCAACTAGAGCTTTCAGCCGTTCAGAATTCAAAACAAAAATGAAAACCAAAGTGCAAAAAATACCTTTTGTTTCTGCTATGGCTGATAAGCAGACTTTCACTGAACATTTTCCAACAACAGCTGTCATTAATAAAATGCATTGGTTTTGCCAAACATCTGCAGGTCACATTATTTCTTGACAAGGCAGAAAGAGGGAAAGTAATACTTAGGTAGGTTATTAATCACCTACTTGTGACTTTCTCTGTGACAAAGTAAATAAGTGCCACAGTAAGCTATAAAAGAAGATGAGAAATAATTAACATGAATGTCAGTAATATTAAACTACTGGAGGCGGGGAGAGAAATCATATCTATATCTATACCAGCTCACTTCAATAATTTGAATATATACCGGTATATATAGCTGTATTCTCAGTGGACAGATGACTAGCCACATGGCAAACTGCACCCCAGGAATGAGCAAGAAATCATAAATATATTGGCCCATGATCAGTCATGCAATCCAAGGGGCTTTACATTGATTCACCCTTTATTATTCATCATGTTGCACTGTGAATATATTGCTTTTATATAAAGGCGAAATATACCCACCTTCTGCTCAAGGATAAGCAGCAACAATTCCAAGATGGTTGCATCAGACCATTACACATGTAAAGAATTCATATGTCAAGAACAACATGGGTAAATATTTAAAATAAGATCTATCACTACCTTTAAGGCAACATGTATTTGAAAGGACAGGCTTATAGCATATTTGAGATGTGGTGCCTGCATTTCATGCCATCCTAAGACAAACAGCCATTTAGGGGGTTCCTGCTTGTCTTGACTTCAAACCAGAACAGTGGTCTGCAATACAATACGCTGTCTCGTTGGATGCATGACATAAGAGCTGCGTTTCAGTTCATGGTTGCAGCAGTATGCCTAACCCGGATGAAGCAAGTATTTCCCTTGGACAGCTTGGTATTTAAAAAACACACACACACAAGAAATGCCTTGACATATTGTGGGTTTGCTGAGTTCCTTTCTTTATTGGGACACACTGAACCTGAGCAGTCAGCATTACCAGATGATTAGTCAGTCAGGTTTTCAGAGGTTATCTGTTGAAACCTCAGCTAAATAATACGGTCCAATGACAGAAGAGAAGGAACAGATCCCTTATGGTTGACCCTCAGGCCAGTATTGTATAACACTAGGCAGCTTTCATTTATAATGTAGAGAGCACACCTGGAAATCTGCTTGTAATTAGGAGGTGATAACGAATCCATCTATCAAGCAGGGGCCTGTTAGTCATCGTCTTTGGATAGAAAACCAATTTATTTTTTTTATTTTTTTTGCATAAGCCAATATCTATGGAGAGAGTATCACAAAGACAGGCAATACTTTCTCATCTTGGAACAGGCCATATTTTTGTCATCTTTCCCTTCCACAGTCAGCAATGGGATTCAGCAGAATATGTGGTTCTTTGGGCTGCAGCCATAATCTTTAGTGTCATTCTGATAAAGGATGAAAGTTGAATGTGACAGATTCTGAAAATCTCTTATTTCACACCACTGAATTCTCTCAGTATAGGAGCAAAGGTGTTTAGAGGGTCTGGTTATGAGGAGCATTCAGGCAAGAAAGTAAAATACAAACTACAGATAACAGTAGAGAATTGGGAAAACTGTGAGCAATAAATTATACTTACCAGAATGGATATATATATATATATATATATATATATATATAAATCACAATTCAGCTTCCTGACATGACAGTATGGGTCACGTAAAACCAGGCAAGATTACTGAGATGATACTAAGACTGTTTCATAAATAATCTTATTAACATAGGTTTCTAAAGGAGGCTCAGACTCAAAGAAGACTGGGAGATTATGAGCTTTGGAAACTGGAAAAATAGAACTACCATCAAAGGAAACTGTCAAGGTGAATAAAAGGGAAAAAGAGAAGGCATTAAAAGGAAGAGGCATGGCAGTAACTGCTGTGATTTATCAACTTTCAGCTGAAGATACTTGCAGCTAGCAAAACCTTATTTTCAAAATGTTATTCATGCACCTGCAAAGAGCACAAGAAGCATTTGGGGGCCCATTTGGACATTGTTCCCCATCAGTAAAGGCAATGAAACTGGGCTCCCACACTTCTGCCCTGCTCCCCTGACATATTCAGTGCTGTTCCTAGAAATGTCGTCCCGTCCCCCAGTCCCCCCCGGACATCCCAGATATTTGAATATGTGGAATCTCCTTTATCCCGAGTACTGTACCCACCTTCTCTTGTGGATTGAATACCAGGGTAAGGGAGATCATGCATTCAAGCAACAGTGCAATCTCCTGGTTCAGAAGTTGCCTTCTACAAACAGAGTGGGTTGGGGGTAAGACTAGGTGGAAGCAGGTGAGCCTGAGGACTGCTCCCCATCTCACAGTACAGAGCAATGAGAGGCAGTATCAGCAATATCTAAATAGGCCCGGAGTGTACCTAGCACACAGCGCAAGTGATTCAAGGCAAGCATTGTACATTAATGATATTCTAAGTATTTCAAAATCCTGCAAAAACAAAACTGTTCTAATGCAGTACAAGCCCACTAAGCACATATTTAGTTTCTTTAAAAAAACTGAGCTCAAAGGGATATTTTAAAAATTCCTACAAGCAGGAGTGGCTCAATGTGAACAATGGTGAAACCAAGTACAAGCCACTCCCCAGCCCAATAAATTGGAAGTTTTCAGGTATATATTTTGAGATTTTGAATGTTCATGGTTTAATTTTAATTTTGGCACACATTTCATAAAGGGAAAACTGGGTATTGCAACCCTAAATCCTATTTTGCTTGAGAGTATTCAATATGACAATTCCAATTTCCAGTAATTGGCACCTTAAAAAATCATTAGAAAAGCAAGAAATGTTTAAGAGTTAGAATCACAGTATCACAGAGTTGGAAGGGACCTTAGAGGTCATCAACACTCTGTTCAGAGCAGGAACTGCAATGCAGGGTGCAACTACAGCATCCCTGAGAGATGGTTGCTGTCAGGATCCCACCTGACTCCAGGTGACTAAGGAAGAATCATGGGACCCCTTGGAGTACAACTGAGGACCTGGAAGAACCCGCAATAGCCTCAAGGCAGCCCAAGGTGCCTCATCTCATGCTCATCTTGCCTGGGGGCCCCCAATCACTCCTCTGACCATATCCCATGCCCATCCCAATTCTTTCCCTTTTCCCCTTGGGCCTCAAGAGCAAAGGAGGTAGCGGACCTGATGGGAAGCCCAGACTCAGCATAGGAGCACGTTTGGCTGCCAGAAGGTTCTATTGCCAGGGGGTTCCTTGGACAAGGGAGAGGACAAAAGAGCTGCAAACCATGACCCAGCAGATGACCAGGAACAGGATAAAAGCCTCTCCATCTCCTCTGGACCCCTGCAGGGTTAACTTCTCCCTATCGTGCTCCTTTGCTCTAGCCCCTTTGCTTTAGCTCCAGCACTCCCTTGCTCAGCTTTGCCTCCAGCTCCCCTTTGCTCAGGTGCTGGTCATGCACAGCCCTCCAGCCTCTGCTTAAATACCTCCATCAAAGGAAGTACCTAGACTATTAGCTACAAACTGTAATCCACTGTAACAAAGGGCTACGTGCAGACTTCAATGTGCCATGGTGAGCATGATGAGTGACAAATCTTTCTCCCACCTTTGAAGCTGCAGAGGTGGGCAGGGATCATCCTGGCCAGTGTGGCATAGTGGTGAGAGTGTTGGACTGGGACTCGGGAGATCTGGGTTCTAGTCCCCGCTTGGCCATGAAACTCACTGGGTGACTTTGGGCCAGTCACTGACTCTCAGCCTAACCTACCTCACAGGTTGTTGTGAGGATAAAAATGGAGAGGAGGATGAGGATTATATAAGCCGCCTTGGGTTCCTTGCAGGAAAAAAGGCGGGGTATAAATATAATTAATTAATTAATAATAAACCCTGATTGCTCCAGCTGATGTTGAGTGGCAGCAGTCAGAGCCTACCTTCCCACCTTGGAACTAGGGAGGGGGCAGGGATACCTGCAAGGACAATGTCTGCCCCCTCCCAAGCTCCAAGGCTGGAGAGGTTCTCACTGCTGTACCTCTGCATCAGCTGAAGCCGGATGTCCCTTGAGGAGAGGAAGGCTCTTTGCCCACATGAAAGAGAAATGGGGAGTCTCCTTCAGCAGCTGAAGCTGGAATGGTCCCCACTTGCCTTCTTCACAGGCAAAGTTGGTGGTGATGCCTTTGCTTTTGTGTGTTGGTGGGGCATTCAAATGAATCAGTTTGGAGTTGCTCCTGCAGTAATTGTGGATTTACTATGGCTTATTTGAATGCTATGGTTGCTTGACAGTCAGGTAGGGCCCTGTGGGCATCTTTCCACAGTAACTACCAGGGGATGGTATATAATCATTAAGCCACAAGGGTGCTTACCTTTCAGGACTCGAGCCCACAGAGGAGTCTTGAACCTGGTGACCTGCAGAATGTCTGAGCGGCTGGGGGAGGGTTTGGGGTGGGATTATATATTAATATTAATGTGTTTTGTTTTTTATATGTATTTTTTTCCTTTTGAAAATGCAATAAATATAATTTTTAAAAAGACTGTCTGACGGGCTTCAGCCTATTGTCCCCACTCCACTCTAGGTAAAGGAAGGGAATGCAGGGCGACCTTCCATTCAAGCAATGGGTTTCCTCCTTGCACCAATTTCGAGTCTCCACTGCAATGCTTGTGCATATATGATATTTATTGAAATTTATCAGTCATATGAAATGATAATACATTTTGATGATACATTTTGAAGGATCCTAACTGATATAAACCAAAGCATTGTGTCAACATGGGTTGCTTCACATGGATTATTACTATTTTGTGCTTACTCTCAGACTCACAAAATGATAATATGTTTTGATGATACATTTTGAAGGATCCTAACGAATATAAACCAAAGCACTGCATTGACATAGGTTGCTTCATAAGGATTATTGCTATTTTGGTGTGTACTCAGTAAACTATTGAAATGACATTTTTGCTACTTGAATAAGAACACAGTGATAAAGAACAAGGTGTTGCTATTTAAATATGTACAAGTGTTTCTATGGTAATGTTAATCTAATGTTCTATCATAATGTTCACCCCTGGGTCAAGGCCTACTTGTTGCTCTGAGCAATGAAGAGACTTCTTTCTGCTGACTACAAACCATCTTTTCCTTCATCTTGGTCTTCCCCCATACCCGCAGTCCGATCTTTGCCTTGCCCCCTCCTCAAAGGTGCAGGAGCTAGATCCGACAATATGCAACCAAAATAAGTCTCACATTTACTGTTCAGACTGCGATAAATCATGTTCTCCTGAATGTCATCAGCTAATACTCGAAGGTAAATGAAACCAGGCATACATTCACTACTATCAAAGAATACAACATGAAAGCCAGTGTAGGAATAGCATTAATAAAACTATGGGACTAAGTTGATACACAGAAGCAATTAGCCAACTCGGCAAAATATACAATTAGAGGGAAAAGCCATTTTCACAACAGCATTGCTCACAAAGCTAAAGACTCTTTTAGAATTGCTGGTCTTCTCAATTGTGTCTGCTAGAATACTCCATTACAGAAACAGTGAAATGTAGATAATTGGAGAAAATGACAGATGCTGGATTATGGGCTAATTGAAGCACAGCTAAGTGCGGACATTACACAATTATCCTGGTGATGGTATAAACATGCCTAGGACCCTTGTTTCAAAGACATTTTGATTACTTGTTTCCAAGAGATCAATTACTATGTAAAATCATCTGAATATTTTCATGGTTGGGGCAGTTTTCAGACAATGTTATGGATATCACACAAACTGCTCCAAAGATTTGGCTGGTGGCCTTGGCACAAATCTGAAGAAGACAGTGGATGGCTATGGATGACCATATGCCTTGTGGTTGCTAAACATGGTGTGCATGTAACCACACGGGAAGTCAGTGGTCTGTAGAATCCAGCCAAATACTGAGGTGGTTTTTTTTACCATGCCCATGCGCCAAATCAGAAATGTAGGGAGGCAAGGGGATGGTAACATTTCTTTCATTGTGAGGCCAACCACAACAGATGGCCAGATTCTCTGCGTGTTTACATGAGCACTGTGATAAACAAACACAGGTTAAACAGCCAGCTGCAACCACTCCATATAGTCGTCAATCATCAGTAGCAAAAAACCCAAAGGAACCAATAAGCAAAGATTTTCTATAATCCCTCTTCTTTTTTATAAAGTTGTTGGCATGATAAGTAGCCCACATAGGGTACCTACAAACTTCAAAGGTCTCTTCCCAGCCTCGTAGGGGGGCTTCAGAATAGAAGATTTTTCAGGTGTCAAGCTTTCTGATTCAACACTTGTAAGCCACACAGCAATGGTGGCCTGCTGGTCCCCGATAGTAGGGGGGGGGATCAGGGCCCATTGCCACACAGACATCCTGCAGTGGGCTGTTTGGAGCCACCATTTTAATTTCCTACAGTGCTCCCAACATAGCAGTGCTCTGGGGTATGCCCACTGACATAGCAAAGTGCCATCTGATGGGCCCCCTGTCCTGAGGGCCCCCTCAAACCTGGACCCTGCCCTGCCTACCAGTCTAAAGAGCAGTCCAGAAGATTGACAGGGTCAGCTGGGATGGAACAGGCCACACCACAGGATGCACAAACCCATCTGCAACTGTGTGCCTCTTTTGTTCTGGCTACTGCTTTAGGCACTTCTGATCTAAATTGTACAAATACCAGAACAGAAGCTGCATGCTGGATTACAATATTATCCTTTTAATGTAGCATTATATATTTTTTAATTTTTTATCTATTTATTATATTTATACCCCACCTTTTTTCCTGAAAGGAACCCAAAGTGTCTATTATAGTAGACACTTTTCAGTACAAACCACTTTCAGTGCCATTTTCTTGGTAGAAAATCAGGGTAAAAATAAAATCAATAATTGTTTTAAAAATTAAAATGAGCCCTTTAAAATGTGGACCAAGAAACAGACCGAGAAACAGTGCAGCTAACAAAGCACAGGTGTAACGTGGCCAAAACACCCACTCACAGTTAATACTCTTGTGGCCCTATTATGGACCAAAGACTACAGTCCCTGAGAAATTTTTAAAGACTGAGCCATGTACAACACATTGTAATAGTCTAAACAGGAGGTTACCAAGCATGGGTAATTTTGGCCAAGCGATCTTCTTCCTGGTAAGGTCACAATTGGCTTATAAGAAAAAGCTTATTAAAGACACTTTGAGCCACACAGGTCACTTGAGCCCTGTAATAACAACAGTAATCTAGTAAAGAAAAGAGGAAAACAAGTATCTCCAATACATTAGAAGATCAGGAGTAATGCAAGAAACTAAATTTTAAAATATGCTTGACTTTTAAAGGACATTTCATGTTTTTAAAAACAGGGATGCGCTTCAGTATAAAGCTAATCAAGCATCAAAATTAAATTCACTAGGATTAAATTCAGCTGACATCGAAATCTAATCAGATACAACCAAACTGCAGTCATTAAGATAATCTAATTTGTTTTGCTGAGATTGGTTGACGATCAAAAGAGGAAGCGAACAGATGATGAGCAGAAAAAGAGATGAGGTGCTGAAGTTGAACCACAAAGAAAAGAAATCCAGCAACAGGTGCTGTAATGCTAACCAACCAATCAGAGATGTAATTTGTGGGGAAATGATGAAACTATGCCCAAGGCTTCGGAGAAACCGTGCCAGACCTTGCACAGAAGGTTTTTAAGGCCCTCTTGTATGTGATTAAAGCAATCCATAGCAGGTTGAAAAGAAACAGAGGATTCCTGTCACTGAAGGGCAGTAATGATATTACTTGGTCTGGATTACATAGAACATATTCAAATTGGCCTGCTTGACCCTAATGAAATCCACACACGGAAAGGCAAATGGTATGTATACTACCTGCCCATTACTCATAAGGCTGTTTCCCTAAATCAAACTTTAAAAGGTAAACAATTAGCCTTCCTTCCTGCTCTACCCAAATATTGAATAAAGGAAGCTCCTTTATACCAAGTGAGTCCATCTTGCACAGTATTGTCTACACTAGCCTTCCCCAACAGGGTATCCTCCAGGTGTGTTGGACTACGATTCCCATCATCCTCAACCAGCATCAGCATGGCCTCCCTTTCTGTTCTATATGGAGTTACCAATACACTACCCCAATACTCTACTCTTTAGTTAATCATGTTTATGATTAACTAAAGGCTAATGAGGAAACATTGACCTGGTTTGCATGACATGGCAGGCTCATGATGAGCCACGATGCGTGTTGGGCAACATTTTGAAGATACAACCCCCATTCGGGGGTTCCCGTGTCATGCAAATCCAGCCACTAAGGGTTATTTCAGGGTTAAATACCCCTCGCATAACCATCAGTTTGTTGTAGGGTTACGTGAGGGTTGTTTAACCCTCAAATAACTCTCGGTGGTCATGTTAGCACAACATGGCAACTGCCAAGCAGGATTGCATATTCAAAATGTCACCTGGCATGCGCCACAGCTCATCATGGGTTAAATGACTCATAGTGAGCCGGCCATGCCATGCAAACCAGCCCATTATGTACTGTCTTTATGTATTATGACAATCAGGGATGCAGAATCTCTGGCCTGCAGGCCTAATCTGTCCCACGAAGGTTCCTTGTCCCATAGAGCCTCCTTGTGGTCGTCCCCCCCCGAGCAATTCCCACTGTTACCTCTTCTCTGAGATAACAATGGCGATGTAAGCAGTCGGAGAACTTGGCTGGTGCTGGGAGGAGCGGCTACTGTTCTCAGTTTTGGCTCAGAGGTGCCACCATGAGGATGGCATGCACCGTGTGAAGCCATGGATTCAAACAGTACCAGGTGGAGCAGCTGCTCTTCCCACTGCCAGCAGAGTCCCTTTCTCCATGCTGACGGAGGCACTTAACTCCATGTTTTTCCCAACATGGGGGGGAAAAACCCAGGGGGAAGGCACTATTAACCGAAGACAAAAGAGAGAAAAAACTCCAAGTGCCAATAGAGATCTTTGTGTATTTTTATTTGTGCCTGACGTGTTTCGGCCTAAGCCTTTTTCAAGGGCGCTTATTTTCTAATATTGTTCGAGACAAACAGCTTCACCAATCTCCTCAGGAACGCGTCAGGCACAAATAAAAATACACAAAGATCTCTATTGGCATTTGGAGTTTTTTCTCTCTTTTGTCTCCCAACATGGAGAAAGGCAAAATGGGTGGGGCTATGACATCAGAGGGGGTGGACCATCACTGGAGACCCCACTGAGGTCATCTGGCCCATGGAAGGCCTGGTGGGAAGGAACTCAGTACCCATCCAAAACATGTTCTGCACCCCTGAGATAAACTAGCCTACAACAGCACTCTCCAACAGAGCAAGCGTACAGGTTCACTTTGAGCCCCAGAGCTAGTTTCCGGATGAGCTTTTCCTGTAACAAGAGATCCAAGGCTTCTTCACGTGATCTTCTGCCTTAAGCTAGTAAGAAACATGCAGCAGAATATCTAAAGGCTTCAACACTGCCAGGAGGCAGAGAACGTTTGCTCTTAAATATCCCCTTAACTAGCACTGACTTATCTCAGCTTAACTATCCTTTGACAAGCCCAAAGTACAACACATATTCTAAATAATTATTCTAAATAGATATCTGTTCTAACAGGACAAGGGGAGGAAATGTTGACAGTTAAAGTGTCACTCCAATTTAAATTTTGACAAAAAGACTAGACTAATAAAAATAAGGAAAGATTTCCGATATATAGCCCTTCCTACAAAATAAAAGAGAAGCCAGAAAAAAGTTGAAAAGGAGGGGGCCGTGTATAATGAAAGAATTACCCACCTCTTTGCAAATAAGACTGAATAGGGAGCATTCACATTTGACCAGAGGGGGCAGGGACTGTGGAGATTCAAGGTAAAACTGATTCAAGGGCGCATGGAGAATAGCAGCACAAGCAGCACAAAGCCTTTCAAAGTGAAGGACTGAAGCTTATGAAACACACAGAACTCATGGGGAAGACGGGCTGTAGCTCAGTTAGAGCACACAGTTTGCATGCCAAAGGTCCCAGGTTCAATCCTGGCATCTCCAGTAGGGGTCTCCTGCCTGAAACCCTGGACAGCAGGTGCCAGTCAGGGTCAATGATCTGACTCCGCGTAAGGCAGTTTCCTATGTTCCATTTCAAAAGGTACTAAAACATATTATTCTGTATGGTCCTGGAAGTATGACAGACCCTTGTGCCAGTCAAATACAAAGTTGTTAATATATAAAGCAGACAGTAACACAGAAATATAAATGGAACATCTCAATAAATACAATACATATTTGCATATCACAGCAAATCACTGTAGTTAAGAAAATGTGATCAGCACAATCCTGTGTAAAGAGTCAGAGGTTGCCCCTGGCATTCTGTTATCAAAGAGACATTTATACAAAGCAAGACTTGATTTGTTAAGATTTAAAGCAATACATATTGTTTATGCAAGGTTTGCCATGTCTGTTTTTTTTTTTTTAATGAACACAATATGGACCTAACTTGCACATTTGCAACATAAAGGAACTGTGAAATACCTCTGTCTGAGACCCTACTGACCTGTTGCATCATTGGCTGTTCACAATGGGGGCAGGGCAACACATAGTGTGATGACATAATGTCCAGTTTTGTCAGGGGGGAAGAGCAGCAGCAGCCACCGAGTGTCTCTTGTAACATCTAGCTATACCTCATCTCTTCTTTCTTTCTTTCTTTCTTTCTTTCCCTTAGCCCCACCGAGTCAGAAATTGGTTTGTAATTGTGCAAAGAGAGAGAGGGACTTACTGGATAATATTGGTTCATCTAGCCCAGTATCATCTTTTCTGACCGCAGCGGTGGAGCAAGATATTCTGCCATCCGAGGCAGGAGGATGCACACTGCTACCATCCCTAAATCGCTTGCTCTGAGGACTTCCTCAGAGCAAGAGATTGGGCAGACAGGCTCTCTGGAGAGCCGACCAGGCCCCAAATGCCTTGTTCTGAGGGTGGGGGCTGCCTCAGAGCAAGGCATTGTGGACAAGGTGGCTCCGGAGACTGCCTGAGGCCTGAATTGCTACCCCTCCTGTTCCACCACCTGAGGTAGGAAATTCACCCTGTCTAATGGTAGAGCTAGCCCCATCTGACTGGAAGCAGGTCTTCTGGGTCTCATGCAAGAGACCTTTTCCCTCCCCGTTTAACTACAGATGCCAGAGATTGAATCATAGACCTTCTACATGCAAAGCATGTGCTCTTCCACTAAGCTATGGTCCCTCCTTCAACCAATGGTCCTAGCTGTCACTACATATCTCCTCTGTCTAACCTAACAAGGAGTCACATATCTGAAGTGGGGACTTCTGTATCCTTCAATTCAATATGGCTTGGCTTGTTCTTTGCAGGAGTGCCAGGCACTCTGCAGGTGCAAAATCTACCTCATAAGAGTTTCAGTTGAGCATCCTGGACTATGTGTTTATTATCTACCTCTGGAAGGAGAATCTTAACCATTTTGAGGCCCCTTGAGTGAATTAATGACACACTGGAGTCTTAATGAATGTTTTACATTCAAACACGTTCATCCTTTGCTATTTTGTGAAGGAGGAGGAGGAGAAGTGCACCTGCCTCCAATCTTCAGAAGCCAAGCGTGGATGTTAAGCAGAGAAAGGTGCATGTTTGGATATAATTTTACTGGGTTTTCAATTATTTAAAAATGGAAGTGCAGAGACATTTACATTAAAAGTACATGTAGCTTATGGGTAATAAAGGTCTGTAAAGGAGGATGCACTTTGGTATCATCATATGCAAAGCATTAGCAGAGAGAAAAATTCTCTCCATCTTAAAAAAAAAACCCTTATCAGCAACATATATACCTAGCTAGCTATCGGTATATAGTTTCAAATTCCAGCATACTAATTCCTGCTATAGTCACTGCAGCAAAAATGTAAAGTAGAACAAAAGCAGCCAGTCCACAGAGATCAAAGTGCGATGCTTTCCCTTTTAAGCACAGCCGTTTCTTTAATAAGCGCTTCAGCCGATCACTGTCATTGTTCTAGATAATGAATCACCTACACATACATTTTCAAGTGTAATGACACACTTGCTTATTAAAGACCTCTCAGCTGAAGGGGCAGAATATTATGAACTGGCCAATCCATTCATTTTCTTGAATAAGTTATTCAGTATTTTATGCTAAAGCAGCAATATACCATCCATTTTAGTACAATGATCCTTATGTTCAATAAAACTGAAGTGCTGCATCATAAATCATTATAGTCATTTATTCTACATTAGACATATTAGACACTCTATTCCATAATCTATTACAATAAGGTGGATTTAAATATACCCCAAGGAACTTCAATAATAACTCGGGAACCAAATACAGCAACTGTGGATAAAATATGGTTAACCTAAAATTGCACTAGCTGAAAAGACAGTGGTGAACTTGAAATGAAATTCCAAAAAGGTTATAATGTAAATGAAATAAACAAGCAGGAGAGAAATGAAGTAACCTTCTCCATGAAATTTGCTTACAAGATTCCTAAATCCTTTACTTAGATTTTGCAAGAGCTTCTTTAACTTATTTAGGCATAAAGAAATCCCCTTTTAAAATGTTATGAAAAATGCATTCATTTCACACACAAACCTTTGGAAAACAAGGATGTACATCTCTTCTACTTAGGATTTACTACTTCCTTATGCTTGTTGTTATATAGTATGAACAGGTTGCCTACCTGTAACTGTGGTTCTTCGAGTAGTCATCTGTGCATTCACACACATATGGGCTCTCTGCGCTTGCGCGGAGTTCGTTTGGGAAGTTTCTATAGCTGAGGACAAAAATGGGTAGGAGCTCCTCCCCTTGGCGCAGCTCCTGCCCATTCCCTCAGTTCCTCGAGACCGTAGTGGAGTCTTGGGACCGAGGGGAGTGGTCTGGAATTGTCTTGCAAAGTCTCAGGACCTCGGGCCTGAGACTTTGCATTCAATGAGCGAAGTGGCACGGAGAGATAACTGCAGCTCCCATAAGCAGAGAGAGGAGACAGGGAGAGACACTAGAGGGGATGGTGCGTGGGTTGTGTTAATGCACAGATGACCACTCGAAGAACCAGAGTTACAGGTAGGCAACCTGTTCTTCTTCTTCATGGTCTCTGTGCATCACACACATATGGGCAGAGTAACAAGCTGACTTACCGGAGGTGGGTGGTGTCGCGTTTCACTGAAGGATTGACAATAAGACCGCTCTCCCAAAGGCGGCAGGTGCCCTGGCTCACACGTCCAGCTTGATGATATAGTGCTTGATGAAGGTGGACGGGATCGCCCAGGTTGCAACACAGCAAAGTTCAGGGAGCGGGACGCCTCGCGCAAAGGTGGTAGACGTTGACTGTGCCCTAGTTGAGTGGGAGCGGACCGTGGCCAGGAGTGGTTGGTTCACTACCTGGTAGGCAAGCTTGATGGATTCGACAATCCAAGACGCGAAGCATTGGCTCGAAACCGGGGAGCCTGTCTTCTTGCCGCCATAGCAGACGAAAAGCCGTTGCGTGTGCTTGATCACCTGAGTACGATCTTTGTAAAAGACAATTGCACGGCGGACATCTAAATTGTGTAGACCGTGCTCTACAGGAGTTGTGGGAGCCTGGAAGAACGCTGGTAGGACGATGTCCTGTCCTAAGTGGAACTCGGAGACTACCTAGGGGAGAAACTCTAGAGTTGGAGAATGACTTTCTCTGTGGAAGACAAGGTATGGCTTGTCTATGTGGAGTGCACAGAGCTCTCCAGCACGTTGTGCGGACGTGATGGCAACCAGAAGGGCCGTTTTCCAGGACAGAAGTCTGATATCAATGGTTGCCACTGGTTCGAACGGAGGTTTAGTCATAGCTTGTAGCACAAGTTGCAGATCCCAGCTGGGTACCAGTGACCGTGTTGTTGGTATGAGATTGCAAAGTCCCTTGAGGAAGAGCTTGACCAGTGGGTTGGTGAATAGGGAACTGACAGATGGTGGCAGTCGATGGGCCGAGATGGCGGCAAGGTGGACTTTAATAGAAGAAAAGGCCAGACCGCGGGACATGAGGGAATGTAGGTACTGCAGTATAGTTGCCACTGGACATGTTGAGGGGTCAAAGCCACGATCAGAGGCGTGTTTCGTGAAGACTGCCCACTTGAGTGCGTACAATTTTTGCGTAGAGGGTTTCTGCGCAACTATGATGACCATAGCGACTCCATCTGGAAGCATGGTGGGATCTGTCAGCTGATGCGCCAGGCCATTAGACAAAGTGTCTCCGGTGAAGGATATGTCATCGAGCCCGAGTGTTGTGTCAGGAGGGTTGGGCTCGACCGGAGCTGGAGGTATTCCCCCCTGGAGAGCTCGAGGAGAAGGGGGAACCATGCCTGCCTTGGCCACCAGAGCATGATGAGGATGCAATCTGAGTGATCCTGGGCAACCTTTGTGATGACTTTGGTGAGAAGGGGAATTGGCAGAAAGATGTATTGTAGTCCAGATGTATTGTAGTCCAGGCTGCCATTGCAGCAGAAAGGCATCCGTGATCAAGCAGGGATCTCATCCGCTGCGGCTGCAGAAATTGGGGCATGCCGAGTTCTGGGACGTCGCGAACAAGTCTATCACCAGCGTCCCCCACTTGCTGAAGAGGTCGTCTCAGACTCTGGGGTCCAGGCGCCACTCGTGCTGGTCTAATGAGTCTCTGCTGAGGGCATCCGCCAGTACATTGTCTTTGCCCACGATGTGTATATCTACTATGGACATGTCTTTGGAGTGTCCATTCAAAGAAGTCGAGGGTCAGCCTCAGGAGGGTGGACGAGCGAGTCCCTCCTTGTTGAGATACGCCACAACTGTCGTATTGTCGGACGTCACCTGTATGCGGTGTCCGCTGAGGGAGCGCTGGAAGGCCCTCAAGGAGTTACACACTGCCATGAGTTCGAGAGTGTTGATGTGGTGTCGTTGTTCTTTGGGGGTCCATTTGCCTTGTACAGTTAGCCCAGCATAATGGCCACTCAGCCCATGAGGGAGGCGTCTGTAGTAAGGATCGCTGCCGGATCCGGTGGTGTGAACGGAACACCGGTTGATAGGTTGTGCTGTCGCATCCACCACTTGAGTGATTCTCAAACTTGAGTGGTGGGGTTTAGATGGTGTTGAGGGTTGTCCCTCTCAGGATCGAAGCTGTGGATGAACCAGTGTTGGAGCCGTCGCATCCGAAGTCGAGAGAAAGGCACCACCGAAATGGTCAATGTCATGAGTCCCAAAAGGCGCTGGATTGAGCGCACTGTAGAGGAGTGAAAATCTCGGATGCCAACGACATTATGTTCTGCATCTGTTGCAGAGGTAAGATTGCCTGGTCAGGGATCTATATTACTGTGTGGGCCTACCCTGGAAGTGATAGCATAACCAACCAATATTGGAGTGGTTAAGCTTAAAATCGTGCACTTTGAGTTAAAAGTATGAACCTTGGCACACTTATACATTGACTTCTACTAAGCTTTTTAAAAATATCTATCTATCTATCTATCTATCTGTAAGCAATACCCCCTCCAACTAGGGAAGGGGGAAAGAGACTGACAAATGTGTTATTCTGTCTTAAAATCCATGATTTTATTACAATTTTATTTCTATAGCAACAACAACAACAATATTGTAAAACACCTAGAGAAATTTATTTTATGAGGCATTTAATATATTTTTTTTTAAAATAAACAAAAATAAGAAATTACCCAGGACACAAATTATGACCACACATGAGGAATAATGTTGAATGTGGTCTACACCTCAGGAGATGAAAAATAGGTGGTGGACCTGCATAATGCAACACTGAAGTGGGGTGGGGAGCAGAATAAAAGGCCCGGAGTGCTTTGCGTGGTCACCCACACCCAGTGATGTGGGGCAGAACATTTTCCAAAATGGAAATTTTTCCAGAGCTTTATTTTTCTGTGGAAAAATTTCCATTTCATAAGTTTATGAGTAACAATGAATGGATTCCAATTGCAAACACAGTATTAGGCAAGCTTGGTTGTTTCAAAGTTGTAATTAATGTTTTTGCAGATGATTATCCCTAGCAAATATTTGAGAGAATACATATATGTCAATGAAATACATGTATGTCTCTGAGTGAAATGGAAATAATAAATAGTGACAGCAAAAATGAAGGTGCCCCAACAACCTCAGTGGAAGAGAGGTGAACTCTGTCAAAACAGATGAGTGGTTGTCAGCATGTCATGCGTAGTTCTTCAGGTTGCTAAATTAATTAGTGCAGCCTTCTGCAATCTGGTGCTCTCCAGATGTGTTGGGCAACAACTCCGAGCCTCCCCAGCCACCCATGCTGACTGAAGGATGCTGAGGGTTGCAATCCAAAATTTCTGGAGGGCACCAAGTTGGGGAAGGCAGAATTAGTGTGTCAACAGTTTTCAGTACCTTTGTTTCTTTCTTACATTTAAACAATGTAAGGGAAGCACATGCTATTGTCTTTACATTTTTACAAGTATTTCAGTAAAAACTGTTTACACACACACACACACACACACATATATATATATATATATATAATGTATTAGGATTTAAATATGTTTACATAATATATTTAAATCACATGAAGTGTGTTTCCTCAAATATTTCAGGTCAAATATCTATGGTGTATTGGGACAAAAATTTAATATGGGATACTTCTTTTGCTTTGTTGTTTATTTTACTTGCATTTAGTAAACATGCTGAATTAGATAACTTTTTGTTGATTTTCCAATACAAACTGAAAATTTTCTGATGCTAATTTGTATTGGAAAATTTCCAGTTAACCCACATTGTTGCCCCCCTCCATTCAGTGCCATCTATTAGTTGCCACAGCATTGCTTCCAGCCCAACACTATGGGTGCTAGTCTAGACACTGTCAAGCACACTACCACCATGCGTAAAACAGCCTAAATTTGAACAAATAAAAGGGGGGGGGGTTCACCCTCAAAACCAGCCTTGGGCCACCCAAACCTCATTTCATCTACCCAAACCTCAGGGAGAGTGGCCTCTGTGACATGTCATAGCGTTGCATCCAGCCAAATGCTTTATTGGGGCACAAGACATTGTCAAGTGTGGCACTCACATGTTAATACCTGGAGTATGTAGAAATGAATACAGAACTGGAGGTGTGCACCCAACAATAAGCTTTGGGCCACCCGAAATGATACACCCAACCCTCCCTAGGAGCGTACTCTATATTTCAAAACAGGAGTAGATGTGAAGGGGGAACCATTTCAGGAAATGTTTAGGCATCATCACTGTATACCCATGTCTGTCATAAGGTTGTGTGAGAATTTTTGGTGAACCGTTCAGCAAGTGCGAACTCGCCTTGCTCGGCTCACGCGAGTCTGTTCGCGAACGTTCTCCTTTCGCTCAGACCAGCTCACGATTACTGAATGGAAAAAAAAAAATGTAACATCCCTGCCAATGGCAAGTTTGATGCTTTCAATCCAATGTACATGATTTGGTCAAAAATCCTGGCTTAACTGCTCTGCTACAATCTTTGAAAGCTGAATGGAAATGTACACACAGCATCATATGACTAATTAACACATCAAAGAATAAACTGCAGAAATCTTTGTTGTCTAGCCTTCAAAGATCATCATCTTCGGTTTATTTTTCCTCTTCTTTTGAGCTATTATCTCAAATGTTTTCTTAACAGTCCGGATGCATTATTTCCACGATTTTGTCCTTCACTACTAATTAGATAAACAATCAAACAACCAAGTTTATCTAGCATGTTTTGTTTGCTAGAAAGCCATACTGAACATAAGTTATGGCCCATTATCCTATTATTCTCTCACTACAGGTTCCATTAATTTGCAAGTCACAGATATTAGGCTTAGGGCTGACTGGCAATTGCCAGAATTGCTCATTTCCTTTTTGGAGACACAGGAAGTACTACTTTGCATTACTATCAGTCCTCTGGCTCTTCATGGCTTTTCAAATAGTCACTACCACTGATAGGTTAAGTTTATTAGCCAATTTCCCTAGAGACCTTAAATATACACTAGGTAGATTTTCTTATTTGTAGAGAAGATCCTGCATTTTCTCCCATTCTTTTTTTATTAGGAAGAGACACCTTGTAGCACTGAAGCACCATGATAACCCTTAATGCAGAAATAAATGCAGTTGCAAGTGACTTTTGATACAACCAGGTATGTTTGATCGGCTATAGATGCTAGTTTGAGAAACACTAAGCAAGAAACTGACTAATTATAAGTATACCTGTGACAAAGATATGGTTCACATGCAACACTAAACTGTATTAGCATTTTTTTTAGCATTACGAGCACAAGCCTAGGTGAGCCTCAGGCTCATGCACTCTCCACCTCCTCGCGCAGAGCTGTGACGAGTTCATAAGTTTTTGTTTCTGCATTTCATTAACCATGGCTTCTGTATCATCCGAAACATAATCATAACTATGGTTAGTGGAAACAAGCCAACATCAAACTGTGGTTTACAAAGCTGGCTTGTTTCTGCTAACCATAGATACAATAACCACAGTTTAGGGTTTGGATAACATTCTAAGCTGTAGTCAACCTAAAAAGGAAGTTTTCGATCTCCTCGTGGCCACACCAGAAGCTGGGAGGGTAGCAGCGTATGAGTCCGAGGCTCACTGCAGTTCATCCTCTTAATGCTAAACCATGTTCTGGTGTTAATTGAGAACTGACTTGCTTGTTTTGAGGACACACAAAAAAAGGGAAAGTACTATAATACTCTTAAAAAGTAGTGGGAGGGAATGAAAACTTTTTTTCACTTCAGGGGAAAATGCTATCAACATCTCTCTCAAATACCGCTAAGCCCATGCAGCAGTCATGTTTGTTTCTTTGTTTTTCATATTTCTAGGCCACTTTTCCTCCACAAGCCTTCAAAGTAGCTCACAGGATACAAAAAAAGAAAAAATCCAGTAAAAAACAGTATAGAAATATAAAAAGGCACAAAAACAGAGGAGCAGAAAAGCCAAGATCACAATAACAAGTTCCAGCAACAACACAAGAAACAGAACCCATTCTAAACTGATGTAACAAAACACTTTTGAAGGAGCATTGCAATGCCTGGAGCATGTAGAGCCATGCAGATCTTCTGGGGAGGGAGGGAGTTTACCTCTTTGTTAACCAGGGTAATGTATTAATATGTAGGAACAGGTAGCAGTTTTGAACAGATGCACTCTGCTAAACATACATTTTTAAGAGCCATAAAAGCTGATTGCAAAAACAACATCTCCTCTCAAAGTATTAGAGGGACTATGATTTCATGGTGAAAGTTGTATTTTTCTGTGAAGTTTCAGATTTTGAACTACATATTTCAAAAATAATTTGGGGGTTGGTGGGAACTGGGGGTGGTTATTGCAAAAATTCAGATTGTATTGCACTTATTCATGTTGGTATCACATACTCCTATTTACTGCTGAATTGCATTGTTCTTCGACCTTAAAAATGTGGTATTATGGAAAGAGGTTTTCTTGCAACTACTTCTGATGTGCCTTGTCTGTACAGAAATTGCCTTCTATGTCCAACCATGCATGCCTTGCTTTTTAAAATAAATATCACAATATAATTTGATAAACAAGTCCACAAAGGATGTTGTTTCCACCACCTGGATTCCTCAGAGTACAGCGGTGCCTCACTCCTCCCCTCCCTGACCTCGGGAACACCCCTCCATGCTGGTACCAAAGATGGTCTTCCATCTTCGGATTCCAGCTGGCATGGCAAGATCCGCACCAGCTGCGACAGTGAGGGGGAGGACACTCTGTGGGCGGAGTCCCCACTGTGACCTCAGAAGGGATTTCCGAGGTCGCAGCAGGGACTCCGACCTATCCCATGGCCCCACTGAAATAAATGGAACTTAAGTCAGGACTAACTTGTCCCATTGATTCCAATGGGACCAAAGTGCAACTAAAGAGCAGAGCAATCACAGCTGTCCAAGAATGATCAGGTTTGGGCGGGGGCCCCTCAGCTGGCCAAGAGAAGTTCCACTGGTGAAGAGAAGCTCCACTGGAGGTGATGAATCCATCCTGGTTACGCCCGTGGAAAGGTCTGTGGGCACAGCTAATTTCTCTACCATTGGTTCCAATTGGTAAGTGGAATGGAATAAAAATACACTGTGTGGCAGCAACAAACATAAATCACCCACTACGAAGAGCTTGGAAGCAGCCAAGAATCCGCCTCTTTACTCCTTCCCTGACCCCACTTAGGATAGCTATGCCAGGGATGGGGACTCGGACTCGAGGACTCGACTCGTGAGTCGGACTGAGTCCCCCCTCTGACTCGACTCGGACTCGAGTCCCAATATTTTTAATGGGACTCGAGACTCGACTCGGGACTCGAGACCAAGGACTCGTCAACATCCCTGGGCTGTTGACGAGTCTTCTGGCTTCACCCACCGGTGAAGAGTGCATCGAAGCGAGGCGTGCCGCTGCTCGGCCACTATGGACAGCTACCAGGAGCGCAGCCCCAACGATGTGTTGAGATTTATTTTGATTGATGTGTTGTTGTGGGGGGTTTGGGTTAGGGTCAGACATTTTGGGTTTGGCTGCCTCTGCCTGCCTGTTTGGGGTTCCCAGCCTCCTCTGCCTGCCTGGTCTCTTCTTGACCTGTTCAACAGTTGAATTGTCCAAGACAAAGGCCTCTGCCTGCCTGCTTTGGGGTGCCCTGCCTCCTCTGCCTGCCTGGTTATTTTGGGTTTGTCTGCCTGGTCTGTTCTTGCCAAAATCAGTTGCAGAGTTTTGAAATAAAAAGGCACACTTGTGCCTAGAATTTATTTAAGCCACACATCTGAAGTAGCCTTATTTTGTTGGGGGGAAACCCCATTGATTTTAATAGGGACTCGTGGAGTCAGTTTTGGGAGTGACTCAGGACTCGTGACTCGTGAGTCACCATTTTGGAACAAGGACTCGGACTCGAGACTCGGGTCCAAAGACTCGTGACTCGACTCGTGACTCGAGACCAAGGACTCTTCAACATCCCTGAGCTATGCTGGTCTGAATCCAACCCACCATCTGTCTCCAGTCTCACAGACTGGATAAAATCTGCTTTGAAATAGCATTACTTTCCCTGACTCAGAGAACATCTTACTCCTAAAAGCCAAGCCTGGCATGAAAAGCCATGTGGCACTATTAACTATTTTTTTACTGAGCTCTCCGCAAACCAGGAAAACCCTGAAACTTCAAGTCTTCAGTGAGGAATTTGGGCCAACTTATATAAACATACATACATATATATATATATATATATATATATATGTATCATGTGTGTGTGATACACACACATTTAACACGCAATCCTATGTATGTCTAGAGAGAGAAGAGTCCTACAACTCGCAGCATTTCCCTGCCAGCTGTGCTGGCTGGGGAATGCTGGGAGTTGTAGGACTTTTTTCTGTTTAAACAATAGGATTGCACCCTTATTTGTGGACTGATGCTCTCTTAGTGCCACCAGGACGTGCTGAGCTCTCTGTGTGTTTTGGCTGACACAGTAAATATGTTGTGTGCAACAGATATAGCTTAACACATAAAACTTTTTTTCTGGAAAATAAACAGTGAAATGAGACAAATTCAAATTCCCAAGAACAAGGGAGTTCAACCATGTTTTCAATGGGAACTTTTCAAATACAGTAAAATGAGGCATTTTCCCACTAATGTTGATCCAATCCCTTGTCTTTCCTAAGACGTTCTGACACATATACAGAGATGTTTGTACACATAGATAACAAGTGCACAAGCAATCTATGGAATTTCCAACTGAGAAGTAAGACTGTGTAAAATTTGTCTCCTCAAGAGCTCTGTTTTTTTTTTTGTCCTGTGCTGTGAACCATAGACCCATGTGACAAAAAAATTCTTCTCTCATGCGTGGCTAAACATGTCGCCCTGTGCTCTGACCATTAACCCATCTCTTCTATGAATATATCTGAACGTCCAAACTTCTAAGCTGGAAGTTTCTCCAAAACTGGGTCTTCTCATCATATTTGCTCTGACTCATGACCTGGAACCAGCAGCTTTCAGTCTAAATGCAGTGACAGAATTATAACCACATCTCCTGAACAACACTAACTTAAAATTCAGCTGAAAAGGCAGAAACACTCCTTCCAATGGAATATAGCTTTTTCCTCTTGCCTTGACAAGTCATGCAATGCCAAGGTGCAAAATCATGTTCATGTACAGAAAAGGGGGTTAGAATTTAACACTTACAATATTTCTCTCTCTCTTATTTATTTTTATTTTTTATTTATTATATTTATACCCCGCCTTTTTTCCTGCAAGGAACCCAAGGCGGCTTACATAATCCTCCTCCTCCTCCTCCTCTCCATTGTATCCTCACAACAACCCTGTGAGGTAGGTTGGGCTGAGAGTCAGTGACTGGCCCAAAGTCACCCAGTGAGTTTCATGGCCGAGCGGGGGACTAGAACCCGGATCTCCCGGGTCCCAGTCCAACACTCTCACCACTACGCCACACTAGAATTTGACTAAAAACCAGCCAGATGGAATGGGGGGTGGGGAGGAATCCTAATTAGTGTTTAGATGGGGAAGAAATTAGTTCATTCATTCCATACTTTGAACCATTATGTAAATCGAAACTATTATCCTTCAAAATTCACACTTCTCCAAATTTTGCAATGGAGTTCTCCAATAAAAAGATGTGTGCAAAAATGTGTACATTAGGGAAAATAACATTAAAAATGTATTATATTAGGAAAATCGCTTGAAAAAATACGTAGGTCTATTAGGCAAAATGCATACAAGATGCATGTATAAGGAGAAATGTGCACAAAATGTTTATGAATTGTCATACAAACTTCTTTTAAAATTCTAAGACTTCAGGACAAACTGAACTTCAGACTGAACTTTGAGAAATGCTCAAAGTTTGAGACGAACCAAATTTAAGATTAAAAGGATGAAAAACTGAGAGAAACTGAAATTGACAGATTCATCCAAAGTTTAAAATCAAACGTTTAGAAGAACTTTTCCCCACTAAAACACAGATTGGAACACTTAATTATGTGTTACTAATGTTTTATCAACACTTATTTTTCAAACAGAGGCCATTTTATCCCCTACGAAGCTAGCTTCTTCTATTCTACCACCACAGAACTGTAGCTTATCACTTCCACAAAAATGTCCAGAAGGATTCACCTTCTCCCTTCTCTGCATGTCTCTCTGTCTGTCTCTGTCTGTCTGTCTGTCTGTCTCTCTCTCTCTCTCTCACACACACACACACACACACACACTGCTGTAAATGGTAAAATAAATTAAAAACAAAGCTGTTCGAGCCTCCCTGTGGTAAGAACGTCAATGCAAAGCTGGTAATATGGACTAAAAAAAAAAAGGCTAACAACGCTGGCAAGAAGGCAGTAATGGCTCCCATTACTGTCAAGCAACACAATAGCCTGTAGCGATTTAATTGGTGAGGCCATACTCAGGAGTAAAGAACAGGCTTTGCTGGCAGGTTCAATCCCTGGCATCTCCACTTAGAAGGACCAGGAAGCAGGCAATAGAGAAGACCTCTTGCCTGAGTCCCTGGAGAGCAATGCCAATCAAAGTAGCTAGATGGACCAATATTCTGACTTGGTATAAGAAAGCTTTGCATATAAAAGGCCTTCTATCTCCTGAGCTACACTCATACAAAGTGTACAGTAATCCCTTGGATTGCAAGTAACTTGGTTTGAGAGCGTTTTACAAGACAAGCACATTTTTAAATATTTATTTAATTTTTTTTGACTTGATATACAAGCGACGACTTGCAATACAAGTACTGTAGTACGGCTTAAATTAAAAATCTCTGTACAAATTTTTTTGGGGGGATTTCGTTTTGATGTAAGAGTGTTTTGGATTACAAGCATGTTTCCGGAACGAATTATGCTGTCAATCCAAGGCATGACTGTATATTAAAGTAACAACAAAACTGGTCTCGAAATGGCACTAGGCAAGTGGAATCAGGAAGAAATTTCGGCCTGTCCTAATAACTGCACACACTGGTTTAAGGAGAGCTATCTCATACTTTGAAAACAATTGGCCAGAGTTGGCTCCAGGTTTTGGGAGGCCCTCAGTAGGCCCACCTTCCTCCATGTCATCAGTCTAATCCCTACTGACCGCCCAGTGGGAAACAGAAGGTGCATGAGCAGGCAGAAGCAGCTGCTGTTCTTTCTAGCTTCTGTTGGTTGCTCACTTGTTCATGCTGCCCTCTGGGGCAGAGGAAGAGAACTGGTGAACGGCCAGCAAGGGCTAGAAAGAGCAATAATTGGGCTAGGCTCTGATACTTGGGAGTGGACCTGTTGCTGAGGCACAGTTGCCTTGGCAGATGTCCGACAATGCCAACCCCTGCCATTGGTCAGTGCCCATCTGTAGTGTTACCTATGTTAATTCTCATGTCTACATATCTACTGATGATGTTGGGGTATACAGAATGTAAGAAATATAGGCTGGGTGAGTGACATTCTAGAAATATTCACCAGGTAGTTTCCATTCATCCACATTTTTTAGCAGGGGAGGCTGGTGACTCCTATGTCCGTGGTGCTTTTTATCCATTGCAGCTTTTATTCTGAGCTTTATAAGAGCTATCCAGGGTGCTTCATGGTGGTGAACCTATTTTGAGGATGGAGTACAGCACCATGGATAGCTCCTATAAAGTTCAGAATAAAAGCTGCAATGGATGAGGACCCCACTGCCACAGGAAACACCAGCCTCCCCTGTTTATTAGGAATGCTGACGAGGGACAGGGGAGAATTTAGTTTGGTCTGCATTTTTAAGTACAGTAATACCTTGGATTACGAGCATAATTCGTTCCAGAACCATGCTTGTAGTTCAAAATACTCGTACATCAAAGCGAGTTTCCCCATTAGAAATAATGGGAACTCAGACGATTCGTTCCACAACCATTTAATCACTGCTTTGCCTCATGGAACCCCATGGAGGGAGCCGGCAAAGCAGTGATTAAATGGTTGTGGAACGAATCAGCGGAGTTCCCATTATTTCTAATGAGGAAACTCACTGATGTGCATCCCTGGAGGCGAGGCGAGGCGCGGCCGGGCTCGGCCGCCGCCTCGCGCTGCTGCTCCGGACGGCCGAGTAGCCAGGAGGTGGGAACTTCCGTGGAGGCGTGGCCGGGCTCGGCTGCTGCCTCGTGCTGCTGCGCTGGCTGGCCAAGTAGCCAAGAGGTGGGGGCTTCCGTGGAGGCAAAGCGCCTCGCACGCTGCCATGCCTGCTCCCGGGCAGGCTCCCAGGCTCCTGCCGTTTCATACCTTTGAAAGTGAGCCGCCCGCGCCACCGGCGGTCCCGTCGCGTCACATCCGGCTCCCTACCCATGGGGCTCCCTACCCAGGAGCCAGCGGAAAAGGTCGAGGCAGCGCGAGCCAAAGCCAGCATGGGGCTTCCCTGCCTGGGAGCCAGCAAAGCGGCAGCGCGAGGCACCTCCATTCGGCTCCCTGACAAGGAAACAATTAGGAAACAAGCAGACAGAAGGGAGAGCTTACTCCGTAATAAAAGCAGCGACAGCATTGGCTCCAGCGAGCAAAGGGGCAAAGGCATTCCCCGCCACCCTCCTGCTCCAGTTCTCCCACAAGCCTCTTTCTTCCTCGTCAGTCTTCTCCCCACAGATCCTTTTTAACAGCTCCCGGGAGATAGTGGGTGGGTTGTGTGAGCAGCTTTGCAGGCTCCTTGTCAGGGAGCCAAATGGAGGCGTCTGCCTGCGCCTCGTGCTGCCACTTTGCCGGCTCCCTACTTGGGAGCCGGCAAAGCGGCAGCGCGAGGCGCTTCCATTTGGCTCCCTGACAAGGAGCCTGCAAAGCTTTGCAGGCTCCTTGTCAGGGAGCCCTACGTGATTTGCTGACTCCCGGGTAGGGAGCCAGCGCAGCGGCGCAAGGCGCCGCCGCAGGGGCGCGAGGCACCCACACAGGAAGTGGCCTCGCCTCGTCTCGCCTCCATGGGCTCCTGGGCTCCTCGCCTCCATGGGCTCCTCGAGGAGCCCGCACAGTGAGCGGCTGCGCCTCGCCTCCATGGGGCTCCCTCCCGGCTAGGCAAAGCTGGGCAGCAGGCAAGTCACGGACACAGTGTGTGGCTCGTGCTGCGAGACACGCTCGTCTTCCAAATCGAAATTAATTATAAAATTTTGCTCGTTTTACGAGTTGCTCGCATACCGAGTTACTCGTAATCCGAGGTATTACTGTAGATTTAAATTCACACGTCCCAAACTAATATACAGATATCCTTCGTGCACTTCTTCAAATGTTGCATTGCAGTTCTCACCTCAAAAATGAAGTACAAAGATATGTATATTAGGGAAAGTTGCATACAAAAATGCATACATTAGAGAAAGTTGTGTACAAAAATGCACACATTAAAAGAAATTGTGTACAAAAATTATGTGTGCTTTTTTTTTAATTAGCAGGCTGATAATGAAATTAGCATGGATTTATGGTTATATAAAACAGACAAGAAATATACTGATTTGTCCATCCATACTACTGACTTACTGGCTCAGTTTACCTTTCCCCCACTTACAGTCTATGGAAGTATGTGTGGGCTGGATACAGACAAAGTTAGTCACACTTTAGCCTCATATAAGTCAATGGGACTTAAGTTAGTCATGACTAACTTGTCCCTGGATTTCAATGGGATTAAAGCATGACTAACATAATCTGGATCCAACCCAGCAACTTTTCCTCAGTTTCATTCCAGTTGAAGACAAGGTTTTTATTTTTATTTTATACTGTCGTTTTAAACTTTTATATTGTATTTTATTGTGTTGTACTTTATGGCTTTAATTATTCTGAACCGCCCAGAGATCTTCGGCTATTGGGCGGTATAGAAATATAATCAATAAATAAATACAAATTAAATTCAGTTCAGAAGACCTCCATTGCTAATATTTGCATTATGATAATTGAACAAAATGTCATCAATTTAAAAGAACAAGAAGCAAAATGAGCAAAAGGGAAAACTGATTTGACAAACCTAAAAGCAAGTAAAATGATAGTGATAGAAATGTCCCTTTCCTATTTAAAATGACATTGCTCCACCAAAACCCATCTCAGCTTATTGGCATATATCCCCCTAATATTGCAAAGATAATGTAGCATATTTGACATCACATTCATTTTATTGACTACAGGCTACAGTATTATCAATATATAATTCCAAGGTTTAACTTCAGAAATATTAGCATTCAAGGAATGCTCAAAATCTAGACACAAATACTTGACTGGAGGGCCAGGACATTCATAAATGCACTGTTAACAATGGAAAAATGTTTAAAATGCTGGAAAGAAAAATAGCCCCTTGTTAACTAGTTGACTACTCATGTTGGTATTTGCAGAGATGTGATAAGATTTAAAAGCAGAAAGTTTAAAGCTGTCTAAGGCGATGTAGGGATGCTTGAAGAATTTGATCTTTCCAAATTTCTATACAAAATGACCTGATTCACACTCCTCAGACTAATGTGTACATAGGAACTTAGCTATCCACTGAATTTTGCACTTCTCCAAATGCTGTGTTGCAGTTCTAAGCAGTTTAAATGTTTCAACATATGTACATAATTTGAGACAAAATACACATTTAATATGCATTCAAATACATATTTAAATATACATTTTGAGATGATTTTTTTTTAAATTGCAGATTAATGCAGAAACCAAAAAGAATGATGGGTAAACACATGCTAAAGTGACACAGATGTGAAATAGATTCTTCCACCACTAAAGCAATTACCCACCCCCTTTTTTGTACACATCACACACAGGAGTACAGAAACTGGATTTAGATAAACGTAAGATGAAGCTCAGGAATACCAACAACTATTTGCCAAAATATTCCATAAATTTATGAAATTTTGGGGTAGCTGTAATTAACTGCAGGATCACAGCTGCAGGCCAGAGGAGAAAAATATATGTTATATTAGGATAATCAAAAGTTCAGATAAACGTGCATACTATTTTCAAATCATTCTGTGGCTACACAAACTAAAAAACACTATTAATTAGGTTAATCAGAACATTTGGATAAGCAACTTCTAGATTACTGGTTTTAGAGAAGTACCACCACATATGCCAATAATATTACAGTAAAATGATTTTATATAGGCCACTTGGGAAGACATAATATAAGGCAAAATCAACTGTTGGCCTCACCCAGTAAGTTTTCAATGAAGTACATGCTGCCATAGTCTTGTGTGCACATGAGGGCTCCAACGCAGAGACAGAAATTCGCACATGCAAAGGATCCCCTAATCATAGAAGATAAGTGTTTGCATGCATGAAGATTTTTGCGCTTACTGGAGCGACAGAATGTTCTAAATATGAGTTGAATGAACACACACAACCATATGCACACATGGGTAACCTGTAGGTGGTGAACATCCAATTGGCTTTCTTACATTTTTGCAAGGAGAGAACTCACTCCCCACATGTGCACACCAATATTCTAGCAGCCTCCTTAAAAATTGACTGGTATGTAAATTGATGTAAACAGTACTAAAGTATGGCAAGCATCTCTCTGAATTTGGGGATTTTGCTGCGCTACTAATTAAAATTATGAATGAAAATCAAGAGCTAACAACTTGTGCATGCTGGGGGGGAGTGACCCCACCCCATTTAATGCAATCAATGAACAAGAGTGCACTGAAATAAGAAAAATTAAAAGGTCTAAAGATCAAGTTGAGAATAAAACAAAGACATGCAAGCAATTAAAAAAGATAAATGGGCTGCAATTTAAAACAAAGTATGTGAGGCAGAGCCTTGGCATGTGGAGCTCTCAGCCATGCATTATGACAATGGCATGCAAATGCTAGCAAGTCAAGACTTTCCTCCCAACTATGTTTTCATTAAAGATTCTGCTTTTTTCCAGAATAATAGTAAATGACACGTGAACTTCATATGAACTATAGGTCATGAAAGGATTTAGCATTGGCATTTTTAATCTAAAAAGTCTGTGCCAGAAAATCAATATGTTTCAGTTGCGGCATTCGAATGCAATTTTCTTCACGTAACTGGGTTTCTTTCTTTCTTTCTTCCCCACCCCACTTCTTTCACTCTTTCTCTCTCTTTTTCCTCCCTCCTTCTCTCTCTCTCTTTTAAAAGAAATAATGACTAATTCCCAGTTTTTCTATGAAACAAGCAGCTGTGTTATAAGGTAATGACATCAATAACACATTACATGTAAACAGAAAATGAACAAAAAAATCATTCAAGGCCCTTTTCAAACCAGCGTGCTTTTCATCAGTGCTATTACTGGTTCCATTCACATTATCGGATTGAACCATGCTGCATAACCAAGGTGCTGACAAGCCTTGATTACCCAATAACTCCTGTATTCCTTTCAGGCAGGTTCACCGAAAGGACAGGAATGCAGGGCCTTCCTGTGGGGCAGACTGCTTTCCACAGAGACTCAAGTCAATGAAACCCAATGCCCTTGCGGCTCCACGCACCAAAATGGGGCTTTGCATTTCCTGATATGTATTTATGACTTTTTTCCTTCTTTGTTCTCTATTGTTTCAGATAACAAATTTATTGTCCGCCAGAGGGGCCAAACTAAACATTTTAAAAACTCTTTTCATAACACTTAGAAGGGGGGACGGCTAAGCCATCTCTGCAGTAAATCTGTGGTGGGCTCTTTCCCAAGTTGCAGAGTCAACAAATCTGCTTCTCACCCAGGGCAAATCCAGACATTACAACAACAGTGGAAATATGAATCCTGCATCCGAAAGCCCCAGGAACCTCTCCTGCAAGGCTTCCTAGCTGTCAGAACGTTGGTTAGCAGCCTCCTCTTGGCTCCTTATCCCAACTAAACTTCCCCCCTTTTCTTAGCACAATCTTCCACAATCTATGGTTGTTGTTGTTCTTTAAAGTTTCTTTTCTAAATGAAATGCTGCTTAAATCCGATGTGGTGACAAAGGGAATACAGTCATGCCTTGGACTTGAGAGCATAATTTGTTCCGGAAACATGCCTGTAATCCAAAACACTCTTATATCAAAACGAAATTCCCCCAAAAAATTTGTCCAGAGATTTTTAATTTAAGCCATACTACAGTACTTGTATTGCAAGACGTCACTTGTATATCAAGTCAATTTTTTTAAAATAAATATTTAAAAATTTGCTTGTCTTGCAAAACGCTCTCAAACCAAATACTTCCAAGGTATTACTGTACGTATTTACTTTTCCTGACAGCTTAGCTTGGAGTGTTAATGAAAAGCAGCAGCCCAGCTCAGCCAACAGATGTCCTGATGGGTCCCAAGTGAAGCAAAGTGGAGTAATTCTGATGAGGGTTACACCAAAGGGCCTTAATCCCAAGCTACGGAGATCTCTTAAACTTCTTGATGGATAAAATTCAGCATCTCTGCTATCATGTGAAGAGTAATTCAAGCACATCTGGGGGGGGGGATGATTTCACAGTAACTTCAAATACACAGATTTAATATATTGCTAGCAAATATTTTTCCCATGGAGCCTTTGGCCCACGACCTTAGTCTCCATACCCTACTGAGCCTTCTCCAACCTGGCACCCTCCACATGTGTTAGGCTGCAGTTGACATGCTGCCTGGAAATCATGGGACTAGCAGTCCAACAAATCTGGAGGGTGCCAGGTTGGAGAAGACTGTCCTACTGTAACTAAACCAAAGCATGTTTAACTGAAATTGTGTTCATTTGTATATATTGTAAGCCCCTTGGGGCAGGGTTTCATCCTAATGCACCATGTACATCAGGGATAGGTAACTTGTGGCACTCCAGATGTTTTGGCCTACAACACCTATCCAACTCTTGGATGAGTTTCTGTTGGCACAGCTTGAGGATGTTGACAAAGTGCTTGGACAGGTTTGTGCAACCATATCAGTACTAGATCCTTGCCCCTCTCGGCTTACAAAAATCATCAGGGAGGGAACAGCAGGCTGGGCCAGAGAAGCAATCAATGCCTCCTTGTGAGAGGGAGTGGTCCCAGGCTGCTTGAAAGAAGTGGTGGTGGTGAGGCCCCTCCGGAAGAAACCCTTTCTAGACCCGGAAGATCTTAATAACTTTAGGCTGGTGGCGAATCCTCCTTTCCTGGGCAAGGTCCTTGAGCAGGTGGTTGCCAACCAGCTCCAGGTGCTCTTTGTTGAGACTAGTGGTGTTCACGTACCTGGGGGGGGGGTCGCCTCTCCCAGCCTCATTCCTCCGAGTGCCGGAAGTGGCGCGACGGGACCCTGCTCCGGTGCGCTGGACCCCCGCGCTATGTTTTTGGCTTGTTTCCCCCGCCAAAAAGATAGCACGGGGGTCCACCGTGCCGGAGCAGGGTCCCGGCACAGGCGGCTCGTCTCTCCGCAGCGAGCCACCAGAAGAAAATGGTGAGCCTGTGCGACCCTCGCGCGAGCATTAGCAGGCTCGATTTCGGCCTGCTACGCTCACGCAAGGCCATCGGATACATCGCTAGTTGAGACTGATTATCTGGATCCATTTCAGTCGGGGTTCAGGCCTGGTTTTGGGATGGAAACAACTTTGGCCGCCCTGTATGATGACCTATGTCGGGAGAGATACAGAGGGAGTGTGACCCTGTTGATACTCCTGGATCTCTCGGCGGCTTTCAGTACCATCAACCATGGTATCCTTCTGGGGTGGCTGTCTGAGTTGGGAATGCGGGGTACTGCACTGAAGTAGTTCCGCTCCTACTTGGATGACCAGCTTCAGAAGGTGGTGCTTGGGGAATACTGCTCGGCCCTGTGGCCTCTCCAGTATGGAGTTCCTCAGGGGTAGGCTTTATCCCCCATGCTATTCAACATCTACATGAAACCACTAAGTGGGGTCATCAGGAGTTTTGGAGTCCGTTGCCATCAGTACACTGATGACACACAGACCTATCTCTCCTTTTCACCTCTAGCAGGTGAGGCTGTGGATGTGCTAAGCTGGTGCCTGACTGCGACAATGGACTGGGTGAGGGACTAACAAACTGAAGCTCAATCCAGACAAGACTGAGATGCTATTAGGGGGTGGCTGTTCTGACCAGATGGAGAGTAGTCAACCTGTTCTGGATGGGGTTTCACTCCCTTTGAAGGAGCAGGTTTGTAGCTTGGGGGTCCTCCTTGAGCCATCTTTGTCACCTGAGGCTCAAGTGGCCTCAGTGGCATGAAGTGCCTTCTACCAGCAATGGCTGGTGGCCCAACTATGCCCCTATCTAGGCATGGATAGCCTGGTTTCAGCAATCTACACTCTGGTAATCTCTAAGCTTGACTACTGCAATATGTGGAGCTGCCCCTGAAGACTGTTCAGAAGCTGCACCTTGTGCAAAACACAGCAGCCAGACTAATGATCAAGACCAGAAGGTCTGAACACATAACACCAGTTTTGGGCCGCTTGCATTGGCCTGCCTATATGCTTCAGAGCTAGATTCAATACTTGACCACAGTAGACCGCAATACTTGATGGAACGTCTCTCCCAACCACAATCTACCCGGACACTATGCTCAACATCTGGGGCCTTCCTCTGACTGCCACCTCCAAGGGAAGCTTGGTCGATGGCAACAAGGAAGAGGGCCTTTTCTGTGGTAGCCCCCAATTCTGGAGCAAGCTACCCACTGAGGCCCACCTGGCACCAACTCTACTATCTTATCATTGTAAGGTAAGACTGCCCTCTAGTATGAAGCACAGCTCTAAATAGTACATGGGGGGAGTGGTTATGTCAGCTTTTGAACAGGTTTAGTTGTATTAATGTGTTCTTAAGTTATTTAAGTCATTTTTAAATTCATTTTTTAAATTTTAGTAGTTAATTTTTAATGGTGTTTTTACTGTTTGTATCTAATGTTGTATTTTATGAATTGCTGTAAACCACCCAGAGACCTTCGGCTATTGGGTGGTATAGAAATAAAATTAGAGTCTCAGCCTCCCCCCCACTCTAAAGGTTCCAGAAGCCGTGGGCGGGGTGATTATCCCCGCGGTAAGAAGGGGGGAAATATAATTAAATGTTTGGGTGGGGGGTGGAGGGATTCGGGGTTATATATGTTTACGCACAGGGACCAAGGATTTTTGAGCAACAACATAATAAGATGGACCCAAAGTTAAGAGTTTCAACATTGAATGTCAAAGGTCTGGGATCTATTCTGAAAAGAAGACGGATTGAAGCACTTCTAAATAAAGATAAGGTGGACATAATATTTCTACAAGAAACACATCAATCAAAAGAGGGAGTAAATGAACTTAAACTACGATGGTCTATGATATATGAGAAAGCATATGGATCCACCAAGTCAAGAGGTGTTGAAATTATTATTTCTAAAAAATGTGGTTTTACTGTGAGTAAGGTTAAAAAGGATACTAGGGGGAGATATATAATGGTATATGGGGCATTAGGAGGGGAAGAATATATATTAGTTAATGTATATGCCCCAAATGTAAATCAAGCAGAATTTTACCAAGAAGTATTAAAGGAAATGGGTTCAAAACAAAACGAGTTAGTTATTATAGCTGGTGATTTCAACATGGTGATGGACAAAAGATAGATAGATAGATAGATAGATAGATAGATAGATAGATAATCCCACGGTAGAAGAGAGGAAAAATAATATAACTGCATTAAATACAGTAATTAACAAAGAGGGAATGGTAGATGTATGGAGGGGTGTAAAAGGAGATGAAAGAAGTTATACATATTATTCACCTGTCACGAAGAATTTTTCTAGGATTGACTATATATTTGTTTCTAAAAATCTGATTTCAAGAGTAATGAACACGGAAATTGGTATTATAAAAGTGTCGGATCATGCAATACATAACATGGATGTTAAGATAAATACGGATTATAAAGAAGCTAAAAGATGGAGGCTGAACGGTAATATTTTTCAGTACAAACATATAAGAGACAGAGAAGGAACTAAGAGAGATTTGGGAGATTAATGATACAGGAGTTTGTAGCGATGCAGTAGTTTGGGACACAATGAAAGCTGTTATGAGGGGCATTAGTATAAGAGAAGGATGTATATTAAAGAAACAACAGGAGGCATTTAATGAAAAGCTTGAAGAGGAGATAAGGGAGTTAGAAGCTAAATTTTTAAAGGAAAGGGGAAAGCAGATTTATGCAGAACTACAAACTAAGAGGAAAGAGTTAGAAAACAAAGATATTGAAAGGACACAGAGAAATTTGATTTATATGAAAAGAGCTTACTTTGAAAATAGTAACAAGAATTCTAAAATGTTAGCTAGATCCACACACAAAAAACGGGGAAAAAATATAGTTGGAATAATAAAGGATAAAAAAGGGAAAGGACATAATTTGATGAAGGAAAAATTAAAATCTTTCAAGAATTTTATTCAGAGTTATATAAAGCAGGAAAAGGTGAGAAAGATAGGATTAAAGAATATATTGAAAAGCATATGAAAATCAGAATACAAGAAGAAGATAGAGAGACAATGGAGCAACCATTCTCAGATTTGGAGATAGATTTTGCTATAAATAAATTAAAAGAGGACAAGACCCCAGGAGTAGATGGATTAGGGGTGGAATATTACAAGGTTTTTAAACATATGTTAATTCCAAGGTTGAAGTTATTATATAATAATATAATGGAAGGGGGAGAAATTCCCCCCTCATGGAAACAATCTATGATTATAGTAATTCCAAAACCAGGAAAGGATTTAACAGAACCAGATTCATATAGACCCATTTCGTTAATAAATCAAGACGCAAAATTATTTACTGCAATACTAGCGAGACGAATGAATAGGTTGATGAGTAAATATGTAGGGGTGGACCAATGCGGATTTATTGCAGGTCGACAAATGGCCGACTTAACTAGAAGAGTATTAAATATAATATATAGTATAAAGAAAAATAATGTTAAAGCGGGTGTATTAGCATTAGATATTTTCAAGGCTTTTGATTGCGTGGAATGGCCTACGTTAAAAATGATAATAAAAAATATGGGGTTTGGAACAAGATTTAAAGGAGTAATTTAATCAATTATATGCCCATAATATTACAAACGTAGTGGTAAATGATGGTATTACAGAACAAATTTCCTTAGACCGAGGAACTAGACAAGGATGTCCCCTTTCCCCTATTTTGTTTGCATTAGTGATGGAAATACTAGCAAATGTAGTAAGAGAAGATAGAAATATTATAGGGATGGGGGTTGGAGATCAAATTAAAATAAATCTATTTGCAGATGATACTTTATTAACAATTAAAAATCCTATTGAAACAACTCTGAAAATAAATTTTCAAATTTCTGGCTCATAGGCTCCTTGTCCTTCTTATATAATTCAGAATAATTCAGAATAATTCAGAATAATTCTGAAAAATAATTCAGAAACTCAAAAATTATATATTTTGGTGTTGTACATATATTGTTATGATTGTCTGTGATCGACAGAATGTAATTCTGATTTTTTTATTTCAACTGAAATGTCAGGATCTTGCCAGGCTTTTCTCCACTTTCCCAGTACCTCTGACGCAGACAAGTCAACACAAATTCTGCTTTAGAATAATGTACTGTAATAATTCAATTCATATTTAGCACGTTGTAGTCTTTGATAGAGGTCTGGGAAGGGACAGGCTGAAAATTGACTTAATAAGAACTGCACTGTTTTTATCCAATTCCGCTTCCTGGATAACCTTAAGCTTCTTTTTAGAAGAAGCAATATTTTCCCTCTTTTGAATTAGGAACTTTACCAACTTCTTTATATGATGCTTATATATGAGTTCTCCCTAAACGTGGCAAGGACCAGGACCGGTGCAAGGCAGTTTGGTGCCCTAGGCAAGATCAGATATTTAGCGCCCCCCCCTTCCCACTTGAGAGCGCTGTATTTTTTTTCAAGGTGTTTCTGGCGCCCCCTTTAGCCTTGCGCCCTAGGCGGCTGCCTAGTTGGCCTAATGGTAGCACCGGCCCTGGCAAGGACCATACCAAGTGTGCAAATTATAGGCCACTTTCCTTAATTAATGTGGATGCTAAAATATTAATGGCAATTCTGGCTAATAGACTTTAGCGTGTGATACACACATTAGCCCATCCTGATCAAGTGGGATTTATTCGCTGGAGATAGAAGCAGATAATTTGAACCCTGCAGTAAATCTGATTGCTTTGAATTATTAAAGAACGGATTCGACCGCGATTATTTCACTTGACATTGAGAAAGCATTTGACAAATTATACTGGCAGTTTGTGACCTTGGAAAAATTAGGATTTCCACAAGAATTTTTAAAATGGATTATAATTTTTTTTCTCTCTCCTGTGTCATGAGTGTTCACAAATGGAATTCTTTTAGGGTTGTTTAGCTTGAAGCGGGGTATAAGACAGGGCTGTCCTCCAGCCCCTTTGATATTTGATTTGTGCTTGGAACCCTTAGCATGCACAATTAGGCAGAATAGAGATATTTTCAGCTTTCTGCATGAGCAGGTTGAGTATAAACCAACTTTATATGCAGATGATTTGTTATTTACCAGAAGGTTAGAGTCCTCTATACTGAAATTAGTAAGATTAATTGATACCTTTGGTACACTTACAGCTTATATTATTAATTGGTCAAAATCTCAATTACCGCCTGTAGGTAGTATCAAGATACCTGAAGTAGTCACTAATTAACAATTTTGGTGGTGCCCAGAAGAGATAAAGTATCTTAGTATATTGGTGCCTAAAGGTATTTCGCAAACGGTTAAACTGAATATAAGTGCATTACTGACAGAAATATCTTTTGATTTGGAAAATGGAAAGATGGGCATCACTTAATTTAAGTACTTGGGGTAAGGTTAACATACCTAAGATAAATGTCTTGCCATGGGTAATTTATCTGTTTCGTAGTATTCCTTAAACGTATTTTTAAAAACTTTATGCAGCATTTCGGAAGTTTATTTGGGTGTGTGTGTGTCATCTCACGTTTTTCATTGAAGAAGATGCACTTGTCAATTAAAGAGGGTGTATTTAATTTCCCAGATCTTAGTTAATATCATAAAGCTCATTTGTTAACCCACACTAATGATTGGAAAACAACTTTTTCTTTTAATACTCCTCCATGGGTTGTTTTGGAGTCAAACTATTAGGTATCCCTTTCTGGTTGGATGGCATTAGAATCTTTGAGGAGAAACCAATGGGGTGCTTACATTCTCATTGATTCTCTTGCACCCAGCATTCATAGATTAATAGATCATAGAGTTGGAAGGAGCCTAAAAGGCCATCGAGTCCAACCCCCTGCTCAATGCAGGAAACTAGAGGAGGGACTCCCATCCAAGTAATAACCAGGCCTGACCCTGCTTAGCTTTCCACACTCAGACAAGCTGAGACAGCATGAGCCACAGGCCTGTACTTTACTTTACTTTACTTTACCCCACCAATTCCATTACACAAGCGGCCCCCACCACTTGCACAATGTGATTTAGCGCTTCCGGGGCAACCCGAAATGAGTAGAAACACTCATTTCTGGAAGGAGGAAGTTCAGCGGAGCTGACATAAGGGAGCTCCACTGACCAGCCTCCTTCCAGAAACGAGTGTTTCCACTTGTTTCGAGTCTTCCTCTAGGAAGCACTAAATCTACCTTGCGTAAGCAGTGGTTCCCACTTGCGCAACAGAAATGGCAGGACTCACCGCTTGCAGAAGGAAATTGGTGGGATGGAAAGGAATCGACAGGGACATAAGTGCCCCGTCGGATTCTGCCCTAGGTGTATTAAAAAGAAATAAATGGCTCCATTAACAATATTAGCAGTGAGAGACTTGTAATGCAATGGCTCATCAGCTGCAGTTTGATCCATATTCTCATACTAAATTAACTTTATGGGAGAATGCCATTTTGAAAATAAAGAGAGGACCTTTTATGTGGAGGAGTTGGGCTCATAATGGAATTTATACTTTAGATCAGTTTATAGGTTTGGATGATGAATTTTTACCATTTTCAGTATTGCAGATTAGATATCATTTACCATCTAGTGCTAGTTGGCAGTACATTAACCTTCAGCATTTGTTGGGAGTCTATTCATCGGCAATGAATGCTTTAGAGCTTCCTGCACTGTTGGAGGAATTAATTGGTTCCTTACCTAAAGCTATGCCTACAAAAGCTGTTTATAAAAGCCTTTTGGAATGTAGCAAAGTAGATGTTCAGAAAGTCAGAAAATGAATGGAATGAGGAATTGGAATGCTCTATACACTATAATCAATAGAAGGTTGTCTTAGCTACCATATGTGCTATTTCTGTAGATTTAAAATTGTGGGTGATTCAACAAAAAATAATGTTTCACATATACTGGACAGCACCGAGGCTTGTTAAGAAGAAGCTGTCTAGCTTTGCCAGATGCTGGCGATGTAATGAGGACAATGCCTCATTGAGGCATATGGTGTTGGTGTAGTCATGTCCTGCAGTAGCTTCTTTTTGGTTCGAAGTCATTGCTGGCCTGGTATAAATTTTGTTCTTGAAAAATCTGTGATAATAGCAGATGTACACACACTTTTAAATTACATCCCTGTGATGTGGGGATTGACCGCAAAAGTGGATACTGAGAGACCTTACAATTGCAAAGAGTCTTCAAGCTTGGAAGGAAAAACACCCACAACCTATCACTCAGGGTCGGTTCACTCGACATGGGAACCGCAGGGGAGCAGAAGCCCCCCGTGGTTCCTTTGTCATGCGAACACCGGCTGGGAGTGCCCCCGCGGGACGGCCCCGCACAGGAAGCACGGAAAGTCACCATGGGCGGTAGAGGGGTAAGCCCCTACCGCGTGTGGCCACCCTGCCATGCGAACAGCGGGCGGCCGTCCCGTGGGGGCTTCCCGTGGCCGCACAGAGGCGGCAGCCCAGAGTGGCCGGAGCTGTGGCCGCTGAGGCCTGTAGGGGCAAACGGCCCTGCTGGGCATCCTGAGCTGCTGCCCCCTAGCGCCGGGAGGCCTGCGCTGCGGTGCGGTGACTGCCGGCTCCACCACAGTCTGCCCATGCGTGCAGGGCTGCAGGTCAACTGTGGCACCCCGCCAGACCCGCAGATGGACCCGTGGTGCCTCCCCTGCTCGCCGCCTGGGTCATATGAACCGGCCCACAATGGACTAAAGATTTCACTGCTCTTGCTACATTTGAGAGTATCTCCCACAGCCCTCAAAGTCGTATGGATGCTAATTTAGATATACTGTATCGACTGCTTATATTAACATATATCTTTGCAATGGAAATATTAAATCCTCCCTCCCCACCACACACACTCTTTGTGTTCTTTCCCCCTCCCCCATATCAAGGGAAATGTTAATGATTACTGTGTATTGACATGTTTCATGATATGAATTCCCCTCCTTTTTTTGCTTTTTTTTTGCTATTGTGTTGCAAATAAAAAGATTTTTCAAAAATTAAAAAGGAAACTTAACCTATAAGATAGATATAAACTCAAACTGTAAATGTTATTGAGCAAACTACTTCAAGGAATATCTAGTAAACATCATGGCTTCTTATCTTGGCCCCTCTCAATACAAGACTGCAGAATTGCATGGGAGGTTGAAATGTAACACCTATAGCAAATATCCCACTTAGCAGCTCTATCTTATCTCTACAGTTTAGGGCTGCTCTGCACATGATATAAAGAGATGGGTCCCAGCATTTCTACCACAGGCTGGCAGTACGTTGTATGACTCTTGAAGCACCCTCAGATGTCTGACAACACACTCATCCTAGTTGAGGAGAAACAATTCCCTGAGTATCTGGAAACATATTTTGCAGAAACACTGAAACACTCTGATGATTTGTTTTCAGATAATCATTTTAAAATGGTTTTTAGATACATGTGTGTGTCTGTGTGTTGTATGTTTATATGTTTGTATGCATATGTTTTTTATAATGTATTTTTAATGTTTTACTCTTTGTAAACTGCCCAGAGAGCTTTGGCTATCAGGCAGTGCAGAAATGTAATAAACGAAACGACAATGGTAGAAGAAACTTTCCTGAACACAGGCTCAAAACACAGTGTTGTCCATAGAACAAGGGTGAGGAATGTGTGGCCCTCTAGATATTGTTGAACTACAACTCCCAACAGTCCTAACCAAGCACAGTCAATGGTAAGGGATGATGGGAGTTGTAGTCCAACATCTAAAGGACCAAAAGTTCCCCATCCCTGCCATAGAACCACAGCTCATTATAAAAATCCTGGACTTTAATCATTGGACACTTGAAGTAGTTGTAAGCCAGAAAGCTAATTTCACCTACATGCAGTAGATAAAAAGGAAAAAGAATTAAGACAGAGGGGAAGCCATCAATCCACATCCCCAAAAAACTGAGAGGAGAGCAGGCCATCAGGATGCCCAATTATACAAGATAAGGAATCTGAAGGCACCTATCTTTCTGTGCCTGAGAGTGGAAAGGGAAGAAGCATTCAGCTCCGTGATCTGGACTGTGCCCATGGTGCCACTGTATCCCTTACCCCATCCTTTCTCAACCTGGAATGGGGGCCAAACTGAAGGACAGGGGTGGCTGGAGGAGGTGATGGAGAATCAAGTATGACAGAATGCAAGTCTATTGAACCAAGGTAAGAGACTATTATTCGGTTCAGTTAAATGTTAAATATTAAGGAATCGAACTGCAGTGCTTAAGCGTTCTTATTGTCATTACAATGGAGGAGGATGGGGACATCCCGGTTCTGCCTACTGTCCGCCACCCTGCCTTCCACCCTACCAGCCCAATGGGCACTAGCCACCACTGGGCTCCTGGGCACATTTTTCCCAGATGTACAGTCTTCAATCAGATGTTCACATGGCCTTTTGTCTACATGTGTTGTGTGATGATGGGTTGGATAGTGCATGTGTATTTGAAATAAAACAATGCTTTTACACAGTAAAATATTTGAGCAGCAAACATGTACAGAAATCATCAAGAAGACAAAGCAGCAGCTTAAAAACAAACAACCCAAGAAGGAAAAGTTAACCAATATTGAAAGCAAGCTGAAAAAGTGCAGTCTCCATGTGTATGATTCCTCTGCTTAAACCTGTTGCCACAGTTTACAGGTTCAATTTTACTTGCTTGTAAAAATCTGCAAATCTAAGGGAAATGCCCAAGGTATCCTATAAGCCTGTTTCAAAGGCCAATCCTTTGTATGGTGAAATATGGAAACCAAATTGCACCTTTGCCTATTTGACTAGTCCAGAGAGTTCTACTGCAGACACATCCAAATAGCATGTAACAAGGATTCATTTGGCCAAACTCTTGGACACCTAGAAGATTCAGCCACCTCAAGCTTTTTAGTGCTGTCTGTCATACCACAATTGACATGTACACCACAGAACGGCCACACTTCAGTCCAGAACTTCATTAAGGCAAAATCCACAAATAGAAGCAAAATGTGTGTATTTCACAATTCCATGTTGCAAGCACAGTATCGAGTGCAGGATTCAGTGTTTTGAAAATCTTGACAGTTGGTGCATTCAGATGTAATGATAAGCTATAGGTTTAGGGTTCGCCCAGGGTGGCCGGGTGACCGGCCAGATGGGCGATTAATAAATATAATAAATAAATAAATAAATAAATATTAGTGTTATGTTAACAAGTCCAAGCAAGACTCCATCTCACACACTTCCCACCCCTTCTCCTCCACCATGGCCACAAGAAGGAGATCAGAAGTTTTTGCTTCTATTTTTAAGTAACCTCAGTTTAGCATTGTGTCTGGACCCAGACAAACTCTGGTCAGCCTTAACTATGGTTTTACTGAAACGAGACAACTTCAAACTGTGATTTATGAAACTGATTTGTTTCAATAAATCTTAGATATTAACCACAGTTGGGGATAATGCTCAATTGCGGTTAAATGAACATGGAAGTAGAAGATTCTGATTTCCTCCCTGCGGTCGTGCTGGAGGAGGAGGGAGGAAGGGCACAAGCCCAAGATTCACGCATGCAGTGATGTCATAGTAATTTGTTATGTCCAAATGCAGACAATGTATGGGCCATAGAATTATATGGAAATCATAGAAGCCAGAAACGTTGAGCAGGATTTTCAGTGATTGGGAGTTTTGGTGCCGCTTTATGCTTTGCTAAAACTAGCAAATGCAAAATAAGCAAACAGAAATTTGGCTACAGAATTTCTAGTTATGTATGTATTTGTCTATTCTGTAGCAGAGTGTACACATCTCCTGGTGTGTGCCCATTAGATAGGTTTACCTCCAATTATTTGAGCTTAATTGGGTTGTGGATCAAGCTACAAGTACCTCTGGGACTGAATGTGGGCCGCCAAAGCAGGTTTCATACATTTGTCCCTAAGGAAATTCTTCATCTAAACGGAAAAATGTCACCAGCAGGAGATAGATTAAAATTATATTATACAATGCTGAACAATATGTCTGGGGAAGCAGCATAAGGATGTTAAGCAATGATTCATTGTCATTAAGCAGCAAAGCTTTCTTTCTTTCTACCATCATCATCATCAGGCGATCACTCGTGACCGAGTAAGAACCTCAATGACAAAAGTGGTTACATAACATGGACAGTGTTGCTGTATCTGCACAAATAAATAACATTCAGTTTGCTTTTAGGTAACAGCAAAGAAGAAAAGATTTGGTAGAACTTGAATGTAGAACATGACACAAGTGGTTACACAACAAGGGCAGTGTTCTTGTATCTGCTCAAATAACTAATATTCAGCTTGCTTTTAGTAACAGTATATGTGCAACAATCCTTTGTTCCACAGCACAAAAGAAAAACCCTCTGTACTGGAATATCTGAATCACTTCTTGGCAATCTCTCAAGGCAAACAGATTAAATTAAAAATGAATGCTTCTCTCTACACCTTCCCTCCCACCGATCTCTCTCTCTCTCTCTCTCTCTCTCTCTCTCTCTCTCTCTCACACACACACACACACACACACACACACACACACACCAGAGTAGGATATTTGCCTATCAAACACTGGGAACAATCAGGTTAATCAGTCATTCAAACAACCAACTGAAAAGTGGAAATAATAAGAAAACAATCTCACAGAAAGAAGTGGATTTTCATGTAGTCATTTTTCTTATATAATTAATCCCATATGTGAGACCAGAGTGGATAATTGGGGAGAGGAGAGAAGTATCAAACATCACCCCTTTGAAGCATAAATCTACAAAAGAACAAGGGATACCTTGATCTCTCTCTCTCTCTCTCTCTCTCTCTCTCTCTCTCTCTCTGTTGTGTTGAATGAAACTATTGCAATAATTGTGCACACATAGAAGTAGCCAAAATGGTTGACAAAGTTTTCTAGAAATTTCAAATTCAATTAATAATGACTGGCCCAGTAAACCCAAGCGTTTCTTTTTGCTACAGTAAGGGAAAGTTCAGAAAATAATCTTCAGAAAATAATTTGGGGTACCATTTTATAATCATGTCACTGGCTTAGGTACAACCATCTTATTCCTTCAAACATTTGTCAGGCTACTTCAGAAAAATAGTTGGAAGGGTCAGGAAAGTCAGAAAAGTGGCTCAGTTAATAGGATTGGTTGCCAGTACTAAAAAAACCCCAAACAAAAACATTCTATAAATCTAAAGATTTCATCAACGTTGCCTCCGGAAAATCCTGCGAATTACTTGGGAAGATAGGCGAACAAATGTCAGTGTACTGGAAGAAGCAAAGGCTACTAGCATTGAAAAAATGATCCTTCAACGCCAACTTCAGTGGACCGGTCATGTTGTTCAAATGCCTGACTGCCGTCTCCCAAAGCAGTTACTTTATTCCCAACTCAAGGATGGAAAGCGGAATATCGGTGGTCAATATAAGAGGTTTAAAGATGTTCTTAAGGCTAATCTAAAAAAAATGCAATATAAACATCAAAAACTGGGAAGCTCTGGCCCATGAACGATCTAACTGGAGGTTGGCCTTTCACAAAGGTTCCATGGACTTTGAAGAAGCCCGAGTGCAAGGTCAAAGGGAGAAACGTGCTAAGCGAAAAGCACGTCAAATGAATCCTTTACAGGACCATCTTCCATCTGGTAACCTGTGTCCTCACTTTGGGAAGCTGTGTGGATCTAGAATTGGCCTCCACAGTCACTTACGGACCCATCGCTAGAGTCTACACAATTTTCTTCAGAATTTTCCTCCTTTTAAAATCTCCTTTTTGTAAAAAAATAAAATAAAATTATCCTGGAAGACAATCTTACTTGGTCACGAGTGATTGCCTGACTGACTGAAATCTATTGTATAAAATAGAATGGAAATGCAATATCTAAAACTGGCTTTTTCTTTGCTGAAATCCCCCAACCATACAACAGGAAGAGCCTGAAGATGGTAACTGCTGGATGAAGGCATAGCCTTTCCTACTCAAATGTCTGTAATACTCTACAGTGCAATCCCAACTGAAAGTTCTGCCAGGTGGACAGGCTTATGATGAGCTGGAGAGCCACCCCAAAGGTGGAAAGTACCCTTTGTCGACCTACAATGCCTCCCCTCTCAGCAAATTTCCTTCTGCCCACTCCATCAGAAGTGCTCAAGTAGGAGCTCTCCACTAGGAGAACCACTTTGCTAAACTACTTCCACCAATGGAGGAGCCAAAAGGGGGTGGGGTCATTCGTACGTCATCCAAACCCACTCCATTCCAAGAACACACCCACTCTGAAGACATAATACACCAGGTCAAAGACTAGTATAGGTACATTCCTCCCATTGGATTCAATGTGGGGGCGAAAAAATTCAGAAAAGATGCCTCGCCCACACATTGGAAGCTAATCCCATCCCCAACATCTGCACTTGATACATAGAATCACTGGCGGGGCTAGCAGCATAGCTCTGCTCCTTTTCGGCATGAGTGCTTTGCATGCAACTGACACATGGAGAGAGCTTGGATCACCAATGAAACGGATTAATTGGCTGTAGATTCAGGACAGAAAAATTAACTTATGAAATTCACTGCCACAAAACATGATAGTCACTGGCTTATTTGGCTTTAAACATGGCTTAGACAAGTTCTTACAAGACAGGTCACAACAGTGGAAAGTTGTGATACTTAAATGGAACCTCCATATTTAGAAGTACTATGCCTCTGAATACCAGCTGCTGAGGGCCAAAATAGACATTACTTTAAATGTGTGTCTAGCAGCCATGTCTTATTTTCATTTTTACTCAAGAGTAGGCACAAGACTCCCCGATCCACATCTTAAAAGCCTCCCTCTCAGCCATGCTAGGGTCCCAGTCCAGAGTGGGGGGGGGGGCAGCACTTACTCTAGAGTAAAAATGAAAAGAGGGTATAGTTGCTAGACACACATTCAGAGTCATGTCTGTTTTGGCCTGAGGGTCAAGCAGTGGGAAAGGGCTCTTGATCCCTTTTGGGTCTCATGGAAGCATCTAGCTGGTGGCCACATTTAGCAAGAGGAAAATGGAGTAGAAGGACTGTGGTCTGAAGTGGCCGGGCTCTTCTTATCCAGGCACAGCTTAATATTTGTAATCTGGGAAGACCTGAATATTTCTATGGTTGTGGTTTGTTGTATGTTTGTTTGCTTGTCTTTGTAGAAATACTGTTTCTGTTTTACTGTAACTTCTGATCTCAACAAGCAAAGGGTAACAGTTGTTGTAATAACACTACCTTAAAAGATACCACCACCACCACCACCTTTGTTCCCTGTGAGAAAGCAACAGCGATACAGAATATTTCCCAGTGCCTTTGAGGGAAATCTTGTCTTTCAATCAGTGATCTCTCTCTAACTCCCACCCTTACATCAAAGGGTCTGGAATAGCTTCATTACAGTCCTTCACCCCCCTGCCTCAAATTCTGGGGTGTTTTTTTTTGATGACTTGATAAAATAAGGAAACTCTTTCCCCCTTTGCGGTTTTCAAAGGAACTGAAAATTGCATGTCAGTCACAAATATCCTTGCTCTTGACTGCAGTAGCAAGGAGGTCTCCCCCCCCCCCCCTAAAGCATTACCTCCTAAATCAGGGCTAAGTTTAGGACCGGCCCTACCATTAGACAGAGTCAGGTGGCTGCCTCAGGTAGCTGACTTTTGGTGTCAAGGGCAGCAAATTGTTAGTTATTTAATTTATTATTATTGTGCTTTTACTGCCAGGGTAGGGGAAGAGGCACTTGTGGGTTTTTTTTGGTTTTTTTTGCCTCAGGTGCCAAAATGACAGGTACAGTGCACCTTGACTTGGGAGGGGAGGCAGTCACTGTTCTGCCTCAGGCAACAAAATATCCTGGGCCAGCCCTGACTAAGCTACTTGTGATGATGACAGATATCTATATTAAAACACAGATCCGCCCAGATCGCACAGAAAGATGGGGAACAGAGATCTGTTTTTTAACAGCAAAAAGGGTGCAAAGGGAAGAGTGCAACACCCACCCCACTTGTTGCCTCCTATCACGCCAGATAGTTCTCTCCTATGTCCAGCTCTGATACTATAAGTGTGCTCAGTTGGGAGAAAAGTGCTGACAGAAAGCGACAAGAAGGCAAGCCTCCAAGCAGCAGAGACTTCTATACTCCTCCCCTCCTTTTTTACTTCAAACAATCTCCAAGCCCACTTTAAACATAATTGGGGCGGATCTCCATTTAAACTCATGATGCCTGTTTAAACTCATGAATCTGCTGCCTTCATGTTTGGTTTGGCCCGAAGCAAACTTTATATCACCATATCAGGTACCCTTATGTAAAAGATGCTTAAAAGCTTGAGAAATGAATCTGTTTACTGAGCTTTATGGGCAAAAAACAAACAAAAAGCAATGTAAGAGGAACCTGCTTTCCTACCCTCCCCAAACATACTATTAAAATGGCAGAAAAGTCAACAGCAAAGCAAAAATATAGCTAACCAAATAGAAAGAGAGCTGGGGCGGATGCGTGTGTGTGTGTGTGTGTGTGTGTGTGTGATGAAATAAGCAGTAGGTTAAAGATTAATATTCTGCGCTGAGAACAAAAGGATGTTCTATTGTGGCGCTGTGCTGATACCTCTGAATGTAAACATTGTTCTGAGAACCATTTTTTCTTTGCACGATCTTTAAAGGGTAATAAATTAGGCCTTGGACAGCCATACAAGCTGCTACTAGATGTGAATGTGAATGTGTCTGTAGAAAAGGCTGACTTTCAATCAAAGTCTATTGAAAGAATAGTTGGATTTTCTAAAGAAGCATGTTGTGCCTATTAACCAACTTACAAAAGGGGCTATTTTCTTGATTTATGTTTGGTTGCTATAGAGATCTTGCAATACAGACAGGCAGGTGAAGCTTCCATTTCACAGTCCCACAGGCTTTCCATAGCTGTACTCAGGAGGACACACAACTACAGTAGGTAGAAATGCACTGCACAAACATGCCACGCCTATCAGGAATCGAAGCTCAGCTTTAATCACCCCTGAACATTTGCTGTGAATAAAGTGGAATTAATTCACTTTGTACTTCAAGCCTTTGCCACACTTAACAACCGAATCACGAGAAATAGTTTTGGGTCTATTACTCTTTGTCAGAAATAAACTTTTATCTTCTCCCTGCCTGCAAGAATGCCTGACTAATCTGCAATAACAAAACTGCACAAAAATGTATATGCAGTTAAGAAACTTGCTTTGGCACCTACGCAAGTTTTCTCAGAGAGGAGAACTTGATCTTCTGGAAGAATGTAGGAAGCAACAATGGGGATAAGGGTGACAAAAGATAGAGACAATTTGGAAATTACGTACTGTAAATTCTCATCCAGCTCTACAGGCCTGTCTAAAAGTACATGGATAGAAGGCAGAATACCCGAGTACAAAGTACATTGCAGATGTGGAGGAAAATACCCATCCTCCACATTACAGGATGTGGACTTCCAAAAGGTAATTACACACACACACACACACACACACACACAAGAAAAAAGTGGGGGCAGGTACACACTAATCCTAAATGATATGTATGGTAGATTATACCTGTAAGATTAGGTCATTCATATCTAAACAATCAAATAAACATTTGTAATGGAACCATATCTTCTGTTCTGGCTTCTTCAGGACGGATGCAAAAGAGAAAAAGGACACCAGAGATATTAGCTCTGACCCCACCCACCACGTTGAAATTTGTTAATCTAAGTTCCCACTTGTCCGAACTGTGTCTCACTCTTATAGCACCATGGTAATGTAATGCTATCAAAATAGCCTATCTGATTAATCATAGATTTTATTATTACAATTTAACTCTTTTATTCTGACAACAGCTCTGCAATGCAGGCTACTATTATTCCAATGCTACCAATTAAAAAAAGGATGCAATGTCCTATCATACCCCAGGGATTTAATTAAGAAATGCAAGGGTTCCACACCCCATGCCCAAAGATCCCAAAAGGAACAGAGAGAGAGATAAAATGGAGTAAATCATACATACCGCTTTCCACACATGTAATTTTGCACTGAGGTGCTGAACCAGGTGAATACAAAAGTCCTGTGTGCTCGTGCTCTTACATAGCAATTACCAACAGTTTATATGGATGGGGATTTCTTAGGGGGAGGAAGTTGGAAAAACAAATATATATTTGTTGTATTGACCAGAGGGATCAGGAGCCAGAAGATCAAGACAAGCCCGGTTATATAATGAACCCAAGGGACAGGGTAGTGAGTGTGATATATCTGGGTGATCAACCCTATTGAGGCTTTCCGTCTGAAGATTTACTAAACATGTGAGGGAGAGCGTGGTAACCCCGCCCCTTCTGCCATCATTTCCATCACCGGTCTGCACACGGTGTGCAGCTTCCTGGAAAGGAGAGTCTTCTCCATCCGTGGAGAATCTCCATGTGATTTTGAACAGAGACGAGAGCCTCCAGGGATACGGGAGGCTCTCCCCTTCAGAAAACTGCCCTCCATATGTAAATGGTGATGGAAATGCACGAGGAGGGGGCATTCCTCCCCACTTCTTTAGCCAACTTACAAATGGAACACCTGAAAAGAGCTAGTCAAGACCTGGAAATCAGCATCTATGGCATGGAGGCAGGGCTGTTGTGAGACATACAAGGCAGGCAGCAGAGCTAAGGTGAAGTAGCAAAGCAGGCATCACCCTCAGGGTTGGAACAAGGAAGAGGGTACCACCTATGGAGGACAAACGATATTAACCACAGAAACCATTACAGCACTATATCACAGGATTACTTATTACTATAGCCCTATTCAGATGTTATTGTCTGAACCAATGGAGAGTGGGGCCACGCATGCTAGCCTCGCCCTAACATCCCCTCATGCACTGGCTCCACCCCTGACCTTTCCACATTGTGACTGACCTCCCCACATCACCTTCATGCACTTAGAATCCTCCCTGCAATCAGGACCCCCACGCTATCAGGGGGATTTGCAGGGAGAATTTTAAGTACATTCCACTGAACATACTAAGAATTTCCACTTCAGATCTACCCACTCCCCTTGAAGAAACAGCCAAAAAACATGCTCCTATTTTGAAAGGAAGAGGATAATTGTGCTAATCATCAAAGGATTTGTTCTAATTTCCACTGAAAGCCAAGCAAATCTCTTATTGTTTGAACTCATGGTTTTGGAGGATGAGACCTGGAGCCATTTCAGAATGCCCACAGTGGAACTCAACTGATTATCAAGAACAAATACAGCCTTAGCACCAGTGTAGTGATGAAGACAGACAGCTTCTTTGTAAATCTGCCACTTTGTTTGCATGCAGGTTAATTATTCAACCAATGAGTTCAACCTGTTTTACATCACCCAAATAGGACTGATATCATTCAAGGATCTATATTTCATTTGAAATGACAAAACACCGATTTGAATTCTAGTGGTAACAAGAGCACTGAGAATGTAATACACCAGAGACTTGGAAAGAGGAACACTCAACTTTGGCTGAGGTGTTCAGTTCAAATGATCTTGTAATGATTTCCCGCAATTCCCACCAAATGTACCAACTCCTACTGAGGAAGATGCAATCCATCAAACCCTCCCTACTGTAGCTCTGCTACAGAGGGCTGATCAACTCAGAGAAACTCCTAGCATTTTATTTCACTTCTAAAACATGGTATAGGTCAAGGGTAGGCAACCTTTTTGGGCACATTTGGCAATTTGAGAAACTGTCATGGACACCACCGCAAAATGGCTGTCATGAGAGGGGTGGCTAGTCACAAAGGATCAGTTACTTGTCAGAAAGACTAAGTACAAGGCAGAGGTGGGATCTGAGCCCCAACATACACAAAAACTCCTTTGAACCCAGTTTTCAGTGAAACCTATTTCACAGAAGGCAAATTCTCTCTCTCTCTTTTCCCCATCAGCAAACCACATTTTCCCCATCCCTTTTCTTCCCTCACTCTGGATCACCATGGACTCTCTCTCTCTCTCTCTCTCTCTCTCTCTCTCTCTCTCTCTCACACACACACACAACACACACGGGCGCCAAGAAAATTGTCCAGGGGTGCACTGGTGCCCATGGACACCATGTTACCTACCCGATATAGGTGGTCCTAGCATATTTATTTCAGTTGTAGAACATGGTATAGGTGGGGTGATCCTACAGAAACAATGCTAGCATCACGGTTTTGGGGCAGAAGTCAAGGGCATTTTGAATAGGAGGGGCTTCAGATGCCAAAAGCCTTCTATTGAACAGAAAAATAGAGTTTCTTCACCTTCTATACACTGGTGTGGGACCTCCTGAAATTGTAAATACTCAGTCTTCCTCCAGTTCCTCATCTAACAAAAGCACCACTGTATCACCTATTGATTGGCTATGGAGAGCCTTGAGATTTTGAATGTCTTTTACAATAGAGGTGAGCAGAAAGAAGATCTCCAAATATTTCAGACTTCACCCCCAGCATTCCTGACAAATGGCCATGCTGGCAGAGGCTTCTGGGAGTTGAAGTCCAAAACATCTGGAGATCTACCTTCTGCCCACTCCTGCTTTACAAGTACTTTAAACTCAACCTAAATTCCCCCCACTCAACTTATTTTGCTAAGCAGGAACAAAACAACCACCTTTCTTTTGTTCACCTGGAAATTGCCATTCTAGGACCATCCTCCCTTTTTGTAATCTGGAATCGGACGGCACTGTAAATGACTGATTCTGCATGCTTGACCATTTTTCATACCCTCTGCCTATTACTATATCTCATCCCTCTAGGCCTAATTTGAAGATCCTAACTTTCTGGACAGCTTCAATATACCAGTGAAACAGACAGGAAGACCAATGCACAACCACTAACAGATTTATTATTCTTCAATATGTCAGTGTTAGCCTTCAATCTAATGGCTGCAGGTGCTGATGTGCTCTATCAGGAACATAATGCTTAGCATGAGAGCAAGTCTGCTTGGTTAATTTCCAATTCCAGTAGATGTTTTTAAGACCATGACCTAAATAGTCACCTTCCCTATGAAGCAGATTTAACTGTCCACCAGTGAGGGTCCTAATGCTGCTTCCTAAGGACATTTCAGTGCTTTAGAGCCTCTAAAAGCACCGATATTACCATCAGCCTACCCAAAGAGGTATTTTCTCCCTAGAGGTGCTGAACTCAAGCAACGTTCATGAGACTCCCAGCTGAGCACTGGTTGGGAAAGTAATCTGGGCAGTCAAATGCTTGTATCATGGTAAGTGGGCTCCTCAACACTCTCTGAAGTCAACACTGAGCGTGCAAGTCTTGAACATGTACAGTAATACCTTGGATTGCAAGTAACTTGGTCTGATAGCGTTTTGCAAGACAAGCAAATTGTTTTAATAAATTTTGACTTGATAAACAAGCGACGTCTTGCAATACAAGTCATAGGGATGTAACCGCTCGCCTCAAGCGGGCGTAGCGTGCCGAAATCGGCCCCACTCATGCCCACCAGAGACTCACTTTGATATAAGAGTGTTTTGGATTACAAGCACGGTTCCGGAACGAATTATGCTCTCAATCCAAGGTATTACTGTATATGGAATTTTTGAAAGTGAATACACAAATGCTAAGAGCCAAGTACTGTTATGAGTAGATATAATCATAACCATCTGGTTATGATTGTGGCTCACAAAGAAGGCCACAACAGGCCCCAGGAGCAGTTTGGATAAGCTTGGGTTTGTGGGAAATGACTGGCTAGGCCATTTGCTGGACTGACAGAATGAGAGGGAGGAGATGCAAATGAGGGCTTGAATGGAGCGTGATTGGATTCCTGATGCAGATGATGAATGGGCAGTGGCTGAAGTCTTGCAATGATCAGATTAACACACATGGCCTAAAGGGACAGGAGAGTCTCCTGAAAAGAAATTAAAAACAGCCCTGCAAAAGGATGGCTCCAACCAATGGCAGGATTCAATCAGAGTCTTAAGCTAATCAGGTGAGGGAAGCTCACAAAAGGCTTCCCCTATCAGTAACACCCATACACATATCAAAGGCCCCGGCCTCACATAAAGGACAGGACACACTCAGCAACAGTCGCACAAAGAAGACAGCCAGACATGCCACAGGGGAAAGTCCAAGCATTCAAGAATTAAGGTGGCAGGCACTCAACAGGGTGATTAACAGTGATTAAGAACATCAGAGAAACATAGAAGACTTTTGCCCCTCTCATGTAGCAAGGAACTCAGGGAAAGGTATAAAAACTGAGGTTTTAGTAAAGGAAGGCAGCCAAGAGAGTCATCCTAAGCCGTCCAGCATGCTGGCATGTTGAGACACAGACCTCTTGGCTCACCTCCTGCCTCCACGGGACTACGGTTGGGAATTTACTGCAGCGACCACCAACAGACAGGTAGTAACTGGGGCTTCTTTCTCCGACTATCCCTTTAGACGGAAGTCTTTCTTCCACCACTTGCTCTCCATAGGCTACTAGGGCAGAAGGGACTCCTTCCTCTCTTAGATTATAGTGTGTGTTTGAGAATTGCCTAAGTATATTTGCTGCCTGAAATCATTGGGTTTACTGTAACAGCGGAAGTAAGACACTGTACCTGCTCTATCTTTCACCTTTAATAAACAACTCGTCGTTTCTGATGTCAATGTGAGTGTGTGTACGTTTAGTGTTAAAGGGTGGAGTGCGCACTTCACCCAATTGCGCGTGTTTTACCCCAGCCAAAGATCCCAAACCTTTGCAATGCTGTGGGGTTAGCCTCTCTTCTTTAAGAAAACCTTAACGCCCAGATTATCTGTCATAACAGTACAAACTATTAACCACCATTTACAGCCCTAGCTCCTACCCACTAATAGATGAAAACTCAGATGAACAAAGAACATTGCCCAAAGCAGCTTTCCTGGTACAGTTAGCTGCTATGACAGAAGCTGCTGCCATGCATCTATTAATGGTCCAAAATTTCCTTTCAATACTAGGCCATGACAATGCTCCTGTCCTTGTCCAGTTTTGCTCAACTGCACAGAAGATACGTTGAATGGTGAGGTGGATGTGTACATGGGATGCATAATGTTGCTGCTTCGTACCTGTCAATTCCAGAACCTGGAGCTGAACTTGACATCCATGGGTATGTCAAGGCAGCCAGAACTGGGTCCATGCTTGAAGCTTTAGTACCCTATGTGACATCTGCACCTTCATAACAGCTCCATGGTATTCCAGCTGGAAGTCTTAAAGGCTACAATCCTATGCATGCTTATTTGAGAATACATTCCACTAAATTCAGGACTTAGTTCCAAATCAATGTGAACAGAGTGAGGCTGAAAGCCTCAGTTTTCACAGCCGGACAATGGAAAAGTCTCCATTCTCAATGCCAGGTTCTCACAACCCTGCCTGCTGCAGAAATTAAAGGCAAGAAGTAAAAATCGCAAACTTGGCACTGGATCCAAACAGTTGCTAGTTTGTCCTAAAACTGGCCAAGGCATTAGACTGTAAACTATGACATTTATATACCTACTAGCTTTTTTTACCAGGCGTTGCACGGGTCGTCATTCTCCTATAGGCACTATTTGTTCAAAATTCCTTAAGGTAGCTGTCCGTTGTTTGGAATCCCTTGGAATCCCAGCTCCCCCAGGATTACACAATGAAATCCCAGCTCCCCCGGGACTACACAATGAAATCCCTGCTCCCCCGGGACCACACAACAATGAATTCCCTGCTCCCCCCGGCCTACACAATGAAATCCCTGCTCCCTTTCCCCCGGGACTACACAATGAAATCCCTGTTTCCTTCCCCCCTGGGACTATGCAACAATGAATTCCCTGTGCTCCCCCCCCGGACCACACAATGAAATCCCTGATTCCCCTCCCGGGACTACACAATGAAATCCCTGCTCCCCCCCCCGGGACTGCACAACAATGAATTCCCTGTTCTCCCCCCCCCGCCATACTACACAATGAAATCCCTGTTTCCCTCCCCCGTGGGACTATGCAACAATGAATTCCCTGTGTGTGTCCCCAGACCACACAATGAAATCCCTGCTTCCCCCCCCCCCCGGACTACGCAATCAAATCCTTGCTTCCCGCCCCGGGACTACACAATGAAATCCCTGCTTCCCCACCCCCCGGGACTGCACAACAATGAATTCCCTGTTCTCCCCCCCCCCGTACTACATAATGAAATCCCTGCTGCCCCTCCCCCCCGGGACCACACAATGAAATCCCTGCTCCTCCCCCCTGCCCGGGACCACACAACAATGAATTCCCTGCTGCCCCCCCAGGACTACACAATGAAATCCCTGCTTCCCCCCCCCCCCGGGACTACACAATGATGTTGCACGGGTTGTCATTTTCCTATAGGCACTGTGTGTTCGAAATCCCGCCCCCCCCATGTAGGCCCCGGCTACGGTTCATGTGAACATTCTGTTTGGACATAGGAGAGATTTGCATATCTGCTGCTGATTGGGCCCCTGTGGCAGTGCATATCAACATTCTAAATGCCATTGGAGCAATTTGCATAACCGCTCCTGAATGGCCCCTGCAAGCATTCCAAAGTGACGCCATTGGCTCTCATCTATTTTGGGCTGTACAGGCGCAGCGAGGGTTTTTCGGAGATTTTAACCCTGCCAGTCTTTGTCCTTGGGTGATGAAGAGTATGCGTGCCAAGTTTGGGGCGGATCAGTACCGCGTAGGAGCCAATCCGACGCACGCAAACCCCGGTGCGGACACACATACGTACGTACACACATACGTACGTACAAATGGACAAACTTTCACATTTATATAGTGGATGAAGATGTGGGAGAGTTGTCACTTCACTTTTCAATATTCACTTGTTTTCTTTTTGTCTCCCATTATAGCAGCATAATTGAGCTCAAGGTAACCTGGCTTCACAGCAAAGGGATATGAAGAACTATTCCATTAAAAAGTTCAACGTCTGAAATGTTGCTAAATAGCTTTTGCTACAGCCCATGGAACATAAATGTTATCAACAGCCATTTGGTGGAGATGTATTGCCCTCCCAATCGCAGGGTGCCTTAGTCTCATTCTAATAAAAAAAACCCCAAACACTCCAGACTAGCATGTACAGTATGTCCACCTACATATCAGTCTATCCATACCATACAACATAATAGGCGTAATACAGCTATTCATTTAAAACGTATGTAATTATTCAATCAGGTTACTATAGTTGCATGACTATATCCCAGACTTAAAGGACCAGGAAGCGTATTAGTATAAATGCAAAATAACTGGGGGGTGGGGAGAAATGTCAGAGCTTTTCAACTTGTAAGAAAAATAATATTTCTGACATTTGTTAAGCAGCCATTACCGCTTGTGAAGGTTACTGGTCTGGTAACAATAGAAACTGAAGTCTTATGTTTATCTTCAGGCCAGGAGAGATAGAGGTAGCAGCAGTACATGCTTTCCTAGGCTGACCTGCTAATGACCTCAATCCAGGCCTGGAGGGACCAGTATCCCTTGGAGTCAGCGGATATTTAACTTTGATGCTAGTTCAACCTAGGGACGCCTCTCGAAGAAATTGCCAGGTCTCTTGCCCTCTTTTTTTTTTTTAAAAAACAAAACACCCCTACACAGTGACACCGAAACTTGCTTAAATGAAGCTTTACCCTCTGAAAAGAGATCTCTTAAGAGGAAACCTCTACATATTATTTTGTGAAAAATCAGGCTTTTGGTGGTTGGGAGGGGAGAGGATGAGCGTTGGTTGGTGTTTCTGATCACCAAAATAGTTTATGCTAGTGCCTACCATTTGAGAGGGTAAAAACCCAGCCCTAGCAGTAACAACTATATAGGCAAGTACACTTTCTTGCTCACTTAACTGCTTTGTGCTCATTTAAACTGTAGGTGATTAAACAATGAACAGTATCAAACTGATGCTAATTTTCCCAGAAGTAAAACTCCCAACATGCTGACTACATTATTTATACAAAATGATTTCCAGATGTACCAAGTTCTGTTTATATACTGTATATCATATTTCATAGTGGACAGATGATAGCGAATGGCATGGACTCTAATTGTTTGATATACACTGGATGCTGCTGGGGCACGACTACATGAGAGTTTTCCTGCGTTTGGGCCTTCAGCAGTACACCTGAAACCCTTCGTTCACTTGTAAGTGTAAGCTAATTTAAAAAGTACCATTTTATCCTAGTACTGTTTCCTGCATATCTGGTTGCATGCAAAGGCACAGAACCAGGAGCACTGGGAGATTACATATGGCAGTCTTCCCCAACCTGGTGCCCTCCAGATGTTTTGGACTTCTCCCATCAACTCCCATCAGCCCCAGCCAGCATGGGCAATGGTCAAGAATGCTGAGTTGCAATCCAAAACACCTGGAGGACCCTAGGTTGGGGAAGGCTCATACAGTAATACCTTGGATTGCAAGTAACTTGGTCTGAGAGCGTTTTGCAAGACAAGCAAAAAGTTTTTTTAAAATTTTGACTTGAGCAAGGTCTTGCAAGACAAGTAGTTGTAGGGATGTAACCGCTCGCCTCCAGCGGGCCGAAATCAGCTCCGCTCACGCCCGCCAGAGACTCGCTTTGATATAAGAGTGTTTTGGATTACAAGCACGGTTCCGGAACAAATTATGCTTGCAGTCCAAGGTATTACTATGTATGGATATGCTCCCAGTCTCAGGATGCAATCTGCCAAGCACTGCTTTATCATTTTGAAGAGACTTCCTATTCAGACCTAAACAGAAGTCCGACAGTACTAGCACTTGGCGAACTGTGCCCACAGGGAACATAAAAACATGGGGCATTTAAATCACGGAGACTTGGTTGCTTGTTTAAATATTTTATCCTGGTTTAGAAAATGTTGGTTTCATTTCTAAATAGTGAGGGCATGATCCAGTCTATGCCTTGCATATACCATTGGGCATGCAGCCCTTCCACTCATGCAGCTCTAAGCACACAGAAAGGAGGCTGACAGTGGAGGAGGGTTGGAAGGAGGCAAATCTGGACTCTGAAGTGGAGTGCACAGAAGCGGACGATCCAGCGGAGTTCTGGATTGTGCTCACTGTTCTTAGCCCTCTTGGTTGCAGTGCAGGAGTGGGCAACAAGTGGCACTCCAGATGTTTTGGCCTACAATTCCCATCAGCATAGCCAATGGTGAGGATGATGGGAGTTATAGGCCAAACCATCTAGAGAGCCACAGATGGGGGGCCCACCATTTGTTGTGGCCCAGACCTAGCGCTACAATGGACCCTACAGTTTATAGCCAGAATCTCATCAGAAGTGGTTCGGAAGGGTTTGTGGCCTATTCAGCCTGTAGAATGTCAGAATCAGTGTGAGTGACACTGACACTCTGTCAGTGTTCTCAGAGGAAAGCAGGCAGGAGTTAAGTTACTCCTATCTAGCTGCTAGATCTGACCTTGGCAGGAAGGAAGCTGGCAGCCTCTAACAGAAGAGGGGGATTTTCAGAAGTGTCACACAGGTTGAAGCATCAACTCAGGAGGGCAGAATGGAGATGCCCCGTTTGGGCAGGGGCCTTGTTGATGGGCTAAAATCATTTGTCAGTTAGTTGTTCAGGAGGAGGGCTATCACAGCCACACCTTCACTTCACACCTTCCTAGCTTTTGCTAGGAACATTTTAATCTTTACTGCCCCAAATCCTTTCTGTTTGGACTTACTACCATCTGAACCTCTTGGGGCATTCTTCACGTGGACTCTCCACCCAATTTGGACTCCAGCTCTTGAACTTTCTATTGTTAAGAATCCACCATGAAAAGTACTACTATACTTTTTTCATAGAATGTGAATCCTTGTTTGCTTCATCATTTAGTCCAGTGTTGCCAGATGGCTTGGACTGTTCCTAACTCTTGGAATTCTCTATGCCTGGACCCATGTAGCATGGGGATTCCAGGGTGGAAGCTTTGGTTGTCGAAATCTCTGCATGTGTGGGATTACTCCGGACTTGCTCTTGAACCTGTCTTGACTCGTGGATGTGATGGGCCTTGACCCATGTAACACAGAGGTTCCAACAAAGATTTCGAGGTTGGACTAAACCTCTGCATGTGTGGATTTGTTTAGGTCTTTTTCTAGGATTCTTATCTATGATTGCCTGGGGAAGGCTTACCCCAGGAATCATTCAAGCCCCCTGCCCTGTATTCTGAGATGCAGAGATTACAACGGGGAAACCAAGATGTCTGGATCTCTGACACAGCTATAGTTATTAGCTTTGGAGTGTTGTGGAATTACTTATGGAACCTATAGCTAATTGTCACCAGCTATATGAATTCTGAAGAGTGTAACCATTAAACTTTTACTGTGGAATTTGCTACAATAAAAGAGTCTCACTGATTTGGGGTGTCCTGTGTCAGAATGCCAGCATGTGTACTTGAAGGATAGGGCCCATGACACCACTGTTGTAGAGGAAAGTTTAAAAACATGAATCAAGCATAGTCTAACAGGGCTAGAAGGTATTTAAAACACTGCCCATATATATATATATATATATATATATATTCATTCATTCATTCATTCATTCTCAATCTGCTGGCTACTGATAATCTCAAATGTGTGGCTTTAAAAAGAGTCAGTGCTTCCCTGTTACATATAACAAGGGTTCAATTTTTACAAGGTTAGTCTCCTCATGCTATCTTTAAAGATAGGCAGTTACTGTAAAATTCACTGCTCACACCAACTAACTACAATATTTTCTCCTGCCAAAGCCTCTCTACCATAGCCTCTGCTTCAATAAAACAAAGCTGTTTTCAAGAGACAGCGTTAAACAAGCACTGCAACTTATTGAGTATGAAGAGTTTGTCAGGAACAAAGGACAATGGGCATAATTCACTGGGAACTTACTTCTCTCACATGAAATTCACTGAAATAACTGGGGTACGCTCTTGGGACTAGAGGAGATATTTCTGGTGGGTTGTGTCCAGTAGAATTTAGCGGCTTGGAACCAAGAATAGTGCATTTAACAGCTAAACAGTTTTAAGCAGTTGTGAATATGTAGGCTTAATTTCCATGGGAATTTAATATGGCATGGTGAAGGATCTTCATTAAAAAAAAAAGATGGAGAGAGAGAGTTCAACCTGTTGTCATTTAAGAAAACAATTATGAGGAATCCAAACACTACATGTCGCTCAGTCATGATGGAAAAGGAATCAGTTTAGAAACAGAGTCAAGGCTTATTTATATCTAGAAACAGAGGTCCTTAGGGAAGACATGAATTATTATGGAAATGCTGCACAATTTAATGTTAAAACCTATGTGGCCCCAAACCATTTCTTCCCAAAGCCTATATGATTTGCTGTGCCAGGTGCAATATGTGAAGAAAATATTCTCTTCAGAGAACCTGCTGAACAATACATTTTGTATTCTAATGAACTAATTATTAAAATTAGTAATTATTGAAATAACCACATCAACTCCCAGTCATTAAAATCCTCCTAAACAGAGCAGCATGATGGCTTAGGCTATTAGAAAGCTTGGCAGCCACCCAACGCCTACAATAGCTTCTAATTAATTGATCTCACCTCTAATCTGCTATTGTTAGCCCAGTGCTGATCATTTGTTTGGCCTACGGATCCTATTGCCCCTTTCATTTGATTGTATTTGTTACTGTACCCTTTCTATCTCTTTCAATTAAGCACAGGTTAAGTGGTTCAACCGCAAGAGAATAGGAGATAATGGCACCAATCAAAGTAATCTCTTTAATTTGCTAAATGGATTACAGGGAAACCCCAGCCAAAGTGAAGTCATTGCTGGTGGCCTTCACTTGAACCATACACAAAAGAGTATCTAAGTATTAACCCACCAAGCGCCAAACTTCCCACACCGGCACCATCTAGGCAACCTGTGGCACGTCCTTATGGCAGACAGGCCATTGCACAGATATTCCCACTCTGAAAGATTACCACAATTGGCACCAGCCCAAGCAAGCCACATACCTTGCTTCCAAACGTAACACTCTCATCTTGGTAGAGCAATCAAAAACCGGTGCAGAGCTCAAGTCAAGCAAGTAGATTTATAATCTCTTTAAGGACATGCTCAGGGTAGACTTCATTTTTCATATTTGTACTATAAATGCAAATTCAGGTCCATAGTCGCTCCTGCTTTTGCTGACTGAGTGAAAATATTAACAGTAAACAAGCTTTGTCCTTAAAGCGGTGTGCAGACTTCTCTTCCCCTCTCCTCTCCCCTCCCCTCCCCTTCTCTAAACTGTTCTGGAGAAAGTCCGCTGCCAAAAGAGCTTCCCAGACTAGCATTTTGGCTGGGTCTGTCCTTGGCTGATCAGTCAGGCAGTGGGTTTAAGAATGTGAGCTGCATAAGGTAGATGGCCATTTCCCTTCAATGACAGGAAGTGCAGAGGAACCCAAGAAAGAAAAATAGAAGGGCAAGACACCATGCAGAAGCTGCAAACACTCATCATCTGAGTCAGCCTTTTCAGACTCAGGACCCATCTTTAGCCCAAATATGCATTTGGGACCCGCTTCTTAATTGTTTAACTATAAATCTGTATGGCGGCAGGATTGTTATTGCAACTCACCTTAGGTCAGGCTGTAACCCAGTAGAACAGCCTTCCCCAACCTGGTGCCCTCCAGATATTTTGGACTTCCAACAGCCCCTATCCAGCATGGAAAATGGTCAGGAATGCTGGGACCTGTAGTCCAAGTCATCTTCTGGGCACCAGGTTACGGAAAGCTGTCATAGAGGTCCCAACCCATTTGTTGAAGACCAATTATTTTGAAATGAAATGGTCAATGTATTTAATTTAGTTCTGAACCAAAAATTTGACCCTGCAGAATATTTGTGTGTGGGGGGGGGGCAAAAACCCTTGTGAAGGTCAGGAGGACATCATACATTTGGGTGGCGAAGAGCAAAAATTTGAGTGTGGGTTTTTAAACTTACATTTTTAGAAGGAGGCAACAGATCCTCCCCTCCCCCCCACTCCACTTAAAAACAAAGCCAAAGTATTGCTGCAAGAAATGGCTTGGTGAAGAGGTCAGCAGGCACACTGCCATTCCTATGCAAGTAGGGACCAGAATACCCCATGAGAACCACACTACATAGCGTAGTTCCTATAGGGAATGGTTCAACATATGGTCCAACAATTGGGGGGGGAGGGTAATTGGCTATGCACTTGAGAACCACCCATGGGCCTAGCCTATGTTTTTGAGCACTTACAGGAAGGGCATAAAGGCAATGGCCTTCCTAGCATCTGGTATCCAGAGGTATACCACCTAGAGATATACTGGTTCCATACATGGATATGTAGGGAAGGTGGAAATATTGGGACTGAGGCACCAACTGGCATGTTCAGCATAAAGCCACTTAAGGAGGCTGTGCCTTCTGCACGAATCCTGCTAGTCTGTTTGGATTAGCAGCAGTCTGCATACAGATTGGAGCAGCTACTGTGTGTGGCAGGCAGGTGTGCTGATTCAGAGTTCCTGTCACATGAAATGCCCTCCATCTCAAAAAGCATGTAGAGAGATCTCTTCTTTCATGGTCTGGATATTTAAAGGGAAGCCAGAGACAACAAAACCACGGAGAACAAACAAGGCAAAGCTCATCCCAAGCCAAAATAGGACAACGTGGTTAAAGCCAGGGTTTTAAATTCAGTATCCACAACAACAACAACAACAACAACAACAACAGCAACAACAAATTCTGCAATCCATGCAATCTGCAAAGGGAAAGTAGTGTATGAATCAGGAAAATTTGCTTGTATCACACATTTTGCATAGACGTTCCATTCTATTCTGCAGCATTTGCTATGCTATTCCCAATTATTTGTGAAGTGCTGGGAAAGAAAAGAAGGAATAGAAAAGGCTAAAGCTCATAGAGGAAAACACACACACACAGAAACAGTACAGAAAAAATATATAAAGAGAGATATTCTCATTGGAATCTGGGCCTTTTTTTATTTTTAGACCAAACATTTGGTCTTTCAACCATTATAATGGAAAAAAGTTGTTTTTGAACAACTGACAGAACTTCAAGGATTTCAGAATTTTGCTCAAGTTGCTGAATTCTTACATTTTAATGCATTGAAGCTGCTGAAGAATTAGTTGTAACAGCATAAAAGCAATGTCTTCTTTCCTGCATTATACTATTGTTGTGCATAGCCCACCCAGGTTGCTCAAGAAACTATCTACCACCACATGTGACTGTGGACCTGAGGCCTGGTTCAAACATTTCTTGGTTCTTTTTCAAGCTCATGTGATTGTGCAAAGCACAGTAGTGGCACCTCCGCACCGCATACAGAGTTACTGGGCTACAGAATTTATTTAAAATATGAATATCGTCTTTCTGCCTGATAGCAGGCCTCCAAAGTGGCTGACAATAAGTGACAATAAAGATATTGTAATTAAAGGCAGTGATGGCTTATGAAGGAAAATTATGGGGAAAGTTCACTTCACAGGCCTTAGATATTGTGGTTATTGTGCCAGCATGGCTGTTCCAATTTTGCTCTTTGAAGGTTCCATGGTAACCATTGGAGAGAATAGCACCCCCCAGGTCACCTAGCTCTGATTACCTAGCAACCAGAGCTAGGTAGCACCAGGAGTTTTGGTCCTTCCAGCACAGGGCATCTCCTCATCTGGGCAAATGGACAGTTTGCAGCTCCTGGCTTTTTCCTGCTGGAAGTGGCTTCAGGAGGGTGGGGGGTGGAAACAGAACAATGATGGAAAATGTCCATGCCAGGCCTTGGATGTTGCTGTTGCTGAGGCTGTTACTGTTGGGTTTTGCATAGGCAGAACGAGATTACCACCTGACATCGAGATTATCACCTGACCTGGTGGGTGTTACTTGAGTTCAAGTATACAAGGTCTCTGGTCACGAGACATAGTCTCGAGATGATGTGACTCAGCAACCTTGAATAGGTTTAGCAGATCAACATGTTGATGAATAGGTTGTACAACTGGGTGAGTAATATCCTATTTATAGGTGGTATAAAGCTAGCACACTTGCTTGCTTCTTCACTCCTCTTCACACTCTCGTCTCGACACGACATGTGTATTGTTCTGGACTTCACTTCATCTAGCCTTACCACTGGGGTATAGGATTTGAGTCTGCAATGATGTAGTGAGTAGAGATGCATTGATTGCCTTAATCCCATGTAATTAGGTCTTACAAATAAACTCTTTAATCTTTATTAACTGCTGTTATCTCCTCCTTCCGCCTGCGTGACTGGGACTGAGGGTCATTGGCTAGGGGAGCTTTTGAACCCGGGTCAGTCCAGCTCTCACATCTGGTTATGGGCCCAGAGATTAGGATCTGATGGTTATCTCAGATGGGCAGATAAGCCACAGAGACGCAGTTCGGAGAAATTCGGCAGTTATAGAGTTAAAGGAAAATGTTTACTATTTGTAAGAACGGTTTGTAAATAAACCGGGAAAGGCAATGTTGCTAGAGCTGATAACAGCGGCTTGGAATGCAGCACAACTGAAGGACAGAGAGACGAAGGATTTTTCGTTTTGAAAGCAGCTGGAACGGAGGTGCCAGGCTTGGCAAATTCCACGGTTCGGGCAGCTACTAGGCTGAAAAGTGAACAACGCTGGACACAAGGATTTTGTTTTCCACAGCTTGCTGGAGTGATTGTCAAGGAGCTGTATCGGGCAAGGAAATAATCTTCAGGAGGCTCTGTGTCAACTCGTTTGAGTCAAGGCTACAGCAGGGGAGGATCATATTTCTTTACAGTTTGCTTCACACAGCAGCGGATCAGCTATCTTTTGCATTGTATCAACAAGTGGCTTGGATTACAAATGCGTGGATTACGTCTGACGTGGGTAAAGCGTCTGGAGCGTCATGTCGCAGCAAAGCAAAGTCACGTGTGACAGGAACGTATCTCGGGAAACTTGATACTACACGGGAGGCTGTATCAAACCAGCGGAGGCGTGGTTTTAAACAGCAAGAAAAAACAGCGCGGCAGTTTTGAACAGAGAAAGCTGTGCTTAAAATGGAAAGCTGTTCTTCATTTTCTTCATGTGGGATCACAGAAGAAAGGAGCTTGAAATCAGCAGGGGTACTGCTGATGGGAAAAACTTTATGTTTTAACCCAGGACATAACAAAATGCACATTATTTTGTTGTGAGCAGAAAACAGTGGATTGTTTAAACTGAAGCTTTCTGTGTTGGACATAAATAAACAGGAAGAGGACTATGCAAATGGTCAGGAGTTTAACAGTCATGTTTTGGAAATGTATTTCTTGAAAGTTGGATAACTTGGATTCAAGAAAGTGTAATATATGCTTTGAAATGTCAGGAAATGTACTGAATGTATATATGACTTGAGTATATTGTGGATTTTTCTGTAGCAAAATGTAAAATACTGAATAAGTAGGTATGTTTATATGGCAAAGCTAAGAGATGGATTATTTCTTTTATACTGTAATAATGTAATAAAGAAATGGAAAGTTGTACTGATGCAACTATAAAAAAGGTTAAATGCTTATATGTATGACATGTACATGCATGCATATCACATGAATGTTTGATCATTTAGATTCACAGGCTTGTGAAAGAAAATGCAAACTGTTGGTGGGGAAAGCATTGGGAAATTGTAATTTTCACATGAAAGGAAATTTTGTGCACATAAACAAGGGATGCTAGCTTCAACAGGTAAACTGGAAGGCAAGCTGTAAAACCAGTTCATTTCATTTAAATTTGTTCTTGGTGATCTTGTGGATACTCTGATGGTTTTTAGAGGAAAGGCACGTTATTTCATGATGTTAATTGATCAATACACGAGGTACAGGTTGTGTACATGTTAGATAGAAAGCTGGAGTATTGAACAAAGTCAAGGTGTTTTGTGCTTGGGTGAGAAACAAGCATATTACCCATGTTACCTATTTCTTTTGAGATATGGGGAAGTTCAATTCAGTGCATGTTTTGATGCATTTCTAACAGGATGTGATATTGAACACATGGATAGTGTAGAAGAGTAAACAAACACTCAGAAGAGGTGATACTAATTTGGATAATGAGGTTTGGGTAGAAGCTCTTAAATGTTTTGATTATGTACATGATAGAAGTTTTAGTTCTGTGTGATTGAACTGTACACCTTATGGAAAGTAGTGTAGAAGGAAGAATCTTCTGGAGAAACATTTCAGGATCTTGGATCTGATATGTAGGTACATACACCTCAAAGTTAGAAGAAATCTGTAAGGGAGCTTACATGAGATTTTTCTAGAAATGAGAATATTGTGTTTCACATGAATAACACTTGGATAGTGAGATTATCTAGAAGTGTTGAGTATAATGCTGAATGAAAAAGGTGAGATCATTTTTCAAAATTAATTCTGTTAATGCAGGGGATGCATCAAGTTCAGCGTCAGAATAGAAAAGCATTTGCTGAAAGACAGTCAGGTAAATTTGACAACTTTGATACACATTTGGTTAGGAGGAGGCTAAACAAATGATTGTTCATCATTGGTGCAAATTTATTGGAACCTGATAACTGATGAAGTAAGGAACAGGTGAGTCAAACAACCTGTGAGATATCAGGATGAATTTGCAGGAAAAGCCATTTGAAACGTGAAAATTTCAAAGAGGTGAAAAAATTGTCTGTTAAGGAAGCTGAACCATAGCTTCAGGCTATGCAAGCTGAGTTGAATTCTTTGGATAAAGAACAAAACATGGAAGCTGGTGAAAGAAACAGCAGTTCATGGAACTCATTGTTACCAGATAGATTTTTTAGGTGAAAACTAACCAGATTGAAAAGGTTATATGACAAATAGCAAGATTGGTTGCTTGTGATTTTTGCTCAAGTTAAAAGGAGCAGGATAATCATGAGTGAGTGCAACAACAATTTGCTTTGGAAACAGTTAGACTGATGTTTAAGAATGTGGAAAAGATGTATGGATATTTCACAATTGGAAATATTGGAACATAAGCATTTTAAATGAGAGGAAGTCTTTAAATGAAAACTGAGATTTTTCTTTAAGAAAAGCTAGAAATCAGCTGGAGGCTGGAATTCTGTTTTGAACTCAAACATTGCTGATTTGAGATTTGCACAGAGAGGCAGATCAATGTTTGTTTGTTAAACAGAAGGAACAAGGACATAGACTGTATGTACTTTGTTTAGATGGATGATCTATTGTTTTTTCTGGACAGATAAAAGCAATATGATATAATTGATCCAGGGTTTGGAATTTCATTTGAATTGAAACTGCTTGGTGGTGGATCAACTGTTTATTTGTAAATAGAAGTTGAGGGAGAACCAAGAGGGCAGTATCTTACTGCAACAAACCAGAGAAATATCATGGATGTGATTGAGAATTTTGGAGATAGTTAACTCAGTGAGAGACTCCAAATAGTTGAGGATTTTCAAGCACATGCTGATGGAAAAGCAGTTTGAATGCTACACAGAAGCATTGGGCTGTTGAGCTTTACTGTACAAGCAACAAGGCCAGGTATTGCTGTCAGTGTAATGGGCAGACTGTTAGACCAACAGGACATGCTTGGAGAGCTCTGAAAAGGAGTTGAGTGTTATCTGGAGGGAACATCACACTTCAGACTAAGATTTACAAGTCAGAGCACAGGTGGCTTACAGATTCACAGAAATGCCAGTTGTGGTTGTGATAGTAAGAACAACAAGAACACACCTGAAGTTTGTTATTTTTATAACCATACTTTGTTTGATTGATTTTGTAGAAACAATCATCTAAAGGTTAGAGTTCAACTGAAACTGAACTGAATGCATTGTATTATGTATTGTGCTATTATGCTATTGTAAAGCTTGAATAGTAATTGCATTTGTTTAAATTGTAAAAAAATGTTTAAATGATGCTGAGATTGATGTGAAAAACCTATTACAGTTTTTTCAGAAATCCAAGGCAGGATTGCTATGCTGCAGGCAGATAGTAATACACAACGTTTTGGGTTTGCAAATAAAACTGTGTCATAAGGAGGGATACATCAGAAGTGATTCGATGGTGGTTCAAATTTCTGGCAGGTAAAGTCATTCCTGCAAAAGAAATTTTTTTATCAAAGTCCATAGATGAAGGAACAGCATCAGATGTCAACAAAGCTGTTGCTGTTGTATGAGGTAAATAACCACGTTCTGCGCAAATGCAAAAGCAGGGGGATGTTGGGTTTTGCATAGGCAGAACGAGATTACCACCTGACATCGAGATTATCACCTGACCTGGTGGGTGTTACTTGAGTTCAAGTATACAAGGTCTCTGGTCACGAGACATAGTCTCGAGATGATGTGACTCAGCAACCTTGAATAGGTTTAGCAGATCAACATGTTGATGAATAGGTTGTACAACTGGGTGAGTAATATCCTATTTATAGGTGGTATAAAGCTAGCACACTTGCTTGCTTCTTCACTCCTCTTCACACTCTCGTCTCGACACGACATGTGTATTGTTCTGGACTTCACTTCATCTAGCCTTACCACTGGGGTATAGGATTTGAGTCTGCAATGATGTAGTGAGGAGAGATGCATTGATTGCCTTAATCCCATGTAATTGGGTCTTACAAATAAACTCTTTAATCTTTATTAACTGCTGTTATCTCCTCCTTCCGCCTGCGTGACTGGGACTGAGGGTCATTGGCTAGGGGAGCTTTTGAACCCGGGTCAGTCCAGCTCTCACAGTTACAACTACTGCCCTTCAAAAGTTCCATGCTGACCATACCCTACCACTACCACAAACTGTGAAGCCCATGCAATTTTGGTTGGGTTGCAAAATCTGCTGGCAGTTCCAAATGCTACCACAGGTGAGAATTTAGGGGGCACAAGATGTGTCTGAAATGGGTCTCAGTGTGGATGAGTATATGTTAGTAGTTTGTGTTTAAGACAGCCTTCCCCAACCTGGGGCCTTCCAGCTCTGCTGGTGGGGGGATTCTGGGAGTTGTAGTCCAACACACCTGGAAGGTCCCAGGCTGGGGAAGGCTGGTTTAACATATCCAGAAGCACTACACAAGTTTACAAATATCATGACTAGAAACTATGTTTGGTGGAAGCCATCAAACACCCATTTAATTATTTCTAAATGGTCATATAATTAATTGTAAGCATTCTAGAAAATCATTCAGCGGTTCACTTACATTAGTTGGCACTGAGATAAAATGCAAATAGGGCACCATTAGTGCCTCTGTAGCATATGATACTGTAAATACAATTCTGGTGACATAACTCCTGAACAAGTCTTAACAGAATAAGGTATCAGCTGACTTGGGTAATTATAATGCTCTGGCATATGCCATATGGGTGCTCTCATCGTTAGGTCAATTAAATCTGATAGGAACAACTTAATCAATGTTGAGGCTAATAATGGCAAATAATACTAAGAACAAAAGCAGCCATACCAAATAAGCAAAGCAACTGTATGTTGTTTTAACAAGTGCAACCCCAAAGGAAATGTAGTTCTATGAAGCACCTGCCAAAAGTCTAAACTTGCAAGCTTCTATGCCAGCATTTGTAGTTAGTCAGTAGTAAATCTCTAATGGGAAAAATGTAACTTATAGTGCAATCTTATGCATGCTACTCAGAAATAATCCCCACTGAATTCAATGGGACTGGCTCCCTGATACGTGTATAAGTTTGCAGCCTAAATATTTATTTATTTATTTATTTATTTATTTATTTATTAGAATTATACCCCGCCTTTTTTTCCTGCAAGGAAATACACATACATACACATAATTTGCTCAGCAAAACAACCAGCAATGTGACTGAATATTTAACAGATGGCACAGCTGGGCTGGATGATTTAATAATGGTATTCCAACTACAATCAGGTCAGGAAAGAAATAATCAAGTCATTACACTTGTAATTAGGATTTTTATATAATGTGTTGCATCTCACATGATTAATGAAAATCAAAAGGAATCTGACATACACTTTCAGAGATGGTAGGAGACACAGGAAGCCATTTGTCCATCTGCAGTCCAATACTGTCTCCTCTGACTGGCAGTGGATTTCCAGGGTCTCAGGCAGAGGTCTTTCTCATCACTTCCTGCCTGATCCTTTTAACTGGAGATTGGATGAACCTGGGACCTTCTAAAAGCAAACCATGTGCTCTACTGCTGAGCTATGGTCCCTCCCCAAATATACCGTATTATCCAAGCCATTCTGAAAATAATACTGAGTTTTATTATTTCTTTTTGCAGAAAGGAAACAAAAGGGCATTCAAAATATTCTTTTAGGTACAATGTAAGTAACTTAGGGCACAATCTTATGCATGTTTAGATAGAGAAAAAGGTCTACAACTCCCAGCATTCCCCAGCCAGCTATGCTTAAGTTGTGCTTAAGGACTATGCTTAAGGATTCCCCAGCCAGCTATGCTTAAGGATTGTGCCTTAAGTTGAATTCTCAGTGTTGCAAAGGATGCAAAATTTCTGCAGGAAATCTTTAATTTTTAAGATATAAACAATCACAACTGTTTTCATTCACCTCTTCTTTATGTTGAATTATATCTATCTGTCGGATTCAAAATGGTTAATGCATTTAATTGGTGATGTTTCTAATTAATGCTTTCAAATAAAGTACAGAAAAGGAAATGTTTTTGAGAGCTCAGATACTCCAGCTGTCAAATAATGAATGTGTACAGGACTAACTAGATTCATTCAGTTTAGTTCATCCCAGGGGAATGATGTCATAGCATCCCATAAGGCAGTCAACAGCTATGCTGATGAACCAATAAAAAATGTGCAATGGCACAAAGCAATTTCTGAATAAGTATCTTGAAGGAAGCATGAGGTGGTATTGTGTAGATATTACTCACATCTCAAACCTACACACCTGCCAGTCAAATAATTCAATGATGAAGTAGTTGGCATAGTAATAGAACAGAATGCACTTTTTGTGGTCTCAAGCCCCATGTTCTTGAGGGGCAATCCCTTTCTGATTAGATACTATGGCTGCATTCAGACCCATCGTGGCCTAGGAATGAGAACCCACAGATATAGAGTTCTTCAGCAACAACAGTTCCAAGGACAAGTCAGAAACGGTCCCTGCTCCCTCTCAAGTAGGGCCCTCACCTTGGATCCCCCATTCCAGTCATTAAATCCCAGGGAAGTACCGCTTTCTTCTGCCTTCAAGGAGTGGATCTCCAACTCCTCCAGGGAGCAGGAAGGCCCTGGGGAGCATTCCCTAACAAAATACTCACTCCTCAGACCCTCATCCTGCTGGCAAAAAGAAGCCAGCAACTGCAGTAAAGGATGCTAGCACTTTAAAAGCCACATGCAACACTTGAGGGGATGGAGCTCCCAGAAGGACTCTGCTGGCCAAGCTATAAAACCCTGCCAACTGCTCAGTCCAGTGCTGGGGTAACTTGTCTCACCTGCAGGATTTCTGGCCTTGGCTCTGATTTTTAGCCTTGGCTTTGGGCCAGTATCTGCAGTACTCTCCAAGGTCCTAAACCTGCTCTGTTCAAGATCTACACCCGTCATCTGCCTTACCTTGTGCCCTCTTGTCTGAACTTCCACCTCACTGGGATGATAGAATCCCCAATGGCGCAGGAGATGACCTCATATTCTCTGATTCTTCAAAGTGCATAGCAATCCCTCCAATCCAGGATTTTAAACCAAGATAAAACTGTGGTTTGTGATCCTGATTTGGGGGGATCACTTAAAGCACAATTTGCGAGTTTGGACATCACAACAAACTGTGGTTAGTAAAACCATTTAAATGTTCTACGAGGCCAAGTGAGCAAAGATGAAGCAGAGAGTGTGCACAGGACTTATTCTTCATCCCCCAAAGCACAGTTTGGAGGATCAGAGGAAGTGATGACCTGAACGCAGCTTATCACTTACCTTGCCAAATATTTCTGTCTTCAGTTCACATACTTTAGAAACCTCTGCAAACCAAGCCAAATCACAATCCCAGACAAGTCTACCATCTATGTAAAAGTATTTATTTTTAGCAGGCACCCACTTATTAGAGAGTATTTGCAAAACTAACCAGCAGCTGCTCCTTCTGCCAACTCTTTGTCAACAAAAGATGGGCTTGGCAGCAACAATTGTCAAACACAGCATACTCAAATATATTCAACATGTTAATAATCGGAAAGGAAAAGAGCATTGAAAATACAAGGGGATCTGAAGTTGGAAAGAACACCTGCTCACCAGACTGTGAAAGGTCAGAATTCATGCATTGTTTTTCTATTGCTATATAAATAAGATGATTAGTTTTCCGGGGGGGGGGGGGGATTGTTTCAAGTAAAATGACACAAATTTACTAATTTCCACAATATTTTATAATTAATCTTAAGATATTAGAAGTCTTGTACTATACTATACTCAAAGATCTCACATATCCTTGTTTTTTGCATTGATTCATCTTGGAAAAACTACTGGTTTTGTGCACATAAAATAACTAATTCACATTAGAAACCCCACTTTGTCCATTAACACACTTTAATAAAAGTATAAAAATAAATATGATTGTCAGTTTAACCATGTGGTTAAAAATAGGACTACACTAAAGTTTTGTGATGTAAAATCTGCAACACCCCCAACCTTCTACTAGGGATGTGCGCGGAGCTCGACTGGGGGTGGAAGTCCGGCGAACTCACCAGGCTCGATCCCCCCAAGCTCCACTTGCCCTACCTTCTCCCAGGCTGGACTTGCATTCTCGCTAGCTGAGCCGGGGTAAGTGACTTCGGGATTCCGGTGCTATGTTGTTTACATAGAAAACAGCCTAATTTGTGCAAATTACAGCCCAATTCTCCCTTCTTCCCTCCCCATTCCTTTTTCCTTGTGTGTCATGTCTTTTTAGATTGTAAGCCTGCGGGCAGGGACTGTCTTGTTAATTGTTGTAAACCACCCAGAGAGCTTCGGCTATTGGGCACCGCGGTATAAAAATTAATTAATTAATTAATTAAATAAATAAATAAATAAAATTAGGCCATAATTTGCGCAAATTAGGCCGTTTTCTACATAAACAATGTAGCGCAGGGGACCCGGAAGTCCGGCAAGTGCCTCAGCTGGCGCTCGTGCTCGGCTCATGCGCTGCAAGTCAAGTGCTGGGCAGGTTGCCCATCCCTACACTACAGTCATGCCTTGGATTGAGAGCATAATTCGTTCCGGAAACGTGCTTGTAATCCAAAACACTCTTATATCAAAATGAAATCCCCCCCAAAAAATGAGTTCAGAGATTTTTAATTTAAGCCGTACTACAGTACTTGTATTGCAAGACGTCGCTTGCATATCAAGTAAAAAAAAATTAAATAAATATTTAAAAATTTGCTTGTCTTGCAAAACGCTCTCAAACCAAGTTACAAGTAATCCAAGGTATTACTGTACTTCTCAAAGTGTTTGTTGTAGCAGGAGATGGTGCTCGATATTTTGTGGCTAAATATTTCTCTCATATAATCTCATCTGTAGATGGATAAAGGAAGACTGGAGAGAGTGAAGACTAGGGTGTTTTTTCTGATGATTGGAAGACTTCTCAAACACATCCACAGAAAATGAAGAAAATCTTTGGGAAATATCCAGGATGAATGGCAGCACAACAGAATCACTGGAAATAATTTACTGAGTTCAAGGAGGATTGGATTAGGCTGGAGTTTGCTATGCATAAACACTGGCATTAGAGAGACTCTGAAGCTACTGCTATTTGTCAGTTGGTATCAGTCAAAGTGTGCTACAGAGGTGAAAATATTCAGTTACAGGTAATAGGCAAGATGTCAGCTGTGTTAATTTTTCCAGTATCCTTGCCAGCTGACTCATAGATGAGGATACACAGTGAAGAGTTTCACTAGAGAAACATGATACAATAAAGGTACTTAATGCTACCTTGGGATCTTGCTACATTAGCCTTCTAATGTAGACTTCTCCCTTTCTGATTCTATTGTTTAAATATGTATATACCAAATATATACATATATGGTAGTAAACTTGTCAGGGTAGCTTATTTTGGGGTTATAAGTCACCCTGACAAGCCACAGCTTCTAGTAGGGTCTGTTTTACCCACAATGGGTTGTCATGTCATCTGAACCCAGACAACATGACCCATCATGGATCAACTCCAACTACAAGTGAGCCGCTTGGCAAGAGCAGCAAAAACCCCTTACTGCTCTTGCCAAGCAGCTAGTGGATGACCACCATCGCCAGCCAGGCAAAGGCTTCCCCCACTCCCCACTGCCACTGCGAACCGTTTCGGGATTGCTACAGCTTGACCTTTTTCTTTTTTAACCTTTTTTTTCAGAGAGCACAAAAGCTGGCTGTCTAGCAGGCTTTCCTGGTCCCCATGGGGGCATCCACGAGGTGCCCCTCCAAGGACCTCCTGCAGTAACTTGGAGGGGTTGCCCATGGTGGCCCCCCTTTAAAAAAATTGTACCAATAATGTGCAAATAATTGCCCTCATTATATTGTTTTTAACCTGACCTGCCCAATTTGTGCAAATCAGGCAGGGCGGGTTAGTGCAAGAAGGCCCCTGGGCTAGGTACTAGCCAGGGTGGGTGCCTACTGGCCAAATTCAGCAGGCACCCACCCTGTACAGTGCCTACCGCAGGCTGCAGGTAATTATTTCCCTGCTTCACAAGGAGCTGACAGGTTTGACAGGTCTGGACTTGTCAGCACCTTGCAAAGTTCCGGGAGATCGCAGTTTGCAGAAAGGGGCTCTTTCCCCCATTTTTGCAGTGAAATCCCCTGGGGGGGGAGATCAGGTGGCCCTTCCAAGTGTTCGCCCACTGCTAGCATTGAGGGGAACCTTCAAAACTGGAGGGGATTCCTACTGAAAGGAAGGAGGGCTCAGTTTGACACGTGTCATGTAACGTCAAACTCGCGTACCCTCGGCACTGAGAATCTCCCCAAGTTTTGCCACTCCTCGAGGTGCTAGCAACTCGGGGTCAATGGCAAAACTGAGGGGACACTTGGGAGTTGTGATTACCTCCCGGGGATTCTGCCAGAAAAGGGTGGGCAATTGAGGGGTGGCTCCCAAAACACCATTTCCCACATGATCTCTGGACTTTGGGGGGGGGGGGATTTCATGTGTCCCTCCGTTATCCACACTTGGAAAAGTGAAGGCAGCCCATGGGCACCCTCCCCCCAAAACCCAAGGATTCTGCTGCTAAGGGTCCTTCCTACACCCCACCCCTTTTTTTCCAGCACATGCAAAGTGGGTTTTGCAAAGTGCTACAATGTTCATTTTTGGCAGGTACACTTGCTTGGAGACAAACTGTGGCAGGACTGGACTTTACAGCTGGCTAGAAGAAATAATGCCTGGCTACTAAGTCCAGCCAGCCACTGCTGACCCCTGTCAAAATGTTCACATCTTCAAATCAACTGAAACTGATTTCAGTTTGTTTGAATGCTCAAATTACCCAGTTGCACAAGGCCAGTTAGCTTCTCCATAATAAAATAATGCTATGACATGCAGGCTCATTTTATTCTGTTTTACTGTTAACAACCATCAGCCAATAAATGTTTCCAGAATCATATAATTCTGTGTGTATCATTACATTACACTTGTATTCTGCCACTTCTCCACTCCAACTGCCTCAAGTGCAGACTGTTCTCTTGCAGCGGCATCTCAAAAAAATCCATTATACGAGTATAACTTAATCACACTTTCCCTGGCCAATTTCTGTTTCCCTGACTTTCCCTGCTTTTCCTTGACTTTCCAGACAGTGGCAACCCTCAGGCAGGAGCGTCGGTTCTACTCTCCGTGGCTGCTCTGTGCATGGAGCAACAGGGGAGCGCGGATCACTGCCTCCTGCCTGAGAGGTTTACTGAGAAAGTAAACCTCTCAGGCAGGAAGCTCGCCAAGAGGAGGGGTGCTTTTCTCTCTGTTATCAGTGCATGCGCACCAACGACAGAGAGAAGTGCCTACTTGCCACCACCACCCGCTTTCTGTGGCGCTCGCAGAGAGGAGGGGGCACTTCTCTCTGCCATCAGCACATATGTGCCCATGACAGAGAGAAGCACCCCGCCCCTTCAGCTTGTCCCCCACCCCTGAGCAGATTGCCCCTCCCACCTCCTGCCTGAGAGGTCTACTCTCGGGCAGGAGGGAGGGGTGCCCAATCCACTCTGTGGTGACAGGCACAGATGTCAGAGAAGCCAGTTAGCTTCTCCATAATAAAATAATGCTATGACATGCAGGCTCATTTTATTCTTGCAGGCCAAAGTGCCTCCAAGTGCTGTTTGGGTACTTTGGGGACAGCTGTCAGCTGCGCTCTGTGGCTTGCCACTTTGCAAGAGCAGCAATGGCCGCTCTTGCCAAACAGCTCGCTTGTTCTGGGGCTTGTACCACGATAGCTCATGTCATCCGGGTTAGGACGACACGACAAGCAATCGTGGTACAAACAAACCCGAGAACAGACCATTGTGTCTTACCATGGTTGACAACCACGATAAGTCACAATAGTCGGTCACCATGACTGGGTTCGCATGACATGGCGAACAAATCACAGTAACAAACAACTGTTGCTTGCCATGTCATGCAAACCCAGTCACTGTCAACCCACCCATGCACATCTAGGTTGAAGGAGAAGGACTTCCAAGCCAGAAGGCATAACCTTCTAGGCAGGCTTGAATCTCTCATTTTAGAAATGGTTGGATTTGGGATTAGGGGATCTTGATCACCATACTGTGTGTGGAATGAAAGTCACATAATTGCAACGGGATTTTCTGGATTTACCCAATGTAATAATTCCCACACACTTTATATGATACAGTTGCATCTCTCAGCATAGCCCATTATACCTGTAAAGGAACGCAGGCAGGAATACGTAAAACAGACAAAATAGTACCAAACTTGAATTATATCACTTTACAGCAGGAGTAAGCAATGTGTGGCCCTCCAGCTGTTTTGGACTCTACTCCCATCAGCCCCAGCTAGCATTGCCCATGGCCTTTGATGATGGGGATTGTAGTGTTGCATCTGGAGGGCCACAGGTTGCTCACCCAGGTTCTACAATGTGGGTGGAGCTACAGCTTGGTGCATTTCCAGAGAAGTAACTGTGTTAGTCTGTTGCAGCAAAGACAAAGAGGGTCTTGTAGCACCTTATTATTGCATAAGCTTGGTGCAGTTAATCATATGACAGGAGCATTCAAAAGAGAGACCTTATCAGCCAACCATGAATACAACAGCTGGAGCAAGGAATAGCTGGGGGACAAGTTTACTGATGGCAATATGTTGAATGATCAACAGATCTACTGACTTGTAATTCCAGCTTGCTTAAGAGATCTACTGGCTTGTAGCTCCAGTTTGTTCAAAATAGTTAAGTTTTGTGACCCCAATTCTATGTCAATGAATAATATTCTTTGTCTGCAAAATACTGCTCAAAATGTGCGACACACAAGTGTCACACAGCTTTGCTCAGCTAAGCTATAAAAATGCCCCTAGCAATCTCTATAGAAAGGAAGAATCCACGAATCCTTGGCAAATTATAGGAACACCAATCTATTTCTTCCAAACTGATTAAATATTTTTGGAGCATTATTCATTGCCACTGCATATTGGCTCCAGTAGATTCTACTTAGAAGAATAGTGCGCCCCCGCTTCTTGCTTAGTTTGCAGGAAAAACTTTACATTGTCCTTCAACACATAGTTTGCTTTTAGGTCTCTGCCACCCCTCTGAGCTCCTTTTTATAAGCTAACTTTTTAATATATGAGAAACTGTATATTCTAATGACTGGCCACGCACAGTATGAAGCAGGATTGGCAATACCTTTGTTGGATTTTTCACTTAATATTCTAGCTGCTGACAGCAGTGACACAGACTCTTCTAAACTAGTTGTTAAAGTACCCATATTTTAATTTTAATGGCAAATTTTATGGAGGAGACATGTTAGAAGAGTAATACATAATAGGCTATTGTGCACTGTTTTTCATTTCTTAATAGTTAAGGAGATTAATGCACTCATCTGCATTACTGCTCCCATCTACCTTGAAATAAAAACTTCATGAGCCATAGATTACTCTATATTGTTTAACTAACAAACAAAGCACTCTGCAGCACCTTATATGGATTCTTTTTTGTTATCTCCAATAAAGAAGTCATCAATAAAACCATCATTATAAAATTAGCACATCAGAACTGCCAGAATATCGACTCTAAAATCCAATGGGGTAAAAAATATATCTAAACAATTCCTAAAGAAAGAGCTGGTGTAATGCAGTGGTAAAGAGCACAAGCGCTGAGCTGGGAATCCCTTGTTCAAATGTCAGCTCAGCAGTGACCCGTGTAGGCAGCCATGGGCCATCCAGTGGCTCATGCAGCATGATCAAAATCTTTACTAAGAAATAAGGGACAGTGCGCTTAGTCAGTGTGCTAAATGTGGCATCCTTAGTCTCAGCCACCCCCCTGAAATATCTGGATAAATAATAGTAGCTGACCTTAAAAAGTTGATTACAATGATTACCGAAATTATATGATGCCCTTTGGGCACGTCGAGGGAAACAAACACACACACACACACACACACACAATATGCATTTGCAGCATTGTATCTTGTTAATAACAAGAGTCCATATGACAGAGCTAAATTGTGTGTCACGATTCTTAAATAGCCAAACTTGCATTATCTGCTCCCAAGGGATGTATTAACAGGGCACCTAAAAACAAGCATTATAATTAAAGGAATACACTACCTGAGATCCTTTCCCAGGAAATGGCAGGTATTGAACCTGAAATCTTCTCTGTGCAAAGCATGTGCTCCCACTAAGTTCCTACTGTTGTCATTCTTTAGCACAGAGAACACACAGTACTGCCCTTAACTCAAAACCTTCACATTTCAGCCACCCAAGTACCTGCTGAAGTGTCAAGCTAGAGACCTCATTCTGAAAACACTTATTCATTGTTCATGTATCACTCACTCTATTCAAGAAGATTACACCTTGTAGCCAAGCCAAGGTGTCCTATCCTTCCCAATTTTTTATTTATTTCTTTTTAACTATTTTAATTCCGGGTCCAATTCAAAGTCCTGGCATTAATTTTCAAAGCCCTAAATGCCTAGGGTTCAGGTTGCCTGAAGTATCGTCTCCTGCCATATACACCTGCCTGGACTCCAAGATTGTCTTCAGAGGCCCTTCTCTGGGTGCCCTTGATAAATGAAGTGAGATGGGTGGCTTTTAAGGAGAGGGCCTTTTCTGTTGTGGCACCCCAGTTGTGGAATGCCCTCCCCAGAGAGGCTTGCCTAGTGCCTACGCTGCGGTCTTTTCAGTGCCAGGTGGAGACTTTATTTTCCCAGGCATTTTAGTCTTTCAGTTTCTGTTGCTTTTAAATTTTTAAATCTTTATACTGCTGCTGGTTTTTACTTTGGTTATTTATTTATTACATTTCTATACCTCCCAATAGCTGAAGCTCTCTGGGCGGATCACAACAACGAAAACCATAACATATAGCACAATAAAAAAACAACACAATACTTTTAAAAGTTTAAAACTACAATATAAAACCACAATTTTCTTACCAGCACCTGGGTTCACTTCAAAGCAAAGTGAGGGCCTCCAGCTGCTGCCATCTTCATTCTCCTTAAATGCCTCTGGGCCATACATGGGGCTCAAAGACATTCTTGGGAAATGAAAATGGCGAGTGTCTGCAGGCCGACCCTCTCCTGTACAGCACACCCAGGCAACAAGGAAAAGGAGGGCGAAAGGAAAGAGGAACTCCGAACACACTCCTGTCTAGTAATCTGGGGAGGCTGAACAGAGCAGTGAGGGGGCCAGGGAAAGAAGTGGGGCAGGCTAGGAAAGGTAATGGCAAGCCAGTGTGGAGGTTGGGGTGGGAGGGAGACAGCAGCAGCTGGGAGAGGCAGCAGGGAGCAACCGGGGAAGGGGATTGGAGGGGGTTGCCTGAATGGATGGGGAAAGGGCTACATGTGTGGGAGAAAGAGAGAGGGAGAGAAAAGTGGTGTGTGTGTTGGGGGGTTGGTTGGTTGGAGGGATCCTGAAAAAGAGTGAGTGTGGTTTTTCATGCTGTTGCAGTGAGAAGAATGTGTGAATGTGTGTATATTCATGCACGATGGATACATGGGGAGCCTGTATGTGTGCATCTGTGTGAATAGATGGAGGATGGATGAATGGATGGAAGGCAGCATGTGATGAGGAGAGTGTGTGTGTGTGTGTGTGTGTGTTTGTAAGAGAGAGAGCGCATATGGGTGGTGATACAGAGTGAGAGAGAACCAGAGATGGGTGGGTATGAGTGGGCTGGCAGAGGGGGATGAAGAGAAAAAGAATTTGCCTTCTGGGAAATAGGTTTCTTTATACCATAGAAAGATAAACAAGGAGGAAGAAGGGGTGCAAGACTTCTACCATGCAAGAGGTTCTGGATGCACTGCCACTCAGGTACACTTTGGCCAACCAAGAGCCAGCAAGGAGCCAGGAATTCTGACCACACATCAATGTGGAGGCTGACATCCCTGACCATGTACACATATAACCATTCTGTTGTGCAACAGGTACCCTGGTGTCAGTGCCTTGTAACTTGGGTTAACTACAATCCATCATATTATATGTACAAGCCTGTGGCTTATGCTGGCTCAGCTTGTCTGAGCATGGAAAGCTAAGCAGGGTCAAGCCTGGTTACTACTTGGATGGGAGACCCCTCCTCTAGTTTCCTGCATTGAGGAGGGGGTTGGACTTGATAGCCTTGTAGGCTCCTTCCAACTCTGTGATCCATGAAATCTATGACAGTTTATCCCCTTTATTTATTTTTTTGTCCCAAATTTCCATTCACAAGGGATCTTCAAGGCAGGTCACAAAAGAAAAGAAAATATAAGAAAAACAAAATACAAACATAATTTATGACACAGAAGACAGCTGCAACAATGATTTAAAAAAAAAAATCAATAATGCAACAGTAGCTTGGCGAGATGCACCCACAGCAGCCAGCAGAAAACAAATACAGGAGCCAAAGATTTTCAGTTAACCACCCAGGAGAAATGCTCACCAAAACAGTAGCATCTTTATTTTATTTATTTATATTATTTATTTATTACGTGTATATCCCACTGTTTTTCCAAATAAGTTTATAAAAATTCTCCTTTATTGACATACTTTTCAGTATACGCCTATCCCATATCTTAATCTAAAAATGTGGGGGTTATTTTTCAGTAGAGGAAAAGGGGAATGCACCATGTCACCATGTCAAGATTTGATGTATTTTTGGAATTTAGGATAAAAATGGATTATAGAGATAATAAGTATTTCTTGGTCCCATGGTGATGGGAATACTGTATTACCGTATTTTTCCGTCTATAAGACACCCCCATGTATAAGACGCCCCCCACTGGGCAGTTTTGCAACTGCACGGTTCTCTCCTTGGCTTACTTCCGTGTATAAGACGACCCTCAATTTTTAGTCTAGCGATTTTAGGAAAAAGTATAGTCTTATACATGGAAAAATACTGTAGTTGTTTGTATTTTATTTGTTGTATTGTTTGATAAAAATTTAAATAAAATGTATTAAAACAACAACAACAACAACAATAATAAGCAGCTGTGGAATAAAAGCAGAGCCTAGCAACAGTGATCCATGCTCTGGTAACCTCCCGTTTGGACTACTGTAACATGCTCTACATGGGGCTGCCTTTGAAAATGGTCCGGAGACTTCAATTGGTTCAAAACAGGGCAGTGAGGCTGTTAACAGGAACTAGCCGACAAGAAGATATTACGCCACTCCTCTATGATTTACATTAGCTACCAATTGAAGTCCGGGCCTGATTCAAAGTGCTTACATTAACATTTAAAGCCCTAAATGGTTTGGGGCCAGGTTATCTGAAGGAACGCCTCATCCCATACGAGACTGCCCGAACCCTGAGATCTTCTTCGGAGGCCCTTCTCAGAGTGCCCCCTCCAAAGGAGGCTAGAAGGGTAGCTACTAGGGGAAGGACCTTCTCAGTTGTGGCACCCCATTTGCCCAATATTTTAATGGTTGATTTTATTCCTTTTATTATTGCCACTGTACCTCTGGATTGAATTTATTTTGGCTGCTTGTTTTTATCGTGTTATCTATATATATATATATATATATATAAAAGAAGAAGTCCTCACTGACTCACTGAAATGCCCAGCTCAAACTGTTTAATCTAGGAACATGAAATTTTGAAGGAACATAGTTTTTATGACGTAGACACCCACTAAGGAAGGATTTTTGGAAATTCCGTCCCTAAGGGGGTGAAAAAAGGGGGCAAAATTGCCCCACACTCATATCTCCTATGGGCAAAACAACAGGGGAGCAGTTATGCAAACCGGCCTCACCTCATAATTGCTGCAGGAGCCAATAGGAGCAGTTATGCAAATAGCCCATACGACACTTCGAATGTTCGTATGAATTCCTGCAGGGGCCAATAGGGGTGGCTATGCAAATCTCCCCTAGGTCATTTAGAATGTTCTCTGAGGGGGTGAAAAGGGAGGGAAACTTTTTAAATGACTGAATGACTGTTATGTGTGTGGTGGGGGGCATCGCATAGGCTCCATCACGTTTTGATGGATCTACCCCAAACTTGGCACAGTCACTCTTCATCACCTGTAGACTCACAGGATTAATTCCTGATTTTTCTTTAAGATCAGATAGTTCTGTCAGATATTTATGAACTGCCACAGGGGCCCAATCAGGAGCGGATATGCAAATCTCTCCTACGTCAAAACAGAATGTTCATATGAACTGCAGCCGGGGCCTACCCGGGGGGGGGGGGGAGAGCTGGGATTTCATTGTTGGGTAGTCCCGGGGGAGGGAGAGTGGGGATTTCATTGTGTAGTCTCGGGGGTGAGCAGGGATTTCATTGTGCAGTCCCGGGGGGCGCAGGGATTTCATTGTGCAGTCCCGGGGGGGGGAGCAGGGATTTCATTGTGTAGTCCCGGGGGGGGAGCAGGGATTTCACTGTGTAGTCCCGGGGGGGGAGCAGGGATTTCACTGTGTAGTCCTGGGGGAGCAGGGATTTCACTGTGCAGTCCAGGGGGGGGGGAAGCAGAGATTTCACTGTGCAGTCCCGGGGGGGAAGCAGGGATTTCATTGTGTAGTCCTGGGGGAGCTGGGATTTCATTGTTGTGTAGTCCCGGGGGGGGCAGGTATTTCATTGTGTAGTCCAGGGAGGGAAGCAGGGATTGTGTCGTCCCGGGGGGGGGAGCAGGGATCTCATTGTGTAGTCCTGGGGGAGCAGGTAGTCCTGGGGGAACTGGGATTTCTGTGCAGTCCCGGGGGAGCTGGGATTCCCAGTGGAGCTGGGATTCCATTATGTAGTCCCGGGGGACCTTTCCTATAGAGCGATTCAAAACAGCAGTCAGCAACCTTAAGGAATTTCGAACAAATAGTGCCTATAGGAAAATGACGACCCGTGCAACGCCGGGTATAAAAAGCTAGTATTTTAATATGTTTGTGTTTTTATACTATTTTTGTTGTTCTTTTTGAGTTCCTTTGTTTTGTAAACCGCCCAGGGAGACTTCTGGCTGATGGGTGGTGAATAAATATAATAATAAATAAATAAATAAATAAATGTGCTCAAGAAAAGCCACCTTGACCTTTTGGTGTATGCTTTTGTTTTTCAAAGATGTGAACCCTTCATAGATATCCCCCCCCCCCCATCATAATCAAAGCATAGAAAATGCTTTGGTTTCCTTTTAATACTTGATCAAATGTACATAAGAAGCCAGAAAACCACAAAGAAAAGTTTTAAGAGACATGGAATAATAATGTTCACATCTACCACTTCATCACTGCAAGAGCCACATTATTCACAGGACTTAACTCAAGTAATTTCCAAGAACTGCTCTAAGCCCTTGGTGTTCAGCATTGTATTTTAATCTAGGTGTTTTTGAAATACTATCAGCATGCTCATGTCATGATTTGATACCATTGTTTCCAATGGGAACAGCTCATGAGCAAGTGTATTCAGGGATGTGGTTTATTGAAATGAATTAGGCTTGCACAGGGGGTTTACTTGGGGCATTGCTCCTCTTGTTCAGAAAACCCCAAACAACTATCTGTGAGTTCATGAAGCTGTGGGGAAAAAAGACAACCTTTTAGTATCTTATTCCTTTGACAGCTTCTCTTTAAATGCTACAGCATATGCAAAAGAAAATGTCAATACAAAATGCCTGAAAAGGATCTCCCAGCAAAACAGCAGTGAAAAGGTAAACTATTGACTAGAAATAAGAGACTAGCAGACAAGAGTTAGCCAATCTCTCTCACTGCCTTCTCCCTCAGCCTAGGATGCCAACCATGCCAAGAGAATACCTCAGATCAGATTAGGACCGATCTAGAAGTAAACTTACATGACTGCACAAAAATAGCAGGATATTTCATGAAGGATAAATATTGCGCTGCATTTTGAACAAAGGAAAATATCAGAGGTACATCTGGCAACTCTGACAAATACCTCCACTAAAACATCATTCACAGTCAGAAAATGAAGAGTGCTCATGAACTAATTTAAATCTCAGCCTTTTCACTGCCTTAGGACTATTTGCCATAGATGGCCCTTCCCCCTCCGTGTTAGTATTTCGTGAGATATGAGAAGTGGTCAACTTACCAGAAAAAAAAGCACCTTATCTGCTCTTGTGTTTTTAAGAGCAATGTGGTCTGTAAAAAAACTGCAGGTGAAATTTTTCACAGCAAGGAAATTAGCATTATTGTCAGCTAATCTCTGCAAATCAAGCAGCTCTTATAGGACCGGGGACCAGGAGAAAAACAGGCGGCCCTGGACTGCCCCTCAGTGTAATACATTATAAAATTCAATTTAACACATAATGGCCAACATTCAATTCAGCATGCTTACGCAACCCATTCAAAAGAGGTAAAACGTTATACTCAGCTCTCTTTTTCTGAGCTTACGTATTATGTAAAGATTAAACCATATTTTTCTCAAAAAAATCTTTCTTTCAATCTTGAGCTTGTGAGGGGATTTGGTAACAGTTCTATGAAAAATACCACTGAAAGCAATGAAACACTAAAAGCGATGATGGTATTACACAGACAACAAGGTATGTGTTGAATACATAAATACAGTGCGATTATCGGAAATCTTTTCTCAGATGCTGGATGATCTTACACGATTCATCAAGAATATGTAAAAACAGCACCTTGAAGCGCGCGCTCTCTTTCTCCACACAAAAATGCACTTTGTGCACAGTGAAACTATTCCAGACGTTACCATTAATTATGGGCTAGTTCATACATGAGGCAACTTCTATGTCAGTGTTCTCCAACCTTGAGTCCCCAGATGTTTTTGACCTACAACTCCGAGCATGCTGGGAGTTGTAGGCCAAAAACATCTGGGGACCCAAGGTTGGAGAACACTGTTCTATGTGATCACCTTCAGAATGCACATGGCTGTTGATTGTTCTTCCCAAGACTGTACCACTTGAGAATGCAGGTGAGGAATTTCATGTCTGAATGTTTTCCCCATGTCAAAAGCGCCTTGCATCTGGACAGCTAGAATATCTGAAAGGTTCTATCCAAGCTTTCTCTCTGAGGTGCTAGCTTTCCACATGCATTATGTTTTTAACATGGGAGTGGTACTTAAATGGTGATCCCTTGCCAGCATGAGGAAGTGCTGCAGTCATAACACATGCTTTTTTGTTTCCCTGAACAGGCTTCTAGTGGGGAATACCAGGCAATAACTAGATGGCTTATATCGTTGGTTGTCTTTGACCTCCTCCAGCGAACTCTTCCAGCCTTGTGTTTTTCACTGTTCTGTGGGTGTGCATTTTGTGTGAGGTCACTGAACTTGAACCTAATATACAATATTCGAGAGATGGTGCTCACTGGTGTATGAAATATGATGTGCTATTTTCCTTGTGTTATTCAGATTCTGGTATTGATAACTGAATGTGGTTATTAACCCCCGAGATGCATGCCACTGATATTTCTCATCAGAAAACTGTAAAGCCAGTGCAACGTATCCTAGGAAACAACCAGTTATGAACAACACATTTGCCATTTCCTAATTTTTCAGTCCTGGTTTTTCACCTACAGCAGGGTGGGCAACATGTGGCCAGGTGGGCAACATGCAGCCCCCAGTCTGTTTGTCATCCCCCCCCGCCACTACCAAGGTGTCCCCAAAATGCTGCCGCCGGAACACACCAGGGCACGCACACACACACACTGCTGCCGAAATCACTGCTGCAACCATGTTGCTGCACCACCAAATTGCTGCCAGATTTTGCTAGCACTGTGTTGGTAAAAAACAAAACAAAAACATTTCCCCTTTAAAACAAAGCACATGGCCATCACACACCTTGTTTTAGTGGCAAATTGTGCTCTTCTGGGAGCACGATTTGTCTTTTTCTAGAAAGGAAATGTGGGGGATTTGCCGCTGCACTGCTGAAATTTGGTGGCGGGTGTGTGCGTGTTCACTCCTGATGGGGTCTGAGGGGACAAAAATTGCCCCACTGACCATCCAAAGTTGCCCACCCTAACCTACACCCTTCCAGGTTGGTTTTGCTTGTAGCTTTAAGGCATCTGTGACAAATTTTTCTAACAGCATTTAGTTCTTTTGGGACTCCATAACACAGATTACAGTAATACCTCGGATTACGAGTAACCCGGTTTGCGAGTTTCTCATAAGACGAGGAAAAATTTGGCATAAATTTACATTTGAAAGACGAGCAAGTCTCGCAACACGAGCCGCTGCTGCCGCATGTGGCTCCCGTTGCGAGATGTCTTTCAAATGTAAATTTATGCTAGAAACGCGAGGCGCTGACTGAGCGAGCGGCCGCGCCGTGACTCGCTCCACGGGGCTTCCCTGGAGGTGAGGCGCGGCGCGGCCGGGCGCGGCCGCCGCCTCGTGCTGCTGCACTGGCTGGCTGAGCTTCCCTGGAGGCCAAGCGCAGAGCGAGCGTTTGCAAGCGGCGGCCACGGCTCCCTTTGCAAGCAGTGGCCGCAGGTCGTCTCCACGCGTCTCCCTGGCAGGGAGCCGCGTGGAGTCGCTCCCACCTCTCCCTCCCTTTGCAAGCGGCGGCTGCAGCGTCTCCCTCCCTTTGCAAGCGGTGGCCGCGGCCATGTGTTGCATCACTGACAGGGCCGGATTTGACGTGACGGGACCGCCGCCGCTTGCAAAGGGAGGGAGACGCTGCAGCCGCCGCTTGCTAATGTAGGGAGAGGCGGCGGCGGCTCCACGCGGCTCCCTGCCAGGGAGACGCGTGGAGCCGCGGCCGCCGCTTGCAAAGGGAGGGAGACGCTTGCAAAGGGAGGGAGAGGCGGGGGCGGCTCCACGCAGCTCCCTGCCAGGGAGCCGCGTGGAGACGAGCCGCGGCCGCCGCTTGCAACCTTTGCAAAGGGAGGGAGAGGCAGGGGCGGCGTGGCAGCGTGCAAGGTGGTAGCAGAGCGAGTGGAGGCGAGCCCGGGAGCCCGGGAGCCAGCACATCAAAGTGAATTTCCCCATTAGCCCCACAACCATTTAATCACTGCTTTGCCGGCTCCCTCCATGGGGCTCCCTGCCAGGGAGCCGGCAAAGCAGTGATTAAATGGTTGTGGAACGAATCATCTGAGTTCCCATTATTTCTAATGGGGAAACTCGCTTTGATGTATGAGTACTTTGGATTACAGGCATGGCTCCGGAACGGATTATGCTCGTAATTCAAGGTATTACTGTAGTTAGATAGTAATTGGTGCCTGGTCAGTAAACCTCATGGCTGAGCAGGGATTGAAATTAGATCTTGATGGTCCATGTTTGTTTGTTTGTTGTTTAAAGCATTTTTACCCTGCTCTTCAGCCAGAAGGGATACTTACAGATCAATAAAAAACAAGGCAGCCCCTGCCTTCAGGTTTACATTCTAAAAAGACATGACACAGAAGGAAAAAGTGATGGGGAGGAAAAAGGAAAACAAGAAAACTCAGGCACCAATTCTTACTGTTATGTGGTTCTTATATAATGACCAGCTTAGATGGAAACAGGCTGCTCACAATTCAAAAGCAGCCCTTGGCGGACGTCCAAGAAATCGCCTCGTGACCTGACCTTCCTCAAAATTGCTGTGATGCAGCGGGAAGTTGTCGGTCCTATGGAGTATGGCTTCCGTCCGCCTTCTGTGGCGCAGCTGGAAACTGCCAGATTCTTGGCTCCCCTTCCACTGCAAGTAAGGCTCACGGGAGCCCAGAAACTACCATCATCACCCCACAGTTGATAGTCCTGATACCCTTCCTCACGGGGCAGTTGGTTCCAATGGCCTCTGTAAGGAGCAAAATGGGCCCAGCTCAACTGGTCAAAGCAGCAGTGAGTGGAGATGTCCGTTACTCGCTATCTGCCTCTTCTTCTCTACATCACAAGGCCGTTGGAGCATTCCACATACATTACCATACTAGCTCTCTTATTTGAAGCACTGGGAATTAAGGTTGGGGGGGGGGATACCTTCTCAGTTTTTGCAGTGCCCTGTTGTTCCTTTCAGTCGTCTATCCACTAACACCATCAGCCTCCCTTGGGCCCTAGAAATTCTGGGATGGTTGTTTTAACGCTCTATTAGCAAGCTGTTTTCTCTTTGTATAACAAACCATAGCTCACTTCATTAAGGAGCATCTTCTGAGTTGAGGATAAGCCACGTTTTTGACTGATCATTCACACCTAAGCCATCAGTTACATCTTTTGTCAAAACTGTTTACTCTTTCACACTGTGCTGAAGCCATTAAGAAAGAACACTGAGCAGGGCTGGTTATTTATCCTTCTCCTCTTGACCTCCTAGGGAATTAATCTTAAACTTCCCATTTAATGATTTGAACAAAGACCCACTGTAGAAGATAGTCAGTTGCATGGAGTAGTAGTTTAAAAAGATTGTCTTTGAGTGATGAATATTAGTGCAGCCAACTTCCTTCACCCAAATGGAATATACCATAAGCTAGAAAACATACAATTCCAGCAATTCATGTCACTGCATGGGACATGGCGTGTTTATACTTGCACAAGGTAAACCATGAAAAATTGACAATAAATCTGAAGACAAAGACAAGCCTTTACTTTATGCTACATTACAGGAGCAGTACAGTTAGTGAATGCTTTACCAATGGGTAATAATATATGATTACTACTAAATAGAAGTTTATTTATCTATTTATTATATCATTACAATAAAATGAAGTGGAATGTCTTGCCAGCTGTTTCCATGATCTCACAGTTCACACATTATATGTTTAATGCAATCGCATACTTTTGTATGGTTAAGACTGCCTGCATATAAAAGAAAATATCTTGTACAAACTGGGCTTTAATCATGTGATTGCCCTAAGCTTCTCTAATGATGCCACACATTAACTCCATCTATGCATCTTTACAAGAAGGTGCCTGCTGCCCTTAAGGAGGCAGTAGTATGGCCACTCCTGAGGAAACCCACTCTGGACCCAATGGTATCTGACAACTACCATGTAGTCGCAAATACTGCCTTTCTTTGGGACGTTACTTGAGATGGTCATGGCAGGACAACTGAAAGCACCTTTGGAGGATACCAATGACCTAGCCCAGAGGTGAAGAATTACCTCAGGCCTAGAGGCAAAATCCAACCCTCTGGGATTCCCAAAGAGCCACACCCTGTACTCTAGCACTACCTCCTTTTCTTTGAACCCTGCTCGTTTGGTGGTTTCCCTGCTTCTGTGCAGTATTTTCCACATTCTAAAACAGTGTTGTCCAACCTTGGGTCCCCAGATGTTTTTGGCCTACAACTCCCAGCATGCCCCAGCATAGCTGGCTGGGGCATGCTGGGAGTTGTAGGCCAAAAACATCTGGGGACCCAAGGTTGGACAACACTGTTCTAAAAGGTCGAAATGCTTCTCCCAGGCTTAGTTACTGGCAGGAAGAGATTTAAGCTCAATGGAGTATTTTTAGCCCTGCCCTTTCCCCCATTCGTGTATGGCCCCACCCACCACTGGCATGTGGTCCCCAAGAGCTCTTCTGAAATGGAATGAGGCACTAGGGCTGAAAGAGGTTCAACACCACTTAACTAGTCCCATTTCAAACTGGCTTCTGGCCTGGTTATGAGGCTGACTCAGACTTGGTCGCCCTGATGGATGACCTTTATCAAGAGCAGTGCAGGGGGAGTACAACCCTATCTGTTTAATCTCTCATCAGCTTTTGATACCATCAACCACAGCATCCTGCTGAACCAGCTCTGTGGACTTGGGCATTGGAGGGACTGTGTTACACTGGTTCCAGTCCTTCCTATGGGATCAGTTTCAGAAGACAACATGTGTGACTATTCCTTGGAAACTGAGTGATGTGGTTCTGCAGGGTACCATTTGGTCCCCAATGTTTATTTAACATCTATATGAAGTTGCTGGGAGCGGTCATTAGGGGAGTTGGAGCAAAGTGCCATCAGTACGCCGATGACACAAAGCTTTATCTCCCTGTGACACCTGAATCAGATGAGGCTGTGCATGTCCTGAATCAGTGTCTGGACTCGGTGAAGGGCTGGATGAATCCTGAAACTGAATCCTGGCAAGATGGAGGCCCTGTGGTTGAGTTGTTCCCAAGTCCAGCAGACAGACTTACTGCCTGTTCTGGATGGGGTTGCATTCCCTCTGAAAGAACAGGTCTGTAGTCTGGGGGTAATCTCTATCACTCGAGGCCCAAGTGGCCAAAGCAGTTCAGAGGCCTTCTACAAGCCTTGGCTGGTATGCCAGGTACAGCTTTTCCTAGACATGGATAGCTTGGCCACAATGGTACAGGTGCTAGTAACCTCAAGACTGGTTTACTGCAATGCACTGTATGCGGGGCTGCTCCTAGGGCTAGTCCGCATAGACCTGAGGTCTGTTTAGAGTCCTTTCGAAGTAGAGCTTTTAGTGTACTGGCTCCCTCTCTGTGGAATTCCCTGCCAGTTAATGTCTGCCAGGTGCCAGTGTTGGTTGGTTTTCAGCATCTGCTAAAGACCTTTTTATTTAGACAAGCTTTTCCTGCTTGAGTGGTCAGGTTTTTATTGGTATAACTCTATTTTTATTCTTTTGTATTTTGATTTTTCCTTCTTCCTTCAATGTTCACCACTCGAGAATCTTTTTTAGATGGAGAGTGATTTATAAATTTTGTCAATGTATATCTCCCTGTTTATATGAGGTTCTGATTAACAAGTTGTTTAGATATTTGAGCCATTCAGATAAAGACCCATTTTTTTTGTCAAGGACAAACATACCCCAAAAAGCATTAGGAAGGTACACTGATTCTATGCTACTCAAAACTGCAGGTGGTCATGTCCATTATTAGCCAAAAGACTTCATTAACTATCAATGGAAGCGTTCGTTTGTTTCTCCTACTGCCACTGCTCACTTAAAAAAAAAAAAAGAATAATCTTTTCAGTATATCAACTGGGAACATAGGAAGCTGCCTTATACTGAGTTTGATGCTTCATCTATCTAGCCCTGTATTGTTGGCACTGACTGGCAGCGGCTGCCCAGCGTTTCACGCAGAAGTTTTTCCAGCCCTCCCTGGAGATGCTGGGGATTAAACCTGGAACCTTATGCATGCAAAACATGTGCTCTGCCACTGAGCTGCAGCCCCTCCCTAATTAATGTGTCATTTTGGTGTGTGTTTCCTCTGCATCCAGAAGCATTACCCTACGGACCTCCAAAAAGTGGGAATAATTATTTGCATTTTCTTCAACTCCTGCCGTTACAAAGAACTAGTCTGGTTATCATTTAATTCATATGCACATAAAAATCTTAATAATATGTCTGCTCAAATATCATCCTTCCCCAGAGGCAATGCTTCTATATTGCTAGCAAAAATAAAACTAAACAAACGTAACCTTGTCCTTTTTTTTTATTCATTTGCCAGTTCCAAATACCACCTGCTGGAATGAAGAAAAACATCATTTGTGGCAACCAAGACAATGCGCAGAAATAACATAGGGTAAAGATGATGCCACATAGGGCGTGGGGATGGGGGGCACAGAAGAATGGGGAGTGAATTATCCATGAATGGAAGCTATCCAGAGAACTCTAAATTATCTGCTTTTAGTAGCACGATTATTGGACATGTCACATCACATTACATTTCTAACATGTCATGCTGTGCCTGAATCATAGCAGAACATGATGTAAAAGGACATGAAGCACAGTAGTATATCAGGATATGATTTTTTAAAAACCTGATACTGGTTTTGATTGACTCTTGCTAGAATTTCAGCAAATGTTTATCCATAGAAAATACAAAGGTAGACTATGTTCCAAGGTTCACACAGTTCAGCGAATTGGTGGTGGCAGGATTTTTTGGTTTTTTTCCTACCTTCAACAAACTCTTGTCAAATTGGTCAGACTTGGAACTCTTAACCTTTTGGTGGATTACATATGTGAGTGATTATTATCCTTCTGAGGATACATAAGTGAGGATGTATCTACAGAAAATAGTAATAATGGTGAGGTCACTTCTCAAATTAACTTTAGGTGATATGGTGGAGAAGATGTCACTCACATCTAAATTTCCAAAGTTTCAGAAGCAATTCAGTAGTATTTCAAATTAACTAGATTCTTATAGAAGGAGTGGGCAGAAGGTGGATTGGGATCTACTAGTAGATCTCTAGGTGATTTATTGCAGATTGGCTCTCAGTGCGATAACATAAATCCTGATTGTCCTCCTACATCAGGCTGCTGAAATCAAGAAAGCTTGGGGGGAAACAGGAGTAGATTTGGATGTGAAAGGATTTCTGTGCAAGCTCCAGTTCTGGCACTGAAAACAAATTCCTGTTGAGACGGTGCTGAGAAGCACCTTGGTACTCAATTCTATGTCTGCTTTCCTGAGCCACTATTTTGAGTCAGTTGAACTCAGGTTTCTAATGAAAAATAAGGTCGCGTAAAGAAAATCTGCCCACTCCTCTGTTACAGAATGTCCTTCTCCTTCAAAGTCCCCTCAGCTAGTTGGTTTTCAGAGATCAATGTACATCTTCCCATGTTCCATAGTAAACTAAGTTTAGATGGAGAAGTGAGAAGAAGTTCTCCTAAGGCACCTAAATGTAAACCAGATAGTAGCTCTCAGTTCAGCTCCACTAAAATGTTATTAAATTAATCTGGGTCAATCCAGTCCTAAACCTAAATAAGAAATGCTACAGGACCTGAGCAGGTTTAAGCAAACTGATCCACACAAGTTCTTATAAGACCTTCCAATCAAAACATAATTTTACAGGGTATCTTTTTATCCAGGTAGCTAAAAATTCTCCTGCTCCTCAAGGATTTGAAGGCGGGGCAGGTGGTAGTGGTGGTGAAACTGCCTCAAGAGACAAACCAATTCCTTGAATATAGCAAGCCACTGTGATTCAAAGTCATAGGCAAAGTCATCAGAGAACTCTGAATGCGGATATGAATCAAGCGTTTGGCAATGTTCCATCGTTCCTGCCACAATCTTCAGTTCTCCGGAGTATGCATAATTAGTAGCTGCCACCAACAGAGCCATTATTTATAACACAATTGCAAAACCTGGGATATACTCAGTGATTTACCATCTTCATAAAGCCAACGCCATTCCTGTTTGCTTCCAGCCAACTATGCCACACTGTAGTTATTATTATTTATTATTATTTGCATTTATTTATCACCCATCTGGCCAGCAAACTGGCCTCCCTGGGCGATGTACGGTACAGAAGATAAAACAGAATAAAATACATTAAAACAGTATAAAATTTTAAAATCTTAGCCCACCCCATATTCCTGCCTGAATAGCCAAGTTTTTAGTGAGCGGTGGAAGCTCAGCAGAGAGGGGGCATGGCGGAGATCACTTGGGAGAGAGTTCCACAGTACGGGGGCCGCCACAGAGAAGGCCCTCTTCCTCGTCCCGACCAGTCTAGCTGCTCTGGTTGAAGGGACAAGGAGAAGGCCGTCTGTGGCAGATCTTGTTGAGCGGCCCACTTGGTGTTGCTGGAGACGCTCCTTGAGATAGACTGGACCGGAGCTGTATAGGGTTTTAAAGGTCAAAACCAACACCTTGAATTCGGCTCGGCAAGCAACTGGTAGCCAGTGTAGCTCCTTGAGCACTGGCGTGATGTGATCCCGCCAGCAGCTGTCTTTAACCAGGCGAGCTGCTGCGTTCTGTACCAGCTGTAGCTTCCGAACCGTCTTCAAGGGTAACCCCAAGTAGAGCGCATTACAGTAGTCTAGGCGAGAGGAGACCAAGGCATGAACCACTGATGGGAGCAGATGATTAGGAAGGTAGGGGCGCAGCTGCCATATCAGATGGAGTTGGTACAGCGCCGCCCAGCTCACAGCTGACACCTGAGCCTCCATGGACAGCTGGGAGTCTAGAATGACCCCCAAGCTGTGGACCTAGTCCTTCAGGGGTAGATGTACCCCATTCAGCACCAGGTCAACATCCCCTAACCTTCCCTTGTCCCCCACCAGAAGTACCTCGGTCTTGTCGGGGTTCAGCTTCAGTATGTTCCTTTCATTTTTGAGGAAATGTATTTATATTAGAGAGTGCTGTTACAGATTTACAAAGGATTGATGTTGGCACCCTGCCTCCTTATTGTGGTGCTGAGAACTTGCCCTACTGACTGAGGGAGAGCCACAGCAGCAACCAACCATGGCTGATTCAGTGTAAGGAACAGCTGCAGGCAGCGGAACAGCTGACTTTGCTATCTCATGCCTAAAGCTCAGAATGGGCCAGTGAGACCAGATACCTAAAGGTAAGCTGCGGTCCAAAGGGGTACTGTGCAAAATGAGAATACAGAGACTTCTATGACTTCATACATCTCTTCCCCCAAATCACTCAACCCCACCCACCTCCCCAAAAAAACCTTATCCTGCGCCATCCACAAAATCCTGTTGGTGGCCCTGGTTGGCAGTGTGTGGGGGTGGTGAAGAGCCTATACAGAGCATAGAAACACCGTACAAATGTTTTTGGGGTGGGTTTCCCATTGGGTCCTTATGCATCGTTCTATGGCAAACAAAGTGTGGTCACAGCTAGTGATGGCAACACAGTCTTGCACTACTGCAAAGCAATTTCCTTGATTTTTACAAGTATGGCAGACTGAAAAGTACTGTAAAGCAAGAACTTAAGAAGAGCCAGGTTGGATCAGACCAAAGGACACAAGCACAGTTATAGCACCCTTCCTCTTATGTTCCACAGTAACTGGTATACAGGGGCACACTGTCTCCATTACAGGAGGTAATATATCGCCATCAGGACTAGTAGCCATTGATAGCCTTCTCCTCCATTAATTTGTCCAATCCCTTTTTAAAGCCATCCAATTGGTGGCCATCTACATCTTGTGGAAGTGAATTTCATAGTTTAACTATGCGCTGTGTGAAGAAGTACTTCCTTTTTTCTGTCCTGAATCTCCCACCAATCAGCTTCATGGGTTGACCCCAGGATCTAGTATTATGAGAAAGAGAAAAAAAGTCTCCTTGTCAACTTTCTCCACTCCTTGCATAATTTTGTACACCTCTATCGCATCCCCTCTTACTCACCTTTTCTCTAAGCTAAAGAGTACCAAATATTGCAAATTTTCCTCATAGGGGAGTTGTTTCAGCCCCTTGATCATTTTGGTTTCCCTTTTCTGTACCTTTTCCAGCTCTACAATATCCTTTTTGAGATATGGTGACTTTGGGCAGGCAGCAAGGAGAGAAGTCAGGTAAGGTTGAAGGCTAGTCGTCAAGTGTCAACCTGGGAACCTCAATGACAAATTGTCTGGACCAAGGGAAAGCAGGAGATCTGGAAGCTTTGTATCAGTCAGCATCACCAGGTTGACCTTCTAAAATCACCAGAAAGATTATTGGCTGTGGTCTGAATACCCCAACTACCAAGAGTCCTGGTAACAGAGAGAGAAAACATCTGATCTGAAGCTCTCTCCGTTGAAGTCTCGTGGTACCCAGTACCAAGCTGTTCAGCTGTGCCATGTAGGTATAGGGCAACCATTCAAAAGGGGGTAGGTAGGGAAGGAGGAGGCAGGTGGCAGAAGCAAGAGATCTTATAGGGACTTTCCTCAACTGAAAATGATACACAGAGGTCTGGGTTTGGTCAGTTCCTGGTTGGGAGACCAGCTAACATCCATATGTGTATATCACCTTGAGTTCAATGGAAGGATGGTGGGATATAAATTAATAAATACATTTACAGCCATGGATCATGGGGCTTGAACACTCAAAAGGTCCAATGAGATTTAGGGGCAAGCAAGAAGGGGTGAGAACATTTCTAATGCTGGTCTTGTGGCATATTGTGGCAGTGAGGATTGCAACATCTATAGCAGGGGTCGGGAACATGCAGCCCATAGGCTGCGTGCAGCCCTCCACGTTTGTTTGTGTGGCCCCTGCATGATTCCCACTGCCACCCTGTCACATCAGGCTCCTTCTCAGCCAGCAGGAGCCTGATGCCGCAAGAAAAGAGGGAGTCATCTCCGCATACCTTCTCTTAAGGAGAATCACTGCGATGAGGGCGAGGTTAAAGCCTACTTCCCACTGCAGTGACGTTTAGCAACATTGCTACAATAAAGAGAGGCTTGAACCTCGCCTCCATCCCAGTGATACTACTCAATATGGTCTGCAGAAAGATATATGTATGTAGGAGGGGGAGCAGCCACCCACCCAACATGTGACCCTTGACCCAGGGGAAGTTGTCCACCCCTGATCGGAACAGGAATCATAAAACTGTAAGATAGCAACAGAATGAATGAACCTTTTGAAAGAAAGCACAACAGCATTTCCATTCTCTCCCTCTTCCCAAGCTTATAGCCCTCTTACAGGCCTGTAACCATCAGCCTAAGGAAAACATTTCCTGTCTTTTGGGTGGATGAAGAAAATCCTTCCCAATACATCTTTGTATGCATTTTGTTTACTCCACCAAGAAAGAACAGACTGCTTCAGGGAACACAAGAGCAAAGTCACTGGGTGGAGTGGCACTCAGGGAGCCATTTAAAGAACTGACAAACTGTATCCATCTTTTCTATTATGTTGTGCTCTGCCTGATGTTATCCTTCAAGTGTAGCATATCAATTGCTAGATGCTTTCTTCATTAGATAGAGGAATGCATTACTAGTTTGGCTTGTGGATGATACATTACTCTCATGCATCATTAGAATGGCATGTCACATCAGCGATGCATTATTGTGAAACATTATTAGAGCAATAGCTCACTCAATGCCAAATCCTATAAGATGCGAAGCTCCTTTGAGGAGATGGGGAAGTGCCTTTGACTCATTTAAGCTGCCCATGTTAGGGATATGCGACACTGGAAAACACGTTCCGTTTGAGCTTCATGGACTTTTGACACATTTCTGACCCGACAGCCAAAAGCGGGCCATGGGGGTGGGAGTTTCCTCAGCTTCCATGAAATTGCTGGAAATATTTGTGCAAATTTGCAGCCGAGAACTGCACATCTCTAGCGCAATCTGAAGAAATTGCCATTTGTGCAAATCAGGGCTGACTTGTTAGATTCGAATCCTTGTTGTTGTTCTTGTTGTAACCTTTAACATGAGAAGTGTGGAAGCATCCTCTTCTCACTGCATATGCACACACTCCACCTTGGCCAACTTGAATTTTCTGACATTTAATTTCTGATTTGTATAAAATTCAGGCCTCTGCTCTGCAATTAGTGCAAATTTAGGCAATTTGTGGAGTGGGGGCCCAAATTTTGTGCAAATTTCCTTGGCATTAAAAAAAAAAAAAGATTACTCAAATTGCAGCATGCTTTAAAAAGGGAAGTCCATGTGCTGGCTTGACTCGCATCAGATCAAATAGGCGCCAGTGCAGGGTAGACAGAATGGAATCTGTGGGGCTGAGTCAAGAAAATCTGTCAGATTTTCACCCCCACTATCGGCCTCCACACACATACCTATGCTCTTATGACTTCGGAGAAGCAGCCAGTGCAGTTCTTTCTGCACCAGCTGCAAGGAGGGAGGAGGGCGCTCCAAGCCTAGATCCCCAGATCTGAGGTCAGAGCTCTTTTCCAACCTCGGATCTGGGAATCCGAAAAACCCTATGGCCCTCCACATACTGTCTAAGGGCCACAGGATCACTCTGTTAACCATGCTTTTTCAAATTAATGAAATGATTGCATAAAGGTAAATACCATCTTGAAATGTATCATTCGAAAACGCTACAAATATGTTCCAACTTTTTTGTAAACTTATTTTGAAATAACAGGTTTCCCATATATCAGATACAATAAGTTGATTTCTTCATGACAGTGATACCTCAAATTCGTAAAAACTAATCTGATAATGGAGGGATGATTTTTCTCTTCAAGTAGGAAGCTATTGAAATTTGGGCAGCAGTAAATAGGTTAACCACCATTTCTATACCACAACTCTACACAAACTTTAAAATATTTTAATACTGTTATTGCATATAGCATATATAGCAAGATATTATGCCATAATTTTTTTAATTTTTCTGCAGTTCCAAAATATAAGAAGATAGCCTGATGCAGTTTGGATTTTTTAAAGTGATTGTTTTAGATATTCTTATTGCTCTCAGCTTATATTGAATTAAAATATATGTTTAGGTTTGTGGGTCCTTTCACATATGTAAAGGCAATAGATAAATATTTTTATAAATAAATAAATAAAAATTATTGTCGTGGGTGAAGAAACTTCCCTCCAGTTCTGGCCCCAGCCTCCACTGGGACTGCATCCCTGTGCACCAGGGGTAGGTAGAAGGTAGGTAGGGATCTACTGGTAGACCTCTGGGTGATCTGCAGTAGATCTCCAAGGATTTCTGATTCCCAATACTTTAACAAGAGTACATAAGATTGAAAGAACAGATATCTCAGCTGCGGCTGACCTTGTGCTAATTGCTCATCTCATAGCCTCAGTGTTCCTCATCTGTAAAAGAGGAGTACTAATTGGCAGTGGAGGCTGGGGGCTCCAAAGTCATTGGGAAGTGTATCCACTCCAGGTTTTCGTCTGAACTTTTAAGGAACTATCCATGGTGTTGAACCCTAACCCCAAACTAGATTCAGCACCATGGATAACTCCTTTGAAGTTCAGACTGAAACCCAGAGTGGATACACTGCCCCACTGACACTGGAGCCACCAGCCACTGCTGCTAATTGGTTGTTCTCTACTCAGCCGTGCTGGTCAGTTTGATGTGTTAGAATCCCTGATCTCTGGTAACCCACATGTCGATTTCTCTGTATCCCCAGGATATACTTGATACTTGATAGCAGCTAACTGACTTCAGCCCGAGCCACCATTTTGTATCTGGCTCTGGTTGGTAAACCTCAGTATTCTAGTAGAAAACAAAATAGTTCCCACAAGCCTGACATCTGCCCACCCCTGCTGTAAACACAGTGTACAGAAATGTATTTTGGCCATGCATGGGGTTGTTGCTCCTGTCCATCATAATGCTAACCCTGTCCCTTTTAGGAAGAAATGGATTTTGCCTCTTCCCCAATAGTCTTCCTCAATGCAGGCCATCACCACCTCCATTCACCACCTAGCTTCTGCTCCCACCCCATCCACCTTCACTGCCTTCCCACCCTTTTGAACCCAATGGCAGGGCAGGATGCAAAGAAGCAGGCATCATTTCTCCCATAGTGCTCCCCAAGAACACTCGATCTGCTGGCTGGAAAAGACTATACGCCAGTGGATCTACTCATGACTAAGCATGCCATAGTACTTACTCATGAGTAGATCACAGAGACACATACACGCTGGCTCAGCTTGTCTGAGCGTGGAAAGCTAAGCAGGGTCAGGCCTGGTTATTACTTGGATGGGAGACCTCTCCTCTAGTTTCCTGCATTGAGCAGGGGGTTGGACTCGATGGCCTTGTAGGCTCCTTCCAACTCTATGATCTATGAAATCTATGAGATCAGCAGGAAGTGACGACTCCAGCCTCCTGCAATAAAGCCGTTCCAGGTTAGCCAATCTGCATGGAATGAAGGGCTGCAGAACATTGTCTGGCCAAGAAGAACCGTGTCTCAATGGGTTAGAGCCCTCCCTGCCCAAACATCTAGTAATGACTAAGAATCCAGAGCTTTGATAGGGTTATGGACATGCACAACCTGCAAAATGCAGCAGGAGAACTTTGCTGGAGGCGGAGAAACAAAAGGTTTTAGCCTATCTCTATAAAACTATATAACCCAATATAGAACTATATGGTGTATTTCATTATCTCTTTTCCAAATAAAATATACAGGAACAGGGACTGCATCTTTTTGTATGCGGGGGTGGGAATGGCACACTGGACTGGAGCACTGTTGCAGTATAGTAGAAGTGAACTGATGCAACTTGGTCATGGTATATAGACGAAGGCTGAAAGGATGCGAGATCGTCATGATGGTTTTCACTTTTTATTTATTTATTTATTTCTTATATTTATTAATCGCCCATCTGTGCACTTCAGCTAGTTAGCCAATAATAACAACCAGATGACCCATGGCTATGAAGAAATTTATATCACATTGTGTAAGAATCTACAGTTTAATCCATGTTGCAAAACAAAATCTATTTGGCAGAGGGATATAACTAGAGATGGGAAGGCTTGGGGAAGAACTGGGGGGAACAAGCAGAAAAAATTGGGGGAAACCATTTTCTCTTCAAATTTTCCCAAAAAATCCCTGGGGAAAAACTCCTTCACCCGCTTGATTTTACCCCCATTTCCCTGGAGTTTTTTCCCCCCAGGCCTTCACATCTCTAGATATAACTCTTTCATGTTGCCTTTTCAAGTGCTTGTAACAGATGTTCATGTCAAATGGTCTGCAGATACCACATGTTTCCAGTCCTGCATAAACCAGAATAGCAGATGTACACTGCATGAACTTATTTCTGGGGACAGCTAACTGGGCAATTATATCACTCATGCCATATAACTGAGTATTTGAACAGAAAGTTTTAATTTTACAACTAACAAATCTTGATCCTCAGGCTGCTGTATTCAAACGCATTCAAATGTTATGCATTGCCTATATAGTAGTTCTTGAATCTTGGTACATCTCTGTCTGGCTTGCAAGATGACACAATCTTTCCTGGGGTGGTTTCAAACATGATACATGAAGCTCATCCGTAAATAGTCACATGTATATAGATTGCACACACATTTATTTTAATGGGTTTCACAGGGATTTCATGCTTTTTTCCCCTACAGGGAAATCCTTTCCATGTAGAAAAAGAATCAGGTTCGTGGCATTCATAAGAAAGAGACACATGTTTCAAGAATCCCAGGCCATCTTGTCACATTTGGACTTAGCACCCAAGTAGATATATTTATACATTCTTTGGATGTTACATTTTTACTCCAGAGGTGCAACTGCCACTTGCCTCCAGTGAGTGGAAATTGGGCCTGGATAAGAATTCATCCATCTCTGTAAGAATGATCCACGCTGCAGTACTCTTCCAGGCCTGTGGCTTATGCTGGCTCAGCTTGTCTGAGCGTGGAAAGCTAAGCAGGGTCAAGGCCTGGTTATTACTTGGATGGGAGACCCCTCCTCTAGTTTCCTGCACTGAGCAGGGGGTTGGACTTGATAGCCTTGTAGGCTCCTTCCAACTCTATGATCTATGAAATCTATGAAGTTGGAAAGAGCACTGCGCTATCCCATCAGCATCTCTTATCCCCTTCAAAAACTTTGAGACAAAGCTCAGATGATTCTGAAGGGCCAGGAGAAGAACACATATGTACAACAGCATCAACCTGTTTTTTCCTTATACTGTGAGGAAAAGCACCAAAGACTATCCTGGCTGCCACTACCAGTTTTAAAAAGCAGAGCGACACAGCGATAACTTCAATACAGTTCACCTCTTTGGCTGGGGAAAGAGTGTTCTCCGTGGTGAAAGCAAGCAGGCAGTATTTGAAAGCCTTTTACTCACACAGGAGTGATTTGCAAAAGCATTCTTGTGAATGGAAATCATAACATGGGACATGGCCCTGAATAAATAATTTGGCTTTCAATGGGCTGATCTGGCTAAGTACAATACATGTACAGCTTTTATTTATATTAGTTGCACAGATTACTCAGTGGGGCTTTCTACCAGGCACATGTGACTCCTTTGCTGAAAGCTCTGCACTAGCTGTCAATTGGCTACAGAACCATGTTCGAGGTGCTACTGTTGGTTCATAAGGCCCTAAATAGCTCAAGACCAGGTTATCTGAGAGACCACCTTCCTCCACCCTGGTCTCTACATTCTGAGTGGTAGGCCTTGCTTATGATACCGTGGCCTACTGATACTGGTTTGGCTGTGGTGTGGAGGAGGGGTTTCTCTGTTGTGGTGCCCACCATGTGGAATGATCTCCCCACTGAGATCAGGTGCTGTGGAGTGCTTCTGACAACAACTTAAGACACATTTGTTTGCCTGGGTGTTTCCCTGCCCATTAGCATTGCCAGCTACCCCTGGTTATATTAATGAGATATTTCATTGTTGTATTACTGTTTTATTGAATGGTTTTATGGTAGCTTATCACGATTTTAGCCTGTGAACTGCTTTGGGATTTTATTTTATTTTAAAGAAAATTCTTATAGAAATCTTCTGAAATCAATCAATAAAATAAATATGTTAAGGATCTTTGAAAGGAGGCCCCTTAAAGGCAAAATCAGTGTTTGTTTATATCGAGGGCCATTGTAGTCACTGGAACACTGGAACAAATTTTCAGGAGACTTCAGCAGAAGAAGCTGCAAGATTCATAACACCTATCAAACAATTCACATTGTGTTCACATTCAAATCTTAGTTATGTTAATTTTGTTGACAAGTAGTGCATGTAGGAAGAGATTTTACTGTTAGATGAAAGTCTAGTTTTAAGCACTTTTTTCCTGTCTGTCTGTGTAATCCTAAAAGTCTACTGTTATTTAATTTTAAGCCAATGGTAGAAGGAGAGAGAGAGAGAGAGAGAGATTTGGGTAAGATATAGTCACTTTCCTAGAGGGAAGAATGAAGCATGAGTTTGCTTCAGGGAGTATACACTGACAGGATTTATCACAAGTTTTTTGAACCAGATAATTATGTTTGATAGCACATCTGGCAGCATCATAAAAACTTGAAATCCTAAGCTATTACACAGGAATTACTTTTGTAAATCATTTATGAATATTACCAATGTAAGCCTATTCGGCATGTAAGAATAGTGACTCAAGGACAAAGAGGATGACAATGACTTCCCATTCCCTTCAGGGCTCAACTGACTGTGTAACTGTTTTAGCGTTTTAAATTTGAGATTGCTGTGCTTAATAAGCAGCTGAGAATAAGCAGATGCAACTCAAAGACTCATTTCCGTTATTCCCTAAATATGCAACAAGGATACATAATTCGTAGCCAAGACAGGTGTTGGGCTTTTTTTTTTAATGACATACCTACCTTAAGTAAGGCTGCAATCCCGATACACACTTACCAGGGAGTAAGTCTCATTGGACTCAGTGGAACTTAAGGCTGAGTAGACATGCATAGGATTGCACTGTAAAACATTATAACCAAGGGTCACATGAAATTCTCACTGTAAACCATAGTTGAATATACAAGGTATGGTTTATGGAGTGGGGGACGCGATCAATCAAAAATAATTACGAAAAAAAGCCTTTACCAAGGGAATCAAGGTAGATCTCCGATGTCCACTTTCAATCCCTAAAAACATGTTTGTTTTCAAGAAACGTACTTACCAAGGGTCATATGATCAAGAAATATACTTCATTGCAGGGATTTATATGCGTTCAGACATGTGCATGGATCTCTTACATAAACAGGAGGAATCTCTTTTCATTTTAATGGTGGGAGCTAACCTGAATGTATCATGAAATTGGAGTGTGGATAAGTTCTTTACACTAAAACAAATGAGAAAGACATTCTAAAAAGTTGACTAAAGATGCATCAAAGTTTCCCCATCTGTGGACGGGGGACCTGGTGTGGAAAGGTCCGAGGATTAACTTTAGTTATAAGACCTGGCAGAAGCATTAACGCGATTGAACGGTCTGCTGCCTATCAGTGTTTTCATTAATCAAAGTTGAGTGACAGTGATGGGTAAGTATCCATAAATGTCAGAAGAACCCAGACATGACAAGTAAAACAAATAATTTCAAGTCACATAGTAAATCACTGTTTAAACCAGCAACTTGTGGCCCTCCAGATGTTTTGCCCTACAAATCTCATCAGCCCTAGCCAGCATAGCCAATGGTGAGGGATGATGGGAGTTATAGGCAAAAACATCTGGAGGGCCACAAATTGCCCACTCCTGGTTTAAATCAAAACTAACAGGTAACAGAGCCTCTTGCCATAAGATCCACAGGACTCTATCTTTACATAGCCATCATAATTTCTGGAGGCTATCATTAATTCTTGCTTAATAAACCCTTTTCTATATTTATTTATTTATTATATTTTTGAGTTGCCCATCTGGCCAGTCATCCGGCCACTATGAGCGATGTACAGTCCAATAAAATACAAGAGAGAGAAAAAACAGAGTGTAAAACACAATTAAGAACAGTACAAAACTTAAAAATCCTAACCCACCCCATATTCCCGCCTGAAAAGCCATGTTTTTAATGCATGGCGGAAGCTAATCAAGGAAGGGGCATGGTGGAGGTCACTGGGGAGAGAGTACCATAAATTGGGGGCTGCCACAGAAAAGGCCCTCCTCCTAGTCCCCACCAGCCTGGTTTCTCTGGCTGATGGGACAGGGAGAAGGCCGTCCGTGGCAGATCTTGTTGAGCGGCCTACTTGATGTTGCTGGAGGCCTTTATAGGGGGGGAAAGAACAACAAAAACCTGCATTCATGTAGACATTATTCACAACTTCTTGAGATAGCAACTAATCCAGTAATTTCTGACCTTCTTCAATATCCCTAATCTAAATGGTCTGACCTTTATAAAAACTAACCAATTTAAAAAGGAAACTCCAACTGAAATATCTGAAATGTCGCATCCCTGAAGAGTGTCTGGACCAGGCAAGGTGAGAAATGAATGCTGTGGAATATCAACTAGGTTTCCCATTCCTGTGAAGAATGCCCTCAATCTGTACATGGATAGAGCCCCCTTAGACTGACACCAATCACACGTTGGCTGGGGAAGAGGCAACATCAACACATGTGTTGTTGCCTAAAAGGAAGAGCTAGCCTGCTCATTCACAGGAGCCCTTCATGAATTCAATACAAAGAGCGTGAAGAGGGCTAATATTGCTGCTGCTTAATGCTCTTATGACAAAAGGCTTAGATATACTGAAGAACTGAAGCCAAATCCTATTCATTTGTACAGGCAGTCCCTGGGTTACGAACGTCCCAACTTACGGACAACTCATACTTAAGAACGGACTGCCATATATGTAAAAATCTGAGTTAAATACAATGGTTCGTACTTACGAACGAACGCACTATACTTTGCGAACACTTTAAAAACATTGCACGGCTTCTTTTCCGACTTATGTACACATTCAACTTAAAGACAGACTTACGAATGGATCTTGTTCGTAACCCAGGGACTGCCTGTACTTCAAATCCAACTGATTTCCATGGGATGTACTCCCAAGTATCTGAGCATGAGATTGCACATTTACTCCTGAAATCTTGATGGTTATGTGCAATGCCATCCACTGCTTCACAATCCTGCCATCTGGTTGCTGAATTTTCTGCCAATGGTTGGCTTCTCAACATAGGATATGCTCCTTCTAAATATCTTTGTCCCTCCCTACTCATCTTTAAAAAACTCCTGAAAGCTTTACCATTCACCCCTTTTAGAAGATCTACTGGTGGTTCAGTTTGGTGTATCTCCCCACCCTTTTAAAATAACTTTATATTTTATCATTATTTATTTATTTAATATACTCATTCACCGCCCATCAGCGGTAGAATATACAATTCTACAACTGCAAGACAAATAGGACAAGGGCAACTTGTACCCAGCTCCAACTAGGTTCAGCTCTTTGCTATACAAACACAAAGTTGATTACAATAGAGAAGTCAAGCAAGCAAAAGTCAACCACAGTTTTATCAGGCAAACATAGATTTTCCAGAGGGAAGTCAGAGGAGTAGCCAAGGTTAAACAAATGGGGTATCAGTCAAGTAAAATCAGACTCCAAGAGGCAACATCAGGCTGATCCAAAGATCAATAACACAGAGGTCCAAACACATGTCAGGGTACAAGACTGGAACTGAAAATAAGACGTCGTTTCCAGCCAAACTGATACTGATCCTTTCCTCTTGAGGAGTCCTCCTTAAATTGAGCACTTCTTCTTAAAGGAGCCCTACTGGCCTGCCTCTTGAGGTGATGATGCTTTCAGGGCTAGGTGGTCACCCACCTGCAGGGACAGACCCATGGTCATCTCCCCTGAGGGCCAAGGCTCCCCCAGGTCTCCCCGCCATCAGCGGTTCTTTGGTGTTAGCCTCTCTGTGAGCAATAGCTCCTCCTCAGAGGAGGATTCCTCCGGTGGGGGCATGAAAAGTAGCCCCTTCAGTACATATTTGCAGAGTTGACTTGGTTAGAAATAGCTTCGTTCAAAAAGATGTATAGTGTACCATCATGCATACTGCAGAATGGACCAGGAAGTTGATTAATACCAGCCCTTACTTTGTTAGTGCACTGTTTGGCCAACTAATCATTCTGGAACAGTAATATTCAATCTGACCACAATGTTTCTTTTATTACTTTAACTTTAATTTATAGTTCACCTTTATGGAAAATTAATATTTTTCCTCCCACCGACCTTTACAATATTGTGACCAACCTCATAATTATTAAGTATTTTTCTAATGTTAACCTGTTATAAAAACAGAAGTTAAGTCATAAAGGTTGAGGTTAAGAAGTCAAACCCATTAGTATCCTCAGTGGAATTAAATCTGTACCATAGATCTCTTTCTGTAGGCCACTTATGCTTGTAAAATTAATCTACCCAAAAGCGTTTTGAGGTGACTTGTGATAAGGTTGCTTCTATTATTTGTCTGAATGATCACTAGGTTGATATATCAATAGGGCTGTCCTTCTATAGGGCATCGCTAGTCAGAATCTCATCAGAACAAGAGAGGGAAGCTTCATTCCAAATGTTAGACACCAGACATTTAGGTTTGTAGAAAATAATGAACAGAACAAACTAATAAAATGAATGCATAGGCCCAGACTTTGATAGCAGGCTGTGTATTGCTTGCCTAGAAATCACAGATAAATAAAATCATGGAGAAATCATGGAAAGAAGATGTGAGCCTTTCTAAGCCCAAGGCCTACTATTAATCTCTCCCTGAAGTCAGACTGTCCTGGGGACAAGAAATAACAAGCCTAAGGAGCCCCTAGACACCTCAGATGATGGGTTGGATCCAGGATCTGCCTTCCGCAAGAGAAAGGGCTGCTCTCACAGAAAGTCCCTTGATCCAACTTTTGGGGATTCCCCTACCTACCACAGCACAGCTTAATAAACCCTTTCAGCAGTGTCTCCTGCTTCTTGCTGTGGCATTTTCAAGGTTCTAGAGGGTCTGCCATGGGAAGGAAGGTGTCAATTTCCACCAGCACCGTTCATCTAGCTTAAATCTGGATCCAATCAAGTTTAGTGTAGTGGTTAGTGTGCTGGACTGGGACTTGGGAGACCTGGTTCTAGTCCTCACTTGGCCATGAAGCTCAATGAGTGACTTTGGGCCCATCACTGACTCTCAGCCTAGGTCACCTCACAGGGCTGTTGTGAGGATAAAATGGAGAGGAGGGGGACCATGTAAGCCTCCTTGGGTTCCTTGCAAGAGGAGAAAAGGCAGGATATAAACATAATACATAAATAAATAAACCCCAAGATAGTACCCATCTACACTCACATATGCTAATTTCTCTGTGCAGTTCCCTGGTCTGGATATATTTTTTTCCCTCCTGGCATCAAGTGGAAGGGGGGCAGACCCAAGGAAGAAGTCAAAGTCCTTGCCCCCAACACACACACACACACACACACACAATTTCTGCTAGAAGGGTTGCTGCAGGATGACAGAAGGAAACCGTCGCTCCACGTCCTAGCACCCTCAAGTCACTTCCACTGATAAAAACAGAGATATGGAGGTTCAAGAGCGAAAGTGCTCTCCTTCGGGCAGAGTGGCTCAAAGCAAAAGCAGTGGGCTAGAGCTGCATCTCAGCTCTTGCCTCACGTTGTGTTAGAGCTTGTGTTAACACAAGAAGAAGCCAGTAAGTACTGAATGTAGATTTCAAATAATATAAAATGTATCCCGATACTGTACTCTCTCAATCTAGAAGATTATAGATTATACTAGAAATAGGGCAAGTTTTCTTTTTGTGTGGCAAAAATATTAATGGGAAAGCAGTATTAATTATGCAGTGTAAACAATTATACAATTTTACAGAAGTTTGCAGTCCTAAACAACTCGTGCTACTGCTGACGTCAGCCCACCCACCCAAGTTCCAGCCCACCCAAGAGCATTTTTCTTTCTTTGACAGCAAATGTGGCATAGTAGTTTGAGCAGCCTTTCCCAACCTGGTGCCCTCCAGATGTGTTGACTGCAACTCCCATCATTCCCAGCCAGCATGGCCCTTGGAACCAGGTTGGAGAAGGCTGAGTTAAGAGTGTTGGACTAGGGCCAGGAGATGCTGGTTCAAAAATCACCCACCTATGAACCTCACTGGGTGACCTTGAGTCAGTCCCTTTCCTTCAGCCTACCCTGCCTCACTGCTTTGTTGTGAAGCTCTACATATGCCACCCTAAACACCTTAGAGAAAGGATGTAATAAATGCATCATGTTACTGGTAATAGCAGGCTTCACGAGAGATATCCTGAATAAACATCATCACACCTTCAAAACAGCATCTCCGGTTGTTTTACTTTTTCACGGATTCTTCAAGCAGAGCATTCAGCACTACTGAACCTTCATAATAGTTTGGACGAGGGTTTGGAGGAATCAAAACCTCCTGCAAACTGGAGCTAAACTTCCAAAGAGATGTACACACAGTTGTTTTCTGTAAATTATTTTGAAATAATGAAAAGAAAATTGGTCAACCTGCTTGATCTTCGACAGAGAAACTGCTACAGAAAGTAAACATAAGAATCAGTACTTACTTGCAGGTGATAAGGTGCTGTATCCACTTGTTGGTGGATTACCTTGAATGCCATGAAGGGTTGAAAGGGAAAGTCCACCAATGACAGGGGGGAAGAGTAATGGGTACGGTGTCGTTGGATAGTGAGTCATATGCCTGTTGACTGTCGGTATAGGACATGTATGGCTGCTGGTTGTCATGATAATGCCTCAAAGCAGAGAAATGTCCAGCATCATTATTCCATAGAAGCAAGAAAACAGGATATCAAGTCCGGTGACACAGCCCAAGAAAGTAACTCATCAGACAATTCTCTTTCCCCCCTCACTGCTGAATTCTTCCAGTTACTTTCCTGGTACATTCCTGCTGTGATGACTGTCTTTGTTTTCCTTTGTGTGTGATCACATATAGGGGACTGTTTAGCTGCCGTTTCAAGTCTTTTTCTTCTTTCCTGGAGCAAGACTTTCACTCTACAGGTGCTTGTTGAAGTGTTCTGCAGGGAGGGGAACAACCACAAATAACAAAGGCTAGCAACTTTTCAAATGAATCTCTGATTAATTAATTACCAACAAGGAACTGCTGAGTTAGGCCAGGATCCAGCAGACCTTTGAGTGGAAGAGCAGGCTGGTTGGGGGAGAATGTATGATTTGTTCAGCTCTGCACACAAACGCGTAAACTGTTATAGAAGCTATGTGCAAAGCTGACTGCGTAAACGGCTCATGAAAGCAGAGAATGAAGTCTTAGAGTGCAAACTGCAGTTCTCTCACACAAAGCTCTTCTTTCCATAAAATATATATTCCACATGTGAAAGTGTGTTTCCACATGCAGAAAGGAATCTCTGGATTAAACATCTATTAAATTTAAATTAAGTACAATGATATAACCTTGAAGATGTATCCAAAGAAATATTATTTGGAGCTGTCATGCGCAAGTATCTGGTGAGGTTTTATCTAGTGCCAAGGATAGAGGAAAAAAGAAGCCAGATGTCTTTGGAGTTTTCCATATTATGAGCTCCAGAGAAGGTAAATGAAGTTGTAGAATATACTATAACAGGTAGCTGGACAGAGACCAGGACATATTTCTAGGACTGGACATTCAAACTTGCAAACAGAACAGGAAGTACAAGTTATACATGCTTCTTGTTTTTCTGCTTCTTTCTCACATCTGAAAAGAGGGTTTGTGCACTTTCATCATGGACGTATGCATGAGTTATTCTCATATTGGGAGAACACACATCTTCTTGAATAGGAGATCCTTAAGACCCCACTTCAGATAGTATAAAGAGTGCAAACAACAGGAGGGAAAAGGAATTTGTGCTTCCCATCCCCCCCCCACAACTTTTACTGTCCCAAATTCACTTTTATAGGTACAAGTGGTACCTGCAACAAAACGTTGCAGTGCGGAGTGTTCAATCTTTCACTCAGCCAGCCATGTCCTCCTCCAGGATGCTCAATTCCACTCCCACTCCCTTGTTTTCCGACAGTTGGTCACCATTCCATGTCTACAGAGCTTGTCTAGCCTTTATTGGGCTGTTTCAAGGAGGGTTCCTCTCCCCCATAAGGTTTTTTCACCTAAATATTTTTTTTTACTTCTGCAAACCTGATACCTTCCTCTTTTCATTTTTTAACAAAAAGTATTATTACATTTATATCCCACCTTTTTTTCTCCAAGGAACCCAAGGCAGCTTACATAATCCTCCTCCCACTCCCCATTTTATCTGCACAACAACCCTGTGACGTAGGTTAGGCTGAATCAGTGACTGACCCAAAGTCACCAAGTGAATTTCATGGCTGAGTGGACTAGAATCCAGATCTCCCAAGTCCAGGACCGGTGCAAGGCAGTTTGATGCCCTAGGCAAGATCAGATATTTAGCGCCCCCCCCCCCACTTGAGAGTGCTGTATTTTTTTTCAAGGCGTTTCTGGGGGGCCCTTTAGCCCTGCGCCCTAGGCAGCTGCCTAGTTGGCCTAATGGTAGCACCGGCCCTGCCCAAGTCCCATTCCAGCACTCTAACCACTACACCACACTGGGTCTCTTGTGCATGGGTGCAGCCATTTTGGCTATGTAAGCAATGATGCTCAGCTCTGAAAGTCAGAATGATAACATAAGGCACTGGCAAGGCCCCATTTCAAAAACTATTGTGTTTTGGCATTGCTTCAAACATGAATACCTGCAAACCAACAGTGCTGAAATATTCATAGTGATAGGAGTTTTAACCCAGCAACAACACATCAGCTCAGTAACAATAAAGACAGATTACAAATTAGGTGGTGGTTTCCAACCATCAGCATGCAAAAATGCTGTGTCTTGTTTTACTCTTCCTGGAACACTCACCAAATCAAAGTGATATGAATTTAGTGTGTATGTTTTAATCTAGGGCTTTGTTTTGTTTTTGATAATGGCCTTTTAGGGTCAACCCCTATTTTTCTCTATTCAGATTGTTAATTTCTTTTTCATTTTTCCTCTGTAGCATCATCGAGGACCACCCTGGAAATAGGAAATAGATTAAATAGCAGCAGCAACTCAAATGAGCAGTAATAACAAATTAATGTGAATCTGCCTCCCTGCCTGCCAAGTCACACAGATGCAGAGTACTCCTCACTCAGAAAAAGTAACAAAGGCTATTAGCTGTATTAACTCCAGTAATGCCGTCTGTGGAGCTCTTCACATTTATAGATACGGCAGAAGTGCAACATTATCTTCTACAGATTCTAGTGCCCAGTAATTATGTAACGATGCAGACATATCTTCAGAATTAATGGAGGCCCAACAGATGCTCAAGGGAGAATAAAGTATTCATTGTGTAAGGAACATGATATCAGGACTCATTCCTACAGGCATGATCCAGAGCTGGTCTGAGGAATAAGGTCCAAAGCGAAGTATATACATGCCCAGGAGTTCCCAAGCAACAATAATACAGTAATACCTTGGATTGCAAGTAACTTGGTCTGAGAGCGTTCTGCAAGACAAGCAAAAAGTGTTTTTAAAATTTTGACATGATAAACGAGCAAGGTCTTGCAAGACAAGTAGTGTAGGGATGTAACCGCTCGCCTCGAGTGGGCGTAGCGGGCCGAAATCAGCCCCACTCACGCCCGCCAGAGACTCGCTTTGATATAAGAGTGTTTTGGATTACAAGCACGGTTCCAGAACGAATTATGCTTGCAATCCAAGGTATTACTGTATTGTTTTTACAAGGCCTTTTCCCAGGAACTGTATCAGGCAACCAAGCCAGGCCTCTGACAGATGCCTGATGGCAATGATTTCAGTTCTTCTAGTCCAGGGATGCTGCTGAAACTCAAAATTAGGAGGTTCGTTGGTAGAATCTATTACGTTTGTAATGCCTGTTCGTTAGATGTCTATCTAATAACCTTTAGTATTTTCGTTATTCAAGCTGAGATTGATTACTAAGCGCCAGCACAGTCAGCATGACTAAGGTATCTAAACGACACAATTTCTGTACATACCCAGATGTTGGCTGATTTAACCCTTTATTTCTGAAGGAAATGTGAATGTCTAGTTTGCACTGCTCAGGCTCATGGAATGAAGCTACAGAACCTTGTAGTTACTGTTTTCCAAACTATGTAGTCAGTGTAAAAGTTTGGATTTGAAATCTTTCAACAAACCAATCAGGTTTGAAGAGCCATGTAGGTCAGTATCTACCATGTTTCTTTCTCATTCATGGCTTCATTTATTTTCAGTGTCCAGCTAGTCAACCGGGGCCATTTCCCTCTAGTATATGACAGAATATTTGTTTCTTTATTTGGTAAGTAAAAGTTTACTTTAGATCTGGTGCTGGTGGGTGGCACTCTGAGGGGATACTGGAAAAGGAATCCAAGCAGAAGGAGAATGGGGGAGGCGTAGTGCAGCTCAGGGTGGTTGGCAGGCGGGGAGGAGATTTGGGCTTCGGCAGATGAAAATGCCTCTTCCACAGCTCCTGCTCACGCCAGTCGTACTGCAGTCACTTGCACAAGCTCCAGCGGCTCCATAGTGACTGCAGGGTAAACAGGGGTGTGTGTGAAAATGGCCAGTCAGATTGGAGAATATAACTTAGTGATGCATGACATCATGATGCATAGCATGATGCCATACTGCAGTTCCCAAGATGCACAATTTTAATGTACACAACAAGATCTCAGAAAAATGGAAAACTTTTGTCTGAGATTGAATGGAGGCATTAATAACTTGACAAGCCAATTACAATTTCTGTTGCGGTAAGTTTGCCCATCAATAAGAGTAACTATGTAAATTAGCCAGGAAAACAGTCATGGTTCTAGATAGGCAAACAAGCAAGGTTTCAAGAGAGACTGTCAGGAAGGAGAACCAGACAAACAAGGATGGCCTGGAGGACTAAACCAGCAGCCCGGGTGTCTAGCAACAACATCTTATTTTCAATTTTTCTAGACTAGGTGCAGGGGCCTGATCCAGATCTTAAGTACAGTCATGCCTTGGATTGAGAGCATAATTCATTCCGGAAACGTACTTGTAATCCAAAACACTCTTATATCAAAACAAAATTCCCCCAAAAAAATTTGTACAGAGATTTTTAATTTAAACCGTACTACAGTACTTCTATTGCAAGACGTCGCTTGTATATCAAGTAAAAAATAAATAAATAAATATTTAAAAATTTGCTTGTCTTGCAAAACACTCTCAAACCAAGTTACTTGCAATCCAAGGTATTACCGTAGCTACATCTCCAAATCTGGATCAGGACGGGTATTCCTGTATCCCTCCTGATCCAGATTTGGAGATGTAGCTGCTAGACACAGATTTAAACTAATGTCTGTTTTGGTCCTAAGTGTGTGTGTGCATGCGTGTGCATGCGTGCGCGCACGCATGCATGTGTGTGCATGCGTGTGTGTGACTTCTGCAGTGGGGAGACTTCTCTAGTCATGTAGGCTGCCCATGTGATTTAAAACCCTGATTTTCCAGGGTTCTAAATCATATGGGGTACCTACACAAGTAGAGAAGACGTTACCCTTCCAATGAGTTGGGGGCTGTGGAAATAGGCGAAGCAGAGACAACTGGAGGGGAGGGGCAATGGGTCTACCCCTGCTCTCCTGCTCACGTGATTCTAATCACATGGGGGGGGGGTGAACTTCTGAACAAATCTTATTATTTCACCAAACCTACGTACTTTAAAGAAGAGAAAGAAGACACCACCTGAACAAAATAGTCTCTGTATCCAGTGCAGTTGCAAGAAGGATAAATGTGGCTTGTGGCATTTAATCAATGAAACGTACATCAAGCTCATCTATACTGAATGATCCAGAACTCCTGATATAAAACACAGTTTACAAAACTATTGTACTTTCAACTGCATTTCTGTTAGCCATAAACACACAGAGCTTCACAAATACTTATCAAAATGTGCTTTTGCAGCTATTTCAAGCAGAGGAGAAATGTGCCTGGATTATTATGATCTGTGCAGGTGGCATTTTATAGAGTTTAGTATTTCAAATACTGTCTCTCTTTTATTTCTTACCACATTCATTATAAAATATCCATTCGCATGTTTTAAACTTCTGCTGCCATAGCACAAATAAGGGAACATGACTTACCATCTCAAGTTCGTAAGTTTTAAGATATAACAAAAAAAAAAAGAGAGAGACAACTTCCATTTACTTAAGCAACTCATCAGAGAACTGCTCTTGAAAGCAAAGGCTAGCTGCTAGCATGACATGGTTCACATGACTGTCTAAGCAACTGCTTATGTTGAGCAGCTAAGTATGGAAATTCTACATATGTATTATATAGAATGCAGAGCATGGAAGTCAATAGATTATCCACAGGCTATTGCACTAATCCTCTGCAGTACTGATGTACAATCAAGAGTTCATTCAGAAATATGATCTGGGAGAAAAGCATACTGAAGCACAAGTAACGGCCATGCTTCTGCATTCCCACCATGATTTCAAAATGGGAGATACAACACTGGCTACTGAAGGCACAACATTCAGTAGTTGCATAAGTTGAAAAGCACTGGTCCCAATACAGAGTCCTGTGGGACCCCACTATTTACATTCCTCCACTGAGAGAATTTACCCTTTATCCATACTCTAGGCTTTCTGTTCTTTAACCAGTTACTGATCCATAAGAGGACCTCCCCCGTTATTCCATTCCGTCCAGTTTATTTAATTACAGTCAGACCAACCAATAGAAAAACAAAATACAGAGTCCAACTAACGGATACAGATACAAACTGCGAACGCAGAATTTACATAAAATGACAGATTCAAGGAAGACTAGCTTCAATGAACAATATCTATTCGTATCAGCAAATACTAAGTTAATTATAATAAGATTTAGCCATCTGCTTCCTAATAGAACATGCCTGGACACAACATTTTGCCACCTTAAAAGTGAGTTCATTAGTAGAGTCTGAAAGAAGTAAAGAGGAATAAAACGTATCAGATCTGCCTGGGAATCTTATTAAAATTGAAGCAATATAATAGGAACGAATATCCTTATACAGTAGTATGAACCCCCTCTTATTCCATGACTGCTAAGTTTGCTCAGGAGTCTTTGGTGAGGGACTTTATCAAAAGCCTTTTGGAAGTCCAAGTAAACAATGTCTACCAGATCACCCGTCCACATGTTTACTGACACTCTCAAAGAACTCAAAAAACTTAGTGAGACAGGACTTATCTTTGCAGAAGCCATGTTGATTCTTTCTCAGCTGGGCTTGTCCTTCTATATAATTACTAATTTTATCTTTAATAACGCTTTCAACCAATTTACCCGGAACAGACATTAAGCTATCCAGCCTGTAATTTCCCGGATCGCCCCTGGATCCCTTTTTAAAAATTGGTGTTACAATGATCTGGAATTAGGAGTGAACAGTGAAGTGGCCACGTTTGCTGACGACACCAAATTACTTAGGGTGGTTAAAACAAAAAGGGATTGTGAGGAGCTCCAAAAGGATCTCTAGACTGGAAGAATGGGCACCAAAATGGCAAATGTGGTTCAATGTAGACAAGTGTAAAGTAATGCATATTGGGGCCAAAAATCCCAACTTCAAGTATAAACTAATGGGATCTGAGCCTGCGGTGACTGACCAAGAAAGAGATCTTGGGGTTGTGGTAGACAGCTCCATGAAAATGTCGACCCAGTGTGCGGCTGCTGTGAAAAAGGCAAACTCCATGTTAGGCATAATTAGGAAAGGAACTGAAAATAAAACTGCCAGTATCATATTGCCCTTATACAAATCTATGGTGTGACCACACCTAGAATACTGTGTACAGTTCAGGTCACCACACCTAAAAAAGGACATTTTAGAATTGGAAAAAGTACAGAAAAAGGCAACTAAAATGATTAAGGTGCTGGAGCAACTCCCATACGTGGAAAGGTTACAGCAGCTGGGATTGTTTAGGTTAGAAAAAAGGCAAGTAAGAAGAGACATGACAGAGGTATTCAGAACAGAACCCAGACATGACAGAACCCAGGGTCATCCCAAGAAGCTGTTTGGTGGGAGATTCCGTACAGATAAAATGAAGTACTTCTTCACACAGCGCATAGTTAAACTATGGAATTCACTTCCACAAGATGTAGTGGTGGCCACCAATTTGGAGGGCTTTAAAAGGGGATTGGACAAATTCATGGAGGAGAAGGCTATCAATGGCCACTAGTCCTGATTGGCTATATGCTACTTCCAGTATCACAGGCAGTATGCCTATGTACACCAGTTGCCAGGGAACATGGGCGGGAGGGTGCTATTGCACTCATATCTTGCTTATGGGATCCCATGGGCAGCTGGTTTGCTACTGTGTGAACAGAATGCTGGACTAGATGGACCCTTATGTTCGTAGCATTCACAGACTGACTGCAGCTCTGTTTTCTGGATGCAGGACTAAGGGAATGCATATACCTATCTCCTTCCTTCAGAATTAAGACCTTCTCTCATTCTATGACAAGTAGGGAAGCAGCAAATGCCTTCCCCTTTCTGCTGGCACCCAAAAACTTCTCTAGACACTGGATGGCTCAAGCTTTAAAAGAGGATCGCTATTCCCAACAACAAGTCAAGCCTATGTTTGCTGTGGAAAGCAAGAAGTGGACAAGATCAGCTGCAAGATCATGTCATTTGTATTGTCCTGGAGCAGAAAAAACATCCAGGATGCTGACTGTAATGATTACTAATGATGCAGCAGACTACCATGGGCATAAGATGCATGATGCAAGGCTTTGCATGACCCAGGCGGAGGGCGGGCAGGGATGGTGAAGTGACCTGATCAGAGTGGGGAGTGAGTAAGCACTGTCATATCCACATCACAGGACAAGAACCACCTCCCTCGGCCCTTGCACCAATGCTATGTTGCATCATCAAAATTGTGAGTAGCAAGTAACAGGGTCAATAGTCCAATCAATCCACAGGATGCCAACTGCAATACCAACTAATGTGTACCAGATGACACAGCAGCAAACTTTTTCAGGAACTCTGAGAATCAGCTTGAACACATAACCTATTTGCTTCATTTATTACAAAATACATACCCTCTTCCCTTACACTGCCTATACTAACTTGTTACTAAATTAACTCCTTGCAGTAAGGCAAAGCACCAGAGGGAATGGGCGTGAACGGAGGGTTATACGCTTCAGAACACAACAGAAACATTTGTCAGCTAAAATAGTCTGCTGTATATGCCCCTTTCCCAATTTTATGAAAATACTCATCTCCTCCCATATCATCATCAGGCGATCACTCGTGACCGAGTAAGATTGTCTTCCAGGATAATAATTTACAAAAAGGAGATTTTAAAAGGAGGAAATTCTAAAGAAAATTGTGTAGACTCTAGCGATGGGTCCGTAAGTGACTGTGGAGGCCAATTCTAGATCCACACAGCTTCCCACAGTGAGGACACAGGTTACCAGATGGAAGATGGTCCTGTAAAAGAATTAATTTGACATGCTTTTCGCTTAGCACGTTTCTCCCTTTCACCTTGCACTCGGGCTTCTTCAAAGTCCATAGAACCTTTGTGAAAGGCCAACCTCCAGTTAGATCATTCATGGGCCAGAGCTTCCCAGTTTTCGATGTTTATATTGCATTTTTTTTTAGATTAGCCTTATGAACATCTTTAAACCTCTTATATTGACCACCGATATTCCGCTTTCCATCCTTGAGTTGGGAATAAAGTAACAGCTTTGGGAGACGGCAGTCAGGCATTCGAACAACATGACCGGTCCATTGAAGTTGGCGTTGGAGGATCATTTTTTCAACACTAGTAGTCTTTGCTTCTTCCAGTACACTGACATTTGTTCGCCTATCTTCCCAAGTAATTCGCAGGATTTTCCGGAGGCAACGTTGATGAAATCTTTCAAGGAGCTGGAAGTGACGTTTATAGATAGTCCATGTTTCGCAGGCATACAATAAAGTTGGTAATACAATGGCTTCATAAACCAGTGTTTTGGTCTTCTTACAAATATCTCGATCCTCGAACACTCTGTTTCATTTGAGAAAACGCGGCACTTGCGGAGCTCAAACGATGCTGGATTTCACTGTCGATGTTAGCTGTAACAGAAAGATAGCTGCCAAGATAGAGAAAATGATCGACATTTTCCAGTATTGTCCCGCTAAGCTGGATAGATGGCATCATCAAAGGGTTAGCTTGCACTTGCTGATGAAGCACTTTGGTTTTTTTGATGTTAAGTGAGAGACCAAGTTTTTCGTATGCTTCTGCCGGATTGTCACCTTGAAGTGGTGAGTGGGCTTGCGTGTTCCGATGAACCCTGTGAGCAATGCCGTCGGGAGCTATATACTCCCAGTAGGGTCACCCATGGCGGTAAGGTCCGGGGATAGGAACCAGACAAAGAACGATCCAAAACATAAAGTCCTCAACGGCAGAACAGGCGGAAGATAATTTAAATCTAAATTACAATGGCTGTGAAGGTGGATGAAGGCTGAAGCAGAGAATGGTTTTCCAATCGTCATGATAACCATGCCATTGGATCATTGCCGTACTCTGTCAAGTTTGTGTGGTGATCCGTTGTGCACCGATCTCCCCACATAAAACAGTTTCACGCACAGGCGTCTTCCAACCCAACCCAACCCAACCCAACCCACAACAACAAAAAGTCCCATGGCGAATGGCGACGGGGGCAGGACTGTGAATCTGGAAGCCCCTAGTCATGGACCAGCACATGGGCGGTGGATGCAGACTCAGTCGCCCTGTTCAAGGAACGAGGTAGTCGAGCAGCTCGGCAGTTGTATCCATGACTGAGCAGCCCTATTTAGGATCCACTCTGCTCACCCCGTATGGGGAGGGGGCTAGAAAAGGTGCCCTAAACATAGTCTACCTCTTTCTCCCCTGACTGGATTACCGCATTCAGTGGGGTCACCATTTTAGCGGTCGAAAAAGACGTTTGAATTTTGGAACATGGAATATACGGACATTGCTGGATAACATAGATAATGAACGCCCTGAGCGTAGGACTGCTATTATTGCAAGGGAGCTGAGACGGTTTAAAATTGACATAGCAGCACTTCAAGAAACTCGAAGGGCAGGAGAGGGACAGCTGAAAGAAGAAAAATGAGGTTATACCTTCTTCTGGAAAGGACTACCTGAGCAGGACCGACGAATACATGGAGTAGGCTTTGCCATAAAAAATGAGCTGGTGAACTCTTTGTCAGAAGTTCCTACTGGCATTAACGAACTGCCTGATAACTCTTCGATTAAAGCTCAGCCAATAACCAGCAGGTAACTATTTTGAGCGCTTACGCACCAACATTAGATGCTGATGAAGACATCAAGGAAAGTTTTTATACTCAGTTGGACACTCTCCTGTCAGAGATACCTAAGGAGGATAAAATTATCCTCCTGGGCTGATTTTAACGCAAGAGTCGGGCGTGAATTTGATTTATGGCCAGAAACTATTGGAAAAGACAGAGTTGGTAATAGCAACCAAAACGGAATCTTACTTTTGTCTATATGTGCAGAGCATAATCTCACTATTACAAACACGCTCTTTTGACAAAAGAATAAGTTTAAAACATCATGGCAGCACCCACGGTCAAAGCACTGGCATCTTCTGGATTATGTAATTGTCCGTGTTAGAGATCCTCCCATATATAGCTGCCTGGACCCTAAGATCATCCTCCATGGTCCTTCTCCGGGAGCCCCTGCCAAAGGAAGTGAGGTGGGTGGCTACTAAGAAGAGGGCCTTTTCTGTTGTGGCACCCCAGGCCCAGATGTGGAATGAGCTTCTCAGAGAAGCTCCCCTGGCTCCTAAATTGTGCTCTTTCTGGCGCCAGGTGAAGACCTTCCTATTTCCCCAGGCATTTTAGTCTTTCAGTTTCTGTTGTTTTAAATCTGTTATTGTATTTTAATGTTTGCACTGCTACTAGGTTTTACTTTGGATTTTACTTCTATTTTATACTGTAGTTTTAAAGTTTAAACTTTTATAGTGTACCTTATGTTGTCTTTTATGGTTTTAATTGTTGTGAACTGCCAAGAGAGCTTCGGCTATTGGGCAGTATAGAAATGTAATAAATAAATTAAATACTTATCTAGTTGGCTGCTTTCTTGTCAGATGGGTATCTCCTGATGCACAAGAATTCATGAGCTCTATTTTATTTTGGTTGTTTTTTAAAAAGTTTATCTGTTACTCTACTTTCATATAAATTATGCAAAAATCTATCTTGGAAAATAACATTGCATTCAGAACCATCTTTGGTGCACTGGTGTGGAAAAGAATAGCTCATTTGCTGATGCTCAAGGAGTTTATTAATTTAATTTATTGTAATTTGCTGCCATCTATGCTGCTGCTCTTTGTTTTCAGAGATATTTGTGTAGGCACATTCACATAGCTCACCACATTTAAATTTCGTCCACATACTCCTATTTTCCCCCAGAATCAAAATCTCTAACTCCCCAGAATCATAGAAATACTGAAATAGATGGGAGCATTAGTCCAGTTCTCTGCTCCAGAGAAGCGGATTGTATACTTAACTTTATAACAGATACTTAGCCAAGCCTGCCATTTTAAACCTCCAGGGAAATAGATTTCACAGCTTCCATGAGAAATTTATGCTCTTGATCAATTGTTCTTACACTACTATTACAATCCTTGTAGAAAGCCCTGTTTAATTCAGTGCAATTTACTTCTGCAGAGTTGTGTGCTTATAACTGTGTAAGGTTTATCTAGGACACAATCCTATGTATGTATAGCTGCCAAGAAAAAAGTCCTACAACTCCCCAGCATTCTGGGATTAGGGAATGCTGGGAATTATAGGTCTTTTTTCTGTCTAAACATGCATAGGATTGTGCCCCTAGCTACTTAGTCCATCTTTATGCCTCAAAACTGTAAACCATTTCCTCTTAACAAGCCACTTGCAACTTTGCCTTTGACATGGCTCACGCTGGCTCAGCTTGTCTGAGTGTGGAAAGCTAAGCAGGGTCAGGCCTGGTTATTACTTGGATGGGAGACCCCTCCTCTAGTTTCCTACATTGAGCAGGGGGTTGGACCTGATGGCCTTGTAGGCCCCTTCCAACTCTATGATCCTATGAAAATACTATGAAATAGTGAAGTAAATTTCACCGACAGCTCTAGAAGGATCTCTCCAGACTGGACAGGGGAGCAGTTGACATTAAAAAGTCACCCAGCTCTATTTCTCCTTGCCATCTGAGTCAGACGAGGCTGCAAAAGTGTTCAGTCAGCACCTGGACCTGGTAATGGGCAAGATGAAGCAAATAATCTGAAGCTTAAATCTGACAAGATGCAGGTGCTGCCGGGAAACAGATCTCTGGTTCAGGAAGATGGTATTCAAGCAGTTCTGGATGGGGCTGCAGTCCCTATGAGAGCAGGTTCACAGCTGGAGGTCCTCCTGAATCCAGCATTGTCACTTGAAGCCCAAGCGTCATCTGTAGCGCAGGGTACCTTTTACCAGCTACAGCTGGTATGCCAGCTATAATCTCTCTTAGCTAGAAACAGTCTGGGCATGGTTATCCATGCTCTGGTGGTTGGATTACTGTAATGCATTCTATGTGGTGCTGCCTTTTAAAATGCATCTTGATACTTTTTTCAGTCAAGAACCTCATGAGAATATTCGGGAAGTACATAAGTCAGTGGACAGCTAGATTTCTATCCTCATATTAGACTAGGAGATGTGGATCAGGTTGGTTCATATCACAAAGACTGAATATCTCAAGCATCTCTAAAAAAAGTATCAGTAACCTTGAGCTGTAAGAGCCGGGAGCATATTTCAGGAATACAATACCTTTGACTATGAGTTAACAGGAATTAGCAACAGAGAACAGATATGGCTATCATACTGTTCTTGTCAACCTCTCTGAGTTGGCCAATATTTACCTACTTAAGTAGACAGGATGATACATTAGATCAAGGCTGGGAAACCTTCAGCTCTCCAGATGTTGCTGGACTACAACTCCCATCATCCCTGACCATTGGCTATATTGGCTGGAGCTGATAGGAGCTGGAATCCAACAACATCTGGAGGGCCACAGGTTGTCCATCCCTGCATTAGATGAACCATCAGTCTGACACACAGCATGGCAAATCATTAACTTCTTTCTTATGCTTCATCAAGCATTTTGGCCACAATTCACTTCTCTCTTCAACTTGATCAAGAATAATTGTGAATGAAGGGGTGGTGAATTACAACCTATTTTACTAGAAGTGGAGACTTCCAAATTTCAGAATTCAGTGCATTGTCAACAGTTAATAGCTACAGGAAAAGGAATACTCATTCTAGCTGTTATAGTTTTTATAGGTGAAAGTATTTATAGAAATGCATGCATTAGGAGAAAAGCACACAAATATGTGTGAATTTTTGTGCAAACTTTAAAAAAAATCCCTCCCAAACTAATGTGGAACAGGACAAACTGAACTTAAGAATGGAGAAATAAGAAACTGAGAGAAACCAAAATTTACCCATTCCTACTTTCAAAGTCCAATGTCAAGGTAAGATTTTTGTGGCCTACAAAAAGTGACAGCAGATCGATCAGGAAAGACAGGAAAGAGACACAGTGAAGGTCCAACTCAGTAACAGTAGCTGGAGAAACAGAGCCTCCATCTTCCTTCACCTAAAAGGCTTCAACTTGGTCACCTTATGGGCCTAGCAGGATTTGTGTTCAATGGGCCTTACTCCCATATGAGTATGCTTAGGATTGCAGCTTGCCAAGGATTTGGGGGCCTGCCAAGTGACAGCAGAGCTATCAAAAAGGGCAAAGAGAAACTGAAATCCCATTTCCTAAGATACAGACCTTTTTCAGCAGTAGCTGGGGAAGGTAAACTGTGATGTCATAATCCTTTCCGACAATGGAAGAGGCTAGAAAAAAGCTGACATATATTTTATAGAAAACTATAATAGTTACAACAACAAATCTTGTTCCTTGGGCTATTGAGCATGTAACTGAATTGCAATTATGGAAAAGTTTGTAGAGTTAGGAGAAATCCCCAATCTCACACTCGTTTATCCATGGTTCAGTAGGAGGGGGAAAGGTGTGTCCATTCCAAACTTTTGTGAATCCTCCCCTACACCATTGACTAAAGAGATTTCAAATCAATTGCATCTAAACCGACATGCCTTTCAGATGAACAATAAACTCAATAGGTATAAGACAATATTCATGTTGACTTTAAATGAAGATAAAAATATTGAAGTCATGCTGTTAAATTGTGCATAGATCATCATAACTGATTCTGTGAGTTTATATTCTGTTAATATTGTACACAATTTTTTGAACTGAATCTGCTAGTTACGGTGACAGAAGGTTAAAAAAAAAGGAATGTGGGGGAGGAGATTGGCCTTCAGAGTGTTATGTTTCCTTTATTAGCATAGCTCTGTGAAACTAAACAGAAAGAGCAATCTAATAACAAACATTCTTTGAGGACTGTTCAGGGAGCAGAAGGACATCCAGTTATTGTTCAGCCCATCCCATTGGTCCATACATGGCTCGAAAGGTACAATAGAAGGAAACAGGAAACTGAATGGTCCATCTGCATTATCTTATTAGCGGCTAATGGATATCTGAGAGGAACATGCATCTAATTCTGAAAGGTCTGTACCAATCTCTGAAGTAATAACTCTTAATTAGCCGATTCTGTTTATAGATAGAACTTAACGTACCCTTTTGTCTCTAAGAGATGCAGGCATCTGGAGGGAGATATGTGTTTCTTGAAGGGGAAAAAAGTAGGTATTTTTCTCATTGGCAAATAAAAGCTGCTACAAGTAACCAAATAAAAATATCACACTGGTGAAAGAGACTGGACATCTGAACTAAAACTTCAAGAATTAAATATAATAGAAATTATTCAGTGTCCAGTCTGGAAGTTAGTACTCACGCAAGCATTAACTTTTTGATAAGAAAACTGATTTCATTATTTTTTAAGATGTCAAATACTTAACATAAGACTTATCAAAAATCAGCACACTATCTGACTTTGTATCTGCTAAAACTTCCCTCTTCACCAAGTACAACAGTCTGTCAGATTATATGAATTAAAACAAAGGGAATTATTTTACACAAGCTAAGCAGTGGTTCATGTTGAGCCAAATTGATAAATTATCAACTTCAAAGAGCAAGTACTAAATGTGAAAAAATAATTTTTTACAAGCACGTAACAACTCTGACATTTTCAAAGTAGTTTGGCATTTGCAAACCATGGAGCAGCTTTTCAAGTAACTGAGTATTTATTTTAGTCAAAATTATTGATACTTGCTAAGGTGTTTTTCTTTTTTCTTTTTTAATTTGCTTGCCTAAGATTAAATCCTTCCCAAAGAGCTTATGCTTCACATTTCTTGCATCCAACAAAATGCTATACTAAAAATCAGTAAACCTAACATGAAAAATAACAGGCACAGTGACACTAAGGGTGCAAATCCTATGGAGACGAGCGTAAGCCCCTGAACTCGGAGGCTCATGTGCTCATCCAATGCAGAGCAGGAGGAGCAGAGGAGGTGATCTTCACCTCCCCGCTCCTTCTGCTCTGCATTTTCCCTAGACGGCATTTTGGAGGAGGAGGGAAAGAAACTGGAGAGGACCCAGGATACCTTGTACCCTGGCCTCCCTGGTCTCCAGTTCTCCCCCCCCCCGAAATGCACCCTTCTACCCCTCTCCAAGGTTGTTTTCCTGACCTCAGAGAGAAGCCAGTGTGTGGTTCTTTCCGCGCTAGCTGCAAGGGGGCAGGGGAGGGGGTGGAGTGCCAATCCCCAGGCCCAAGGTTGAAGCGCAGTCTCCGACCCTGGATCTGGGAATCCGAAAAACCCTATAGCCCCTCAGACATTGTCTAGGGGCCATAGCATCACTCCCTAATTTATTTGAGAGTTCACACTTCAGCCATTAATTAGTATTAACTAAACCAACTGCCAGACTCTAAGATATGCTGTGCTAGAAGAAGAAGAAAATACTTACCATGTCACATCCAGTCACAAAGCATGATGTTTCACTCAAGTTACAAAGACGCAATGATGAAAGGACAAAAAAGTAAAAATCAAATATTTAACTCCTGTTAAATAAAAATTGTATATGTAATTTAATATTCTAAACTAACTTTAGAAGATAAAACATTTAGATGTAAAGATATATTAATTCTAGGACATAATAAAGCGATTACATTCCAGGCCACTGGGGACAAATTCAAGATGGCAGCCAGAGTTTTTTCATTTTAAAAATAGGGCCCAGCGCAGGCATAAAGGGTGTGTCCTCCTGGGTCCCTGGTAGCTTCCCAATTAATGCTGCATGGTTACGCCTTACGGCGTGTCATTTAGAGGGTTAAAAATTATTTTTCACAAATTTGTGAAATAGGGGATCTAAAAATATGTCTTTTGATGTCAGGAATTCAAATCTGCTATTAGTTTTTTGATTGGACAACATTTAGCTCTGTAAATCGGCACTTGAACAAAACACATATTCACTGCTCTCGGAAAACAGTGTATAATGCTAAGAAGCATTTATTTTCTGTTGTATAAACACCAGGCTTTGCTCCATTCAATTGGTGGTGGGCCCCTGCCTAGGCACAAGACCATGCCAACTGTCCTATGCAGGAGGCAGGCAAGTTCTCCATTACTCTGTTACCCCAGAAGCACAGATGCTCAAGTTACTTGCACACTGTTTTCCTGTAGCATGAAAACTATGCAGATTTGACAAAGCAGCCATTTGAGCTCCTTAACAATTCTCCCAGTGATACTCTAGATTGGGAATGTCACCATATTCACATTCAATTAGATGAAAAAAAACAAAGACATCCTGAATATTTAAACTCCAAAAGTACCGTAGCTGTGTGCATTTCATTTATCAGAGTTGGAAGGAGCCTACAAGGCTATCGAGTCCAACCCCCTGCTCAATGCAGGAAACTAGAGGAGGGATTTGATCTTATTTAATGGAAACAACAAAGTTGCCCATATTAAAAAAATGTGAAAGTGATTGTTATGAGAAGCATGGTACTTGAGACTTGTTGCTCTCGGGAGAAATATTACTAGGCAACCCCATATTTCACTATCCATTAAGAAATGTCTATACATATTTCATTTTCCCCAGCTCTTTCTGTTTGCATTCCATATTTCTTTCATTAGTCACCCATGGCCCAGCGTATTCTGGAACGAAAAGACAAATGGGTAGGTCAAGGGATGGGTTAACAATTTTACTGTTTCCAGAGCCCTGAGAAGCCAGATACAGGAGAACTAGATTGTGTTTATGTAAAGGATAAGTGGTGGATTTCCTGTGCAGTCACTTCCAAAACACCCTGCAAGGGAATGCACCATAATTACCTCAACAGAGCTCAGGCAGTTACCAAGAGAGATGTTTTATGCTTCTTATTTACAATACTGTGATTACACCCTATAGCTGCAATTATGCACACTGTTTGGCACATGCAGTGTATAAAAGTCAACGCCTTAAGCTCATCTACATTTACATCCTAACATTACACCCTTTAAGAGCCTGAGTGGTACTTAAAAATGCAACTTACTTTCACCTGCTTTGGAATGGTGTGGAAATCAAGGCCAAGTTGTGAGCTGAGTACATGGTGATGCAATCATATACAGAACTTCACGAAGATCCACTTAACTCGTGTGCCCAGTGTGTGTCAGTTTGGTTGTGTGAATTTGTCTTGAGCTACCAGGGAAGGTTGTATACCAGGAGTGCAGAACCTCAGACCAGGAGGCCAATCTAGCCTGCCTGGGGTCCCAATTCGGCCATCTGAGGTTCTGCATATGGCCATGCCCCCTTCTCCTGGCCCCGCCCCCTTTCCCCAACCACCAGTTGTTTGATGGTTCCTTGGCTTTAGTGCAACGTATGCCATTAAGAGCACACATAGCTGCATCAGCAGTGTGGCTCAAAAGGTAGGCCTTGGGCTATAGAGCCATATTTTAGGTCCTGCTATAGTGCCTCTTCTTTGATTTAGGGCCAAACTAGACAAAAAATTAAATGCATCCTTACATTTAATGTGTGCGTTTTTAAAAAAATGCAAATTGCATCAGTTGCAGAGGGTGGGTGGGGGAGAGATAATTAATGTGATCAGAGCAGACATAAAGCGGAAATTTAACCATTTTCTGCCCGCTGTGGTACTGGAGGAAATTCCCCCTTCTGAAGCTGGCATTTGCTTTAGGAGTAACCCACCCCCATGGCACTGGCTGATACAATTTGCATTTTATAGCACCTGCACATTAGATGGGGATGTGGAAAATGACACTTCTGATTTGGCCCTCAGTTATATTTTCAAACCATTTCTTTAGTTCACTGCTGACATGCTAATTCACTGCATGTTTTCGTTCAGCCTTCCCCCAACCTGGTGCAGGACGAAATTCCCATCCTTCCCAGCCAGTGCTAGTTTCCTGGGAAGGATGGGAGTTGTAGTCCAACACACCTGGAGATCATCCGGTTGGAGAAGGCAGTGTTAACTAATTAGAAGGACCAGCTTAAATATTACGAGTTGGTGAAAGCAGAAGCGTGTCTTGCTTGCGTTTCTTCTTTCGCCACTTCCTCATACTGTAAGAAGGGATGCACAAACACTTTCAGACTCAACAGAGAATTGAAACCGTGCAGCAAGTCACACTTCCTTTCCATATACTACTACATTCAGGGAATCCAGGCACAGATTGGAAATCTCTTGGTGTTTTCCAAACGCACGTTGGTATGAGGAGCCTGGGATACAGGAAGCTAACTCCTCATACCAATTCCCGTTTGGAAAACATCCAAACGCAAATTATTATTACTACTACTGAAACCTCCAAAGTCTCACATCTAGAGCACCTGGAGTGGAAAGATGCATGGGTTCTGAAAAATCGAGCAGCCAAGTTGGCACAGTGTAACAAAATTCAGAGGAGTCTGTAAAATAATACCTTTTACCAGAACCACCAAATGTTCCCTATACAGCATGCACGTTTATACTTCGGCTATTGGGCGGTATAGAAATATAAATAATAATAATGATGATGATGATGATGATGATGATGATGATGTATTGTAGACAAGCACATGGCCTGAAAAATGCACATTTCCTGTCCTCTCCCTCACATCTCTCAAGAAGCCTCAAAGTAACATCTCTTTTGAAGTGAGCCTTGAATTTGGCAAAATGGTGCAGGTGATCTACTCTATGGAAAATAGAATTCATGGCTGACTTGGAGGTATCTGTGAACTCTGAATTTGAGTTAACGATATGCTTCGGGTACCAAAACAATATTTTGGTGTCCAAGCATGCCAGGTGCCGATGCCAGCCCTACTTTGCAGGCTCTAACTACATGAAATATTTTCATGCCCTTTTGTGCATGAGACAGCTGTAGATTAATTTCATCTCTTTTGTAAGTATTAGTGGGCTTTTTATCAAACATCTTCTGGGGAAAAACTAGACTGACTGACTGAATGAATGTGTCAAAAGAGGTAAGAGTTCATGGGTGTTTTGCATTCTGACCTTACGAAAAACCGTATGAGCTTATGGAGCACATTGATATTGATTAGATCTCTTATCTAAACCCAGCCAAGAGAAACAAAGTTGGTGGCTTATTACATTATTTCTGGACAGTAATCTCCCGCAACAATTATCTTGTATCTATGCATATCACAAGACATCCACAGACATACATGCAGATAGAGTTCATGATAATACATTATCAGCCATCATTGCATGATCATATTTTCAGCTGAATTGATCCACAGTGGGGGGATGATGATTGAACTACTTAAGAATATTATCTCATGTTGGCGATACCAATGGGAACAGCAGAATACTCAGACCTTGGCCAACTTAAATCTTTCATGCCCTTTGCTCTGATACTATGATACCAAATAATTTAGCTTTCTTATCTGCTTTTCAGAAGCAGCAAGGGGTGAACAACTGCAAGGAGGATTTCAGAAACTGCACAATGAAGTAAAAGCTTGTTCGATGCAGGGGATGAAGAAGACTAACAACAGCATTATTTAACTGAACAGAGAGTGGAAAAACTACAGTGAGAAGAGATAAAGCAGACAAACCATTATCAATGGGGAGTAAAGAGCATAGAACAAAGTAGATAAAATCTAAACATAGTAACATATACAATTACCAGTGAGATCACGTTTGAATTTGATTCCTTTTATCCTCAATTGCTCTTAAAACAAACAATCTGAAAAAGAATAGAACTGGGTGCCTATATCTTAGTCAGAAGATAAAACACAAATAAAAAGGTAGTCAACGACGCTCTAGCAGTGTAATATCTATTTCTGGAAAACTAGTATCTACAACAGGGGAGGGCAACCTTTGACCCGTGGGCCTAATCCGGACCATGGGGGTGCCCAATCTGGCACGCGGAGGGTTGAGACCCTTCATAGGCTGCTCCCCAAGCCCTGCTTCCTGACCTGGAGGTTTGGGGAAGAGGCAGGGGAGAGGAATCCTCATGTTATCTCCAATCTCAGAGCAGAGATAACAAGGGGATTCCCTACCTGCTGCTCATGTTCCCATTGTGTGAAGGGAAATCCCTTTTTTACTTCTGAACAAAGGTAACATGGGGATTCCCGACTCAACTCAGGCTTGTGGGACTGGGGCTCACCACTGTAGATTCTACAACTTCAGCATTTTAAGCTAACAATATTTAATATTACTGCACCCTCTTGCTGGGCAAGGTAATGGACACACTTACCTTCTAGCAAACAACAGCATTACACAGAAGGAAGTATATTGTCCTTTTCATTTCTAACCACTGCTTTTACTAGTTCTACTATAGCCACAATTGATTCCACATTAGTCCAATAAATAAAGATCAGGATAATTATTCAAGGAGAAGAAACATAAAGTTAATCACAAAGCAGCTCCACGCCGCCTGATTCAGTATGTGTGTTTAGAATTTAATTTTCCTCCTTAAGTTTATACTTTGTGTGTTGGGCATTTTAAAAAGGGGAATACCAGTGATGTGGGGCGGAAAACCTTTCTGTGGAAAATTTTCCAAACCAGAAAATTTTCTGGTGCTATATTTTTCCGTGGAAAATATTCCACACCATATATGTCTGCTTTTATCCATAGTTGTCTGGGCTGTTGTACTGCAATCAATCATTTTAGATGAGCTAAATATGGGATAGGAACTTCTCTAAGTTATTCTTCTCAGGCAAGCACGGACAACCCCTAGTGCTCAGTTGCCCATTCATCCTTTAGTGAGATAGAATGTTCAACTTAGTTGTTCTGAATCAGATTTTTCTCAACTTGAAATGGAGCCGATAAGCAGTGCAGAGAGCGAGTGAAGCTTAAGGTGCTACAGCTACCTCAGCAAAAGACAGTTAAACTGTAGATATAAGATAAATCAGGTAAAAATAGTGTGTTCTCTCAGGTGTAGTCATTTTTTGTTAAACATAAACAAACATCATAAGGGAAGTATATGCTATTGTCATTATTATGCCCTGAATGAGGAAGGGCGAGAAACTAAAATGTTACTGCTGTTTGATTATAAACAACTGTCTTCAAAAATGGTTATCTTCATTTCATGTCAGGGTTGCAATGATTTAAATCAGAATTATTTAAATCAATGATTAAATAATTGATTAAATCATCAATAAAAATCAATTTTTTTGAATTTTTTTGCAAAAAATCATGTTTTTTTTTAATTTTTGCAAAAAAATCATTTTTCAAAAAAATCGCAAAAAACCCATGATTTTTTGCAACCCTGTCGTGTAGATAGCCTAGTTCTGATTAACGTTTCTGTATAATTTGGTGTTCTTAACTATTAAGTGTAGGCTATTTGTACATGTGGTTGCCTGAAACTTTGAAATTAATTTTACTAAAAAAAATTGGGGGGGGGAATTGATTAAATCAAAAAAATCATTGATTTAAATCAAAAATAGATTTTTTTCAAAAAAAATTGCAAAAAATCATGATTTTTTTTTGCAACCCTATTCCGTGTGATATAGCTACATTTATCTTCCCACTAGAAATAGGAGGAGGTTCTGAGGGTTCCCCCCCCATCAAAAGTGTTGCAAGAGTGTTGCAGGACTATGGGATGTTCAAGAATTTCATTTATGATCGCAAATTGTGCAAACGTGTAAAAGTGTAATAAAATAAACATGGCTGCATTCGCAAGCATGAACACGGAGGTGAGCAGGAGAACATGTTCTCCAGAAGTGTTTGCAAATTCACACATTTACATTTGAAAAATGCACATTTTTTAAAAAGTGTGCATGTGCATTTTCACACTAGTCTATGGGGGGAAGTGCACACTTTGGGAAAATATACACATTTTTTGCACATTTTCCCAGTTGTTTTGCAGCTTTCCCATTAGTGCAAAACAAACAGAGATGGCAAATGAACAGGCCAGTAAACGAGGAGAGAAGAACATCAAGATGATGTTTGGAGAATCTGGGCAAATGCAAACATCACTTGTTCCCCATCCCTACTGGTACCATAATTTTTTCGTATGGATGCACTCCTTTTTTCCCAGTTTGCTGGTTAAGAGAGCTAAGAACTCCCACTAAAAAATACTGGGCAGGATCCAGACAAGTCATACTTAGAGTAGGCCCACTGAAATCAATAGGACTTGAGCTAGTCATGACTAATTTACATTTCACTTATTTCTAAGTATGACTACGTCTGAATCCAACCCACTGAAATCTAAATTCCAAATGGCATTGGTGCCTCAGTAATCATAGATTTACTTTGTGATTTACTAAAATTACACCCCTCCCATTTTAAATTGTAGTACTCTTACTTACAAAAATTTTCAGAAAAATCACCTAAATTGATTATAACCACGGCTGCTGCATTGACATTAATTTTTCTGCCAAGATGTTAATGGTTTTTTGAGTCAAAGACTGGCAAATCGTCTTTCACTTACTAGTATCAAATCCTATGGATTTTTCAAAGCTAGAAGGCACAAAAAAAGAAGAAGCAAGCATCAAAAAAAGCAATGTTGCAAACTTCAGGACTGTACTGTGCTTCTTGGCATACTGAGATTAGTAATAGCAGTGCTATCAAAGACCGCCATGCAATAAAACTTGTGGTTTGCATTTAGATTACATTTGATTTCTCCACGTGGGAAATACATGCTCTAATTTTCCTCTTATGGTACAACTGAAAATACTGAACACACAATATCCTAGCTGATGACACCCAATACAAGGTAGGCATGACTTGTTTTATAGTAATAATGCTTGCACTTCTGGCTGTGATTTTATGAACCAAATATACCAAAGCAAGTATAAAAAGACAGCACGAACTAAGGGACAAAACAGCGAGTGGGAATGGAAGGTGGAGCTCTGGGAACAGTTTGAAAGGACAAATCCTGTATCAAGGTGCTTTTAGCAAAACTGCATGTTCAGCTTTTGTGCAACTTGCTAGGAAACAATATTCTAAACAGCAAAAGGAAAGAAAGGACAATCTTCCCATGCAAAATTCTGTATTTGATATTTGCCATTTACCTCTGCGCTATCTGTGGATATTAATTTTAGGGTGGAGGAAAGAGCATCCATCATTTCATTTCCACACCTAGGGCTTCTTCTTTTTTAATATACTGAGCAAAACACTCATTTGGCTGGTATATTTTTACAATATGTCTCCAAGAAGCCAGAATGCACATTTAGGATCTTATTAGTTGTAAAAAAAAAAAAAAAAGAGGCAACAACACTGCACACCATCTCCACAGGGATATTCTACAAAGTGGAAACTGTGAACAGACCCATTCTCCTCTATCAAGAATAGAAACAAAATGGAATTCTACAATAATAAACAGAGCAGAGGCCTCATTACCATGGAAAAGACTGCAGCCACCTACACATTGTGATATTTTTTATGTCCTCACATTAACAAATGGATGTTTATTAACAATGATTTACTGAATCAAAGAGTCAGAAGCACAAGCTTCACCAAAGCAGCTGGATGTGAAACTACTACAAACAGCAATAGGGATATCTTAACCACACTACTTTAGATCTCAATCAGATGACCTGATAAGAGAGCTCAATAAGAACAAATATACCCTGTATTTTATTTATTTAAAACATTTTTATACTGCTGTTCAGCCTTTTAAAAAAAAAAGGATTTCAGTGCAGTGTACAGTAAGTTATCATAACAAGAATACAGTAATAAAACAATAAATTAAATCAGTAAAATAAATGTACAGTAGATTCAAATACCTGGGTAAACATGAATGTTTTTGCCGGGCAACAAAAAGTCTGTAATGCTAGCACCAGGCGAGCCTTTCTAGGAAGGATGTTGCATGGGGGACCACCGCTGAAAAAGACCTTTCTCTTGTTGTTGTTACTGTACCTCAAATAAAGGAGGCACCTGAAGGAGGGCTTTGGTGGAAGATCTCAAAACCTGGGCAGATTTATATGAGAAGAGGCATGCCTTCAGGTATTTGGGTCCCAAGCTATTTAGGGCTTTAAAAGTTAAATACCAGCACCTTGAATTGAGCCTGGAAGCAAACAGGCAGACAGTGGAATTCTTTCAAAATTGGTATTATATGCATATGCCTGGCCATACCAGTCAACTTTTTGGTAGCTGCATTCTGCACCAGCTGAAGCTTCCAAGTCTTCTTCAGGGGTAGTCCAATGCATAATGCATTGTAGTAAAACCACTCAGGAGGTTATCAAAGAGTGGATCACTGTGGCCACACTGAGAGTCCAGAAATGGCTCCAGCTGGCAAGCCAGTCGAAGTTGGTCAAAGGCACTCCATGCCACCAAGGCCACGTGGACGTCCACTGACAACCTTGTGGGAGTAACCCAAACTGCGGGCCTGTTTTTTCAGGGTGAATGCAACCTTATTTAAAACAAGGCAGCCACCAGTTTCCCAGAAACTGGAAATAATTTGTAACGTGTATAAAATGTTGCCCAATTAGGAATGTAGAATTGCTTGCAATATGCAATATTAATTACTATTAATAGCACTAATTTGCCATTAAAACATTATTTATTATTTCTACATCATGTTGCATAGTATTTTACACTTATCTTCTTGTGTATGTCATCTTAAAATATTGGAAAAAGTCATAAACACATTGATTTTGGGTGAACCCCATTTTGAGTAGGAATGGGCTCAGCTAAATCAGATTATTTTCTTTAAAAATGAAAAGTAAATTGTCTAATTTTCGAGCCCATTCTAAAGCTCAGACCATGTCATGAGGGGCCGAAGCATCTTCCCCTGCAAACTGCTGTCCCCCATTCCCTTCCGCAAAACATAGCAGCTGCCAGAAGGTTTGGGGAGGCTCACAACAAGGCCTCAATTAAGCTCCTGCAGCAGATTCCTGGGCACCAATATCTCAGCGAAATGTCATCCTCAGGACTTATAATGCCCTTATTACAGCATCCTTATATGTTTAGAAGCATCCCAGCAAGAACCCAAGACTCCTAACAGTTGTTGTCAGGAGCCATGGGAACTACTTTTCCCAGGCTTCCTGGAGTCTGGGATTCTGTCATAGCAGTGCCAAGGCATTAAGATTCTCCATCACTACCACAATCAACTATGTCTGAGTGCAAAAGTAATCACCATTGTTGGTCCTCCCCTCGGTGCCGTTGCCTGTGGTGGCAAAGAAGACTTTCTGTGGGGCTCCCTCTCCCAACCCCGAGAGATCCATTTATTCATTTATTTTATTTTTAAACTGCCCAATAACAAATGTTCTCTGGGCGGATTACAAAAGCTAAAAGAATAAAGTACAGCACAAGAGCTGATACCATACCATACCATACCATACCATACCATACCATACCATACTATACACCACGAACAGTACAGGACTAAAAAAATATATAAAAACAAGCCATACATTCTAAAAACTAAACTCCAAATTTCCAGGGGGAAAGGAAAGGTCTTTGCCAGCTCCAAAAAAATAACAATGTAGGTGCCAGGTGAGCCTCCTTGGGGAGGACATTCCAAAATGGGGTGCCACAACTGAGAAGACCTTCTCTCTTGCAGCCACCTGCCTAACTTCCTTCAGTGGGGGCACCCAGAGGAGGGCCTCCAAAGATGACCTAAGAGTCCAAGCAGGTACATATGAGAGATGTTCCTTAGATACTCTGGTCCCAAGCTGTTCAGGGCTTGAAAGGTCAACATCAATACTTTCAATTGGTCCTAGAAAAAGACTGGAAGCCAGGCAGCTGACAAAGCACTGGTGACATGTGATCATACCACCCAGTCCCAGGTAATAGCCTAGCAACAGCAGCTCTATTCTGAACTGAGGTTTCAGAGTGGTCTTCAAAAGGTTGCACAACATACAACGCACTACAGTAATCCAACTGGAAGTTTACCAGAGTATCACTGTCCTGATAGGCTAACAGCTGGTATAGCAGTCTAAGCTGATAAAAGGTGCTCCAAGCCACTGAGGCCACCCACCTGTGCCTGAGGTGACATAGATAGATCCAGGAGCACCCCCAAGCTGCATACCTAATCTTTCAGGGGGAGTGCAAACCACTCCAGAACAGGCTGAACACCACTCAGACAAGACACACAAACCACTCACTAACAGTACTGATCAAGAAGGATATGTTAGCCTAAAGTTGTCCTCCACTTCTGGGTCCAAGTTAGGTATCTTCAGGAGCAACCTGATTACTAAGTGGCCTGATTACTACCTCTTTCAAACAGGCTGGTACGACGTCCTCTCTCAAGGGGGAACTTACAACATTCTGGACCCAACCATCCATCCCCTCCTTATTAGATGTAAGAAGCACCTTGTCTGCCTCCTCGTGCCTCAACAGCTGAAACTCATCCAATACAACTGGACCAGACAGTGGTGTGGACCCCTCCGTTAACAGAGCTGCACTAACAGTGGGTAAGTCATGCCTGATGCAAGTGATTTTACCTTCAAAGAGATCATTTGCAAATTTCTCACAGCAAGCTGTCATGGGTGTGCCTAATTCCCATTCAGGATCAAATTGTAATAACCCCTTCGCTCTGCTTGATGATGACACTGTGAAGATGCAATGGAGGTGGGAAAGGATGCCTTCTTTGCCACTCGCACCACCAGAGTAGGCTTGATAATGAGCTCCAGCCTGTCTTCAATCGGATTTGGTACAAGTCTTTCCCCACTTGCGTTCCAGCCACTGCCCCACTTTCATCATTGCCCCCAGCTGCACGGTGTACCAAGGAGCTAATGTGGCTCTGCCGAGGGGATAGGGTACTTGGGCGCAATCGTGTCAATCATCAGGTCAACTCTGTGTCCCATAGAGTGACCAGGGCAGTAACAGGTACAGGAACTCCTGTCACAGCAACCGGACCCCCCCCCCCGAGCCCACTTAATTAAAATGTATGAGGCGGATTCAAACAAAAGGGGTTTGAAGAGCTAAGACACAGTGAGATCCTTAACGGATCAGCTTCTTTAAGCGTAAGAATACATAAGCTTTCAAGTCATACAGAATATTTTAGTGGGAGAACGGGGGGCCAGCTTGGTTGGCAGAATCACTCCGGTACCTAGGAATCCTTCACTGTCCAGAGGGACGCTTCACCCTTCAGTTCAGTTAGCTCCCTTCTCTTCTGAGTCTTAGGAAAGCAGCAAAGTTTTTATTTCACCATTATTTTAATTTGTTCTGAGTTTTAGTCTCTTGCCGCACTGCTGTATCTTTTTTTATATACTGATGATAACTGATCCCATTTTTATGCTCTTCTATTTGAATGACTTCCATATGTATTTGTGTTTTATTTTTATTGTTATTTTAATTATTATTTTCTTGTGTTTTAATCTGGTAGGAATTTATGATATATGGCCCAAGTGGCTCATCACATGGCCAGGGACACACAGAGCCTTGGATTCCCAATTCTATCCCCACCGAGTGTCAGGTGCAGGAGTACCCTATCTGCAACCCATGGTTTTATGCCACTGTAGACCCTTTTGTGCATGCAGGCCAGGATCAAAGCAGGCAATCTGTGCATAGAACTGTGTTTCCTAGCATAAATCAAGCTTTCTAAATTGAGTTCCTTATCTTTCATTTCTAACTGTCACACACACACACACACACACACACACACTCACACAAATCCTGAATTGGACTGTTCCAGTACTGTCCTCTTGTTATTAAAAAGAACATAAGTAGGCCTTATGCAGAAATGTACTAAGGTGTAAAACAGGATGTGGCCTATAAGGTATTATGCTTGAAAGGGTATAATATATATAAAAGGCTAAAAAGGAACGAAGATTATGTTTCAAGGGCTTTTATTGGAATTGTTATGGATGACAATTACAATGTCAAACCTTCTAAAATAAATGCAATAATGGGAAAGAATGACAGAAGACTACAAGGTACCCAGAACAGTCATATTTCCAAACAGATGCTTCTGTGAAGGAATGGTTTCTATATCTGCATGTCCCTGAGAGAAGCTGAGAAGAAATCGTAACACATTTGAGAGAACAATAACTTTTCAGTGGTCTCCATAAATATGTTCACTGGAAAGAAAAAACGGAAGCATGCTTGAACAACCTTAAAGAGAAATGTTTGCTGCTAACACAGAGGAGGGAATGCTCAAAAGTGTGCTTAGCAGTGACCCCAGAAATGCTAACAGGAACAGAGTGGAATGTTTAACTCAACTGTGTGGGTGGTTAACAATGAAAGCTACATCCATATCCATCCACCCACTAATGTGGCAGTGATAACCATTCAACAGAAGTGCCCTGCACTTCTATCCTACCCATCAATCCATCTTCACCCACACTACTTCTTTACAGGACAGATCTTCATATGACTCCAAATACCCCCCTCCTTACATTTGCAGAACACATTTCTCCTTCAATCCCCCAACAATTTCCAAACTGAAGTAGTTCAGCACCCACCAGTGCCCTTCGCCTCACTAGGTGGCAGAATGAAAACATTTTGCTGCATCATTTTAAAGATATTTTCTCTCTCATTGAACCTAAAATACACACACACACACACACACACACACACACACACCATTGGGTATATATACACAATGTGTGTATATCCAGTAAAATAATAATTTTAGACAAGAAGGTTTTTCCAATGTTAGTCCTATTTAGCGTATTCATTTCAATGTGTCTACTCTAAATAGGACGAACATTGCATAAAACCCATAAAGTTTTACAACGAAATATTACCAAGAGAATTTTTTTTTCAATCTCTATAATAATTCTGGGGGTGTTCAATACCATTGATTTCAATGACCCTAATGCTCAGAACAAATATTTTCAAGTTTATAGCTTAACATCCCAATTCTGAACTTGGTGCTTGTAAAAAAAAAAAAAAAGGCTGCGTGCTTTTCACATTGTACAAACATACCAGCGCTCTTCATAACATGTGATGGCCATACTCATCTTCTGACCACATGTATACATCTGGCCACTATCACGCATGCCTTAGTTAATCTAGACTAGATTACAGCAACACACTCAATGACCCAATCTGCACGTTATGCCAATTCGTGGGTTATTTAACCAACAAACTTTCAAGTCATACAGAATATTTTAGTGGGAGAACGGGTGGTCAGCTTGGTTGGCAGAATCACTTCCGGTACCTAGGAATCCTTCACTGTGCAGAGGGACGCTTCACCCTTCAGTTCAGTTAGCGAGTGCTCCTCAGTTCTGCTTTCAATTAACAACATACGATCACCCTCACTGTTCGTAGGCTGTTAGTGTGATGTTCAAACCTGGACACTCTGGGTTGTTTAGGGGTTAAACAACCCAGAGTTAAATAAATAACCCATGAATTGGCGTTACGTGCAAACCGAGTCTATGTGGGGCTGCCTCCAAAAAGTGATCAGAAACTCTTGTTGATGCAAAATGTAGCAGTCAAGGTTGCACCTATTTTTTAGAGCATGTAGCTCCAAAATTGTTTAATCTGCATTGGTTAGCAGTTCGTTTCCAAGTGCAAAATTCTGGTTATTACCTTAAAAGCTTTAAAAAAAACATTGGGATCAGTTAATTAGATATATCCATATGACCCTGCTGACTGCAAATGTTATCAGAAGAACTCCCTACCAAAGGAGGACTTGTTAGACCCTCTTTATTGGCATTTCCTAGCATGCTGTCAAAACCTCCATGTTGCTGTGTGTTTGGTTTGGTTTAGCTTTTCCCCTTCTGTGATTTTAATATCTGGCTGTAGTTTTTAGTTTGGTTCTTTTTTAAAAAATATTTTATTGAGTATATGTCACTAATCTTAATTGACGTTTGTGAGAGAACTGCAATGGGCACTGAGTCCCCAAAGCATGTATACACATACTCCTAAAAATGAGTATAAGTCCCACAGTTACAAGGAACATAGTGGGTACATATGATATACAGGCATATCTGTTCTAATTTCTGAAAAGTGTGAAGTAGCCCCATGCCCTATTCTTTTCAGAAGTATTTACTGCCAAGTATTAAGGATCACAGTCCAAAGCAGAGGAACAGTAAATTACATAAGATCACTAGCGATTCTAGGATTGAGCAGGAAATCAGATTTGCCTGGCCCTGGTCCAACACTATCTGCTGGAGCACACAGGCTTTAAATAGGATTACTTTTCAAAATCAAAAGTCAAAAAATTTGTGCTTCCTTAGCCTGTAATTTTAATTTAGGTCTGTATTTTCATCCAAGGTTAGGAAATTGCCAGATGTTTCTTTGGCAATTATACTTGGCAACATTATTCTTCTATTGTAAGCCATTTATCACAGTTTTCCTACAAAAGTACTCAAATTCTGCTATGTCAGTTTTAGAAAACTAGGAACGTAAGAGCCCTACTGGATCAGACCAGGGGTTTATGCAGTCCAGTATGTTTTGCAGTGGAAAGCCAGGTACTTCTGGTAAATCCACAAGCCAGCTATGAGAGAAACATCTCCCACCCACACACTATTTGTCCCTGTAAGTAATTGTGAAGAGAAAGCCAGCCAGGGCAGGTACACACAGACCACACAGACCCCCCCCCACCTTTCACCTGATACCGCACTTGCTCACAATAGAACACACATGCATACCCCCAGGCCACTTCCCCTCCCTTGGCAGCCAAATGAGCTGTGAAACATTCCAAACAGGAGAGGGGCGCCAAGATGCCTAGTGGCCACAAAATAAATGGCAAGTACTCCTAAGCACCCTAAAGTACCAGGTGAAACAGGTACTCCTGACCCGTTCGACAGGTCAGGAGGGGAGGGGGGCGCAGGAGGGAAGAGGGAGCCAAAAAGAAGGGATAAACTAGGAAGGGGCTTGTGGCGGGAAAAGGTTGTTGGTCGTGGGCAGCAAGCTGCGTGGAGGTCCAGGGCTTTGGTCTGACCTCAGGATCCAGCCCCGGGCAGCTCCCGGTGAAACTAGCTGAATTCGCCTAGCCGCTGAGCTACGCGGCTGTCGAGGAATCCGGGTCATTCCAGGTAAACCTTGTGTGTACTGTTGCTGTGACTCGCTCTATACCCATGTCAATTGCAGGCGCGTGCTTTGCCTACAGCCTTTGTGTATGTTTTGATACACTCAATTAAACTCTGTTTACCTATAAACAGTGTAGTGGCTCCCATTCATAAAACTGCTTCTTTCACTGTCCTAGCATTAAAATTGGCCGCGGTTTTTGCCTAGGTGCCGCGGACTGTGCGTAAAGGGCTAACCTTGCTCCAGGTAACCCCTTGGTACCTGAACCCACGCAAAGGACCAGCTTTGGTCCTTTTCACAGTAATATTCAGAGGTACACTGCCTCTGACCATGGAGGATCCATTTAACTGTCATGCCAGGGTAATAGTAGTTGATATCCTCCATGAATTTTATCTACCCCCCCTTTTAAAACCATCTTAAGCCTGTGGCTATAACCAAAACCTGTGGCAGTGAATTCCATAAGCTAAGTATGCATCTCTTTACATATTTCAATAGCATTTCCCCATAGTAATCATTTCTCTAAACTTAAAAACTAATATCCTGGTTTACTGACCAAATGTAGCCCAAAGAAGTTCTCTTTAAACCAAGCAACATTAATTTCATGGCCAAATGCAAATTGTGGGAAACAACATCTGAATGTGATTAATTTAACACATGTACAATGTATTCTAAAGAAATTAGGGTCTGGGGAGAAGTGTTTAAAAACAAAAGACTGTGATGAGAAATCATCTCAATTTAATTTTTGTACTGACAAGAACCATGCTTCCAAAATGCACCTTAATGCAATCTAATACTACATGTCCTACTAAACTCAAATAGTATTCTTCTTCTTCTTCTTCTTCTTCTTCTTCTTTTTTTAAGGTGCAACATATGCAGTACTTAAGTTTTAAAAAGGAACTCTCAGTGGCAATTAACTGCATGCACTGATTCCTGTTGGGCACACAGGGAATAGAGAGGGAGAGCTGAATAAAATCAAGCAATCTTGCAATCTGTAAACATCCCATTTGTTTAAGCTACGGCAGAGACTGCATCCTGAATTAAACTAGGGAGCGCTACCTGATTATGAGTTCAAGGCTGCAGAATATTTATTGTAAGATAAAACCTATGCCATTATCACAGAAACGGAATTCATCAGACACTCACCTGTTCCCATGGAAAGGAAAGCGGCTTGTACATCCACTGTGCCATGGAAACGGTAAAAAATTCTTTGGACTCAGAAAGCGGAACATATTTACCACCAGTATCCACTGTTCTTAAACCAAATAGGAAGCAGCTACGGAAAGCACCCAACCAATGCGGAGAATCTTCGCCTCATAGTAAATCCCTGCAAAAATACATCTCGCTCACTTGTTTGGATCTCTTTATTGCAGTTGACAAGGGCTTGCCCAGGGGACTAACTTGTTGTTCCATAAAGATCCCTAAACAGGCGCAAGTGATGAAACATTTAATCCAGCCCCTGGTATCAAGCGGCTTCTGTTGCCACTGATGGCTAAAGAAAAATCTATTTGCCAATTACGTAAATAATGGCATTCAAAGCTACCCTGAATATTATGCCTCTTAATGGAGCTCAGCTGTCCTGGAATGTATCCAAGAAACTTCATATTTTACAATCATAAAAAGAATTCAATGTAATTTATACAGAATATGATGGGGTGGGTGCAGCGGGAGGGAATAGCACTGGTACAAATTGTTCTTTCAGCAAGGAAATTAATTTGGGGGGAAACTAATAAAGGTATGAATTAAAGAAATACTACTTTTTCTTTATATAACAGGATGCAATCCAGAGATCTACACATAACATCCTCAGCAGCTGTCAGAAGAGCTTCCTACTGAACTGTCAAATTGTGTTCTTGCTGTCGTTTAATTCAACCTGAAGAGGACATGATTCAAAAAACCAAGATGTGTGCACTATCATTTCAGCTGCAATCTGTACCCCACTTATCTGGGAGTCAGCCCCACTGAACTCAATGACCTGGTTTGCACAACATGGCAATCCATCGAGGGCAGCTAGCCACAATGGGTTGTCATGTCATGAGAACCTGGACCCTTTCTGAGGGAGCCTTTTCTTTTTTTTCTTTTTTTTGCGCAAAAAGCCACCCTGACAACCCATGGTTTGTTTGAACCCCAATGGGTTGTTCTGTCATCTGAACCCACAAGAGCAATTTCATTGTGGGTTGCCGGGATCAGTTGCATATTCCTGAGGTGGTAGAATCTCAGGAACAACTGCAAAAGTGTGGGCACCCTTAGGACACACACAAGTTCCCAAATAAATAAAAACCCAAGGTTCTTGCCGTGAAGGGGGCTAATGAGCCGCCACCCGTTTTTCGCAAGCTAAGATCACTCAGGTCTTTGGTTACATCTGATAGCTCGCCTTTTGGCAGCTCTCAGATGTAACCAAAGGGGGAAATAAACTTACCTGAAGCCTCTGTGGGGCAATGCCCAGGGTAGGTACACATTAGTCTTTGTCAGCAGGCACCTGCACATTGCCCACCTGAGGCTACCCATTCCCGCAGTTGCACAAGTGCAGGTTAAAAAAACAAATTGCAAATATGTGCAAAAATGGGGGGGGATTAAAAAAAAGATTTGGCAACCACAGGCAGCCCCTCCCAGGTGCCACTTGGGCACTCTGTAGGGACTGTCCGTAGCTGTTAAAACGGGGATTGCAAAGAAAAGATTTTCTTTGCGATCACAAGAAAAGGAAAACGTAAAAGGTAAAAAAAAAATAATAATAATCCATAGCAAGCCTGAAATGGTTCACAATTGTGGTGGGAAGTGGGGGAAGCCAGTTCTTGGTGGCCCCAAGTGCCACTTGGGCACTTTTGAGGCGGCTGGCACTGGCGGTCACCCAGGAGCCGCTTGGCAAGAGCAGCAAGGGGTTTTGCTGCTCTTGCGAAGCAGCTCCATAGCCAATCCTCGATATCCATGATGGGGTTTGTCATCCAGGTTTGGACGACATGACAATCCATTGTGGGTACAACAACCCCTAGAACAACCCATGGGTCATCAGGGTGGTCTGTTGCCCTCAAACAGGCCACCCTGTGGGGATTGGTTTGGGTTCACACAACACGACAATCCACTGTGGGTAGCAACCCACAATGGGTTCTTGTGTCATGGGAAACCAGTCACTGTGTAGCATCTTCGCAGGCGTGGCGTAACGTTACGTGCAAACCTGTCCAATGCTACTCACTTCTGAGTAGACATGCACTGGATCGTGCTATTAGTGTTGCAAAATAGTAGCTGCATGCAAAATGAAGCAACATTTCATCTCTTTCAAGTGTTAGGAGTAGATGGATTGTTGCCTCTTATCCAGGGATGGGGACTCGGACTCTAGGACTCGACTCGTGAGTCGGACTGAGTCCCCCCTCTGACTCGAGTCCCAATATTTTTAATGGGACTCGAGACTCGACTCGGGACTCAAGACCAAGGACTCTGGCTGTGCCAGAAGGAGTGGAGAGAAGTGTGATCGCCGGGGAAGATTTTATTTTTTAAAATCATTTTCCTAAAATGCAACCTTTCAAACATTTTGTGCTTTGGCTGCCTCTGCCTGCCTGTTTGGGGTTCCCTGCCTCCTCTGCCTGCCTGGTCTCTTCTTAACCAGTTCCACAGTTTGAATTGTCCAAGACAAAGGCCTCTGCCTGCCTGCTTTGGGGTTCCCTGCCTCCTCTGCCTGCCTGGTTATTTTGGGTTTGTCTGCCTGGTCTGTTCTTGTCAAAATCAGTGGCAGAGTTTTGAAATAAAAAGGCACACTTGTGCCTAGAAATCATTTAAGCCACACATCTGAAGTAGCCTTATTTTGTTGGGAAAAAACCCCATTGATTTTAATAGGGACTCATGGAGTCAGCTTTGGGAGTGACTCGTGAGTCATCATTTTGGACCAAGGACTCGGACTCGAACTCGAGACTTGGATCCAAAGACTCGTGACTCAAGACCAAGGACTCTTCAACATCCCTGCTCTTATCTAGCAAAACTCTTAAGGCTGTGCTAATTTTAAAACATGGATTAACTTTGTCTTGCTTATCTATCCCATAGATTTCATTAGGACTACCTTACAGCAAGCAATTTCAGGACTATGAGAGAAAACAAATACAATCAAGATAAAAAAGTTTTTAAAATGCTATGAATTAAGCATATCAGAGGGCTGAAATGGTTCAAAATGCAGAAGGGCCAAGCAACCTTCTTGCAGTGTATTTTAAGTGTATTCCATTGGCAGAAGTGCAGATCTCTGTGGGGACAAGGCAGTGACTAGAGATATCAGGGGAGGTCCCCAACCTCCACCACCAAGAACCCTGTAATCATTTACATGCATCCAGCTGCCTCATGTTCTATCACCTCTGGTGACAGAGAATGAAGAAGCATATCCTTCCTATAAAAGTCTCAAAATGACAACCCAAAATGAAACTATGAATAATTTATTTTTAAAAGTCTTCTCTTATACTATTATGCAACTTTTTAAAAAAAGAAAAAAAGGTAACAGCCATGTGAACACAACAAGACATAATAAAATTGTTAAATACTAACATGATATGATATGAGCTTTCATGGACTGCAGCCCAAATCAGACGGATTCAAAGAGAGATTAGACAAAATCTTTGGAGAAGGCAATCAATGCCTGCTAGTCATGATGTCTCTACACTTCCTCCAGGTCAGAGGCAGCATGCCAGCCTATTAATAGCAGGGGAACAGTAGCAGGAGACGGCCATCATCCTCATGTCCTGCTTGTGAGCTTCCCATTGGTATCTGGTTGGCCACTATGGGAAACAGGATGCTGGACTACATAGACTTTTTGGTCTGATCTAGCAGCACTCTTCTTAATCTGCCACCTGTTTCTTCCAAACTCTGCCCCACTCCGGAAGGCTTTACCCTGATGAAAGAAAACCACCACCACAGTGGATTGGAATTTCTTTTTCTGCAACATCTGTGATAACAAGGGGGTATTGTATTTGTAGGTAGCTCAGCCAATTGCAAAACTAGATTAAGCAAGCCCTTGCAAAAGCAATGGAGGCTTGCCAGCACATAAAACTAATTATCTTATTTTAGCCCTCCAAGTACTGAGCCTTTATTAAGGAATTATTATGAAATACAATTATTCAATGTAAAAACAAACATGTTCAATGCACTTCTGTATTGGAGGTTCATGAGAAAATAAACTCTGCTGTTGTTGTTTTTTAATTTGATTGTGCTAAACCTAGCTTCTAAAGTCGTTTGTTTACTAAACAGAATGGCCGTTGTTATGCGGTATTATGAGCCCTCTTCCCATGATTCACGGTTATTTATATGGGATAGGAACCAGACTGCCAGTAGCTAAACTGTATGTGACTGACTATTTGCTTCCTTTACTTCTCCCTAGTGGGCAAAATTTTCTTAAATCTCATGCAAGTTCTTAAATGCAAGATACTTACAGCCCGAGCCTGCAATTTGTAGTGCTAGTTTAAACATGCTTAAGGTAGACCACAGATCTTCCAATGCCACAGAAGTATGATATTGTTTAGCATTACAGTGAAGTGATGGCCAAGCATTCAGATAAATCACCATGCTACATTGATGTTGCAGACAGATAGTAGCACTTGGATAAGAAGAGTGTTAGCAGACTTGAGCCCATGTAGGACCAAACTATATAGGACCAGGGTATATATTTTTTTATTTACTGTTAAAGTGAATTGGCAGTCTTCTTAGATCTTAATTAGCAATAGCAATGGTTTGTTGGTTCGAGGGGGACCAAAGGAAGGTCTGATTTATTTATGACATAAGGTTGCCATGATGTGACTTTTGTCAGAGATTTACCTCATACTGTATAACTTTGCTTTCATGACATTTAAGATATGGTACCTTTTTGATCTCACCTCAAAAGGAGGAGTGCATTCACCACTGGCGAAAGTAACTTTGGGATGATGACTTTACTCATAGATAAATATGAGAATAAGGCCTAAGATACAGTGTAGGCAGCATGTATACATACCAACCTGGATAGAGCGTTGGACTTTGTTCTCTAAAGTCCACATCTTTGCTCATCCAAAAACGTACTGGCTTGGATCCAGACAGGTAGTCATACTTAAGAGCAGGCCCACTGAAATCAATGGGACTTAAGTTAGCCATGACTATTATAAGTCTCATTGATTTCAATGAGTAACTCTAAGTATGGCTAAATCTGGATCCAACCCAATGATAAACTCTGGCCAAATCATTGTCTCTCAACCGTACTGACTTATCTGTAAAGTTTGGAATAATGAAGATACTAGAAGTCTATTTAGGTACAGCCAAAGATGTGCGCAGATGCAGAAATGTTTGGCTCTTGTTAGTTTGTTTCACAGCTCCCTTAGTTCCTTAAGTTTCAAAACTAGCTTGTCAAGTGAGGCAGGGAGCTATGGTTAAATAGCCCAAGGATCCAATGTGCATTAATCATGAAGCCTTCTGGATCACAGCCAGGATTATTGCAGGGATAAATAAAATGAGGACCAAGGACCATTATCATACTATGGAAAAATATGGATTCATAGTGGAGGGCATCAGCATACATTCGAATCTCTGGAGTTTGTTCTGATTTCTAATTAACCATGTTATCAATTTTAAATCACTTTGCAAATCTAAAGACTATCACTTCATTTTTCAGTTTAAATCTGATAAAATACCAATTATCAGGATCTTATTTCTGCATCTGTGTTGTGTTCATTATCTGTTTATTGGTGTGTGTGTCCCCCAATAAAAGCAGTGGTGGTTTGTTTTTTAGTCTAAAATAGTATTCCCCTCTCCCTTTTTCTTTCTGGCTCTAATCTCTGAAATTATAGTATTTTACTGAGTTCAAAACCTTTGACAAGAGTGAAATCCATTCCAAAAATATCTTGCAATGCAATTGGTGATGCATAAAGTACTCTTTTTTATATTATGTCAATGAATACATTCGCTTTAACATCTATTCTCCTGATATGTCATTTTGTAGTGGTCCACTTTTTGTTTTCCTTTCACATACATGGATGCAGCCAGTAAGAGACTCTTCACTATGATTAATGGGCTCCCATTGGGCACACAGAAAATTTCCCAGCCTGGTTCCCTTGAGAATGCTCCACAACATGGATTTCTAGGCAAAGCTAGATTAAAAGAGGAGGAGCGATAGCTATAGTCCACCTACCCCACAGCCATCAATTATATACAGTGATAAATCAAAGTTTTCAGCCAGAACAAAGACTAGTGTGGCAAACAAACAAGGGTGTTCACAGCAAATTGTTTTGAAGCAGAATATAACTCTTGATAGAGACAATGGAGCTAAGCAAAGCCACTGTCAATATCACGATAATGTGCTGTTGATTCATGAAGAATTAGACACACTGCATCCAATTACTGCTGAATTAACTTAGAACAGAGATCAGAAAAAAGAAAATCAGGCACTAGTTGCTTCTCTTTCCCAACACGCCTCTCCATGTTGTTAAAATAAAGCCACTGTAAGATTTATTTTTCTTTAAATTCTTAGAAATTCTGAAGAAATACTAGGAACTTAAGGAAACTTCCAAATGAATTTGCTCTCTCTCTCTCTCTCTCTCTCTCTCTCACGCATGCACACACACACACACACACACACACACACACAGAGAGAGAGAGAGAGAGAAACACCCAGCCTTCTGGTTTTCATTACATTTTCTCTTATGTAGTAACAACAGCAGCAATATATACAACCCATTCATACTCCTCCCTAACTGGAATTTGCCTACTGGTTCTTATTGCCAAATATTTTCTAAGTGACCATACAGTTTAAACAAAAAAATTGTTGAAATCACTCTCCAAAAAGACATTTTATAACCAACCCATACCAGAGAAAACTCCAGGGATATGAAGTGCAAAACAAAGGTAAGGAATTTAATTGCTTTCTGTCTATTTTAAGAGCAAGTAGATTATTCTTCAGCGGGTTCAGTTTTTCCATTTCATATTTGTATCTGAAAGAACAAATCTGGCTTCAATCGCACATGAGATTGTCCGTACCCTTTATTCATCCAAAAACTAGAACTCCTATTAATGTCTGTGGAAATACTGGTGCAAATGAGAACACCTGGGATTAAAGTCCAGTTCATACATTACTGGCAGTAGCCTTTATAGCACAGCTGCTTCCACACTACCCAGGATGACAGAATTCGGCATCATGCTCAGCCAATATCTGCCACCAAACTAAGGGGCATAGGGTTAAGCACAGGAGAGATGCAGAGCAGACCACAAGCTTTCCCTGAGCACAAAAGAACCTTTAAAAAATTCAGTAAAACACAAGCAAGGTTCAAGTGCTGTTCACCAAATGTTGATCGAACTTCCCTTCGGGTAGCTTGCATGCACTATCTGCACATCCTTAGCTTTTGGGAAGAGTTTTCAGGGGAGTGGGCAGTCGGTTTAATTCCCATTTTTGTTCTTCAAGAGACGTGGAGCACTTAGCATAGGGACGCTTTTCAGATTCTCATTCCTGTCCTTGGTCATCTGTATGCAAACAGACCACATTTAGAAATAGGATATAGATGTACTCTTATTCCTGCTCTCTTTTACTCCTTTTTCAGGATAGAAACAAGTAAGTGCTAATCAGGTGGGAGCTCTTTTAAATGCATCATCATCATCATCATCATCATCATCATCATCATCATCATCCCGCCTTTTTCCCAGTACTGGGACTCAAGGTGGCTTTACAAGATTAAAACATGTACAATTAAAACATAAATAGAAATATACAAAAGTTAAAAATCTAATTAAATCATCTATAATATTAAAATTATATAAAATGTCACAATTAAAACAGCAATAGCAATATAAACAGCAGTGCTAATCCATCACATTCTCACAGGTCCAGACTATTCCCAAAGGCCTGCTGGAACAAAAAAGTTTTTGCCTGCCTCCGGAAACATAACAAGGAGGGCGACACTCTAGCCTAGTCCTCAGCTCAAAATAGTTGGGGAGGGAATTAATTGATAGCCTCCAGTCAGCCAGGAAGTAAGGAAAAGTGGGTGTTACCTACTATTCCTTCCCTCACATTATAACATTTGAATTCTCACCACGTAGCTGAAGGCCACAGACAACTGGCTTTACAAGCATTTAGAACAGAGGTGCAGAACCTCTTTCAGTCAGAGGGCTGAATTCCATTCGGGAGAAGCTCTCGGGGGCTGCGTCCCAGTGGTGGGTGGGTGGGGCCAAAGGCAGAAGCGGGATGGGGGGGAAGGGGCAGGGCCCTTTGAGAAATGAAACTATGAAGTATGGCTATATATACAGTTGATCAAATCCTATTATTATGTGTTAAATATACAGTCCTGTCCAGTATTACAAATCTTTTCCAAACAGCGTTCAGCTTGAAACTGAACACCAGACTTGCAGTAAGGAAAACGTAGCCAGATGGCTTCACAGCATATGGCGGCTCAATCTCCTTTTCTGCCCCTCTTATATTTTTCTTGTACTTTAGTCAATGATACAAGGGATTAGGATTCGGAACATAATGCAGAGAACATTTCCAGCACTGTGTATGCAAATTATCTATATGGAGAAGAATGAAGATCATCCTTTATATTGGGTCCAGCATTGTCTTAAATGGCACCCACAATTTATAAACTTCTAAATTGGTTCACCTACATTATATGAATTCCTTCCTTATTTGAAGATAGTTTTATTCACAGAATCATTGCTTCAATGTAAATTTCTACAGAGTGACTGGACACTTGCTGTCATCTACACCATTTTGAGTGCTCACTATATGACTTTCTTTTGCTTTCTTTTTTCCTTCTGTTTCCTTCCTGTGCATTGTTTCTTCTCTCACACGTCTACTACATTTAAAAGCAACTCCCCACCAAAACACACACACACCCAACTACCTCTCCAAATATCAATGCTAGCCCTACCCTCTTCTCGGTTTGCACAATCACTGCAGCCCACCATGGCTTATTTAAGCCACAATGGGTTGCGGCGCATGCTGGGCGACTTCTGCATATTCCAGCTACGACTGCAGCTTGTCGTGTTGTGTAAACCCAATGAGGGTGGGTTGTGGGCGTGGTTAACAAATTACCCACAACCCTGCCATGACTTGACTATGCAAACTGGCCACCTGCACATGCCACTAAGCCCTGGGGGTGAATTAGCGTTACAGGTGAATCGGCCTAAAATTGTGTCCCTGTGTTGGCACAGGAATATTGCTGGAAATGGCTAGTGCTAATAAAGTGGTAGCAGAAAATGGCTTCTACCACTAACAGGAAAGGAACCTCCACTGCAAAGACACTACAGAGAATAAGGAAGAGTGTCAGGCTTTGGCAGAGGAGAACTGAAGGCGGAGGAACTGACCAGTCCAAACGCCTGTTGAGCAGGAAGAAGGAGAGGGTGGCTGGAAAAGAAGTACACCAGCTCCAGGGCTGCCATACTCCCCCCCCCTGCATTCTGGGGGAGCATCAGGGGAATGCCCGAGATACCTCCAGAACACTTTTTTTCCAGCACCGTTGTTGGAACAGTGCCAGAAACAAAGGATTTCCATGTCAACAACAGGGGGATCTGCAAGGGCAGATGTCCTTCTCTTGCAAAAGGAGATCTGCTAAATCCGAGGCACAACAGGACTGCGGGCTCAGCTGTATTTCCAAATACATTGCATTTTACATTTGATCATATTTTATCATAAAAGAATCCATAATAAGTGCTTCCATAATCCTAATGATACTTAGAATTTATAGCACATTTGATTATTCAAAGCCCACATCATCCTTACCCTGCAGTATACTCAGAATTTTTATCCCCATATTAATGTGATGGGGCAGGGTTGAGTGAGACCAAGAGACAAAATAGTTTGTCTAAAACCACCAAGTGAGCCCATGTTCTTCTATTACAGCTGCCTCATATTTGGGTTTGGAGGGTGGGTATCTTTGGAGAAGGGCAGTCACATCATCATCATCATCATCATCATCATCATCATCATCATCATCCCACCTTTTTTCCTGGAAGGAACCCAAGGTGACTTACATAATCCTCCTCAAGAGCAGTATTTCCTTTGAGTAGGAAATAAGAAACATGAGAGATAACTAGCCTCTCTGAATAACAATGTATGTCACAGCCAGATTTTGTTAGCCTGAGGTTGTGGAATCTAATGCTCTATTTCAACCCTCCTCTTTCTCCTCCACACAATGGAAATGTTATACTGCAAAGCAAATGAAGAAAAACACTTAAAATGTGCAACCAACTTGCAAACCAAGAATCCATGGTCTAATTCATAACCTCACAAGAGTACTCATAAGTCACTTGTTATTGCTACTAATGTTGTTGTCCTTTATAGAAATCTTTAAAGCCTGAACACCAACAACTTGTTCAGATACTTTGTTAAAATTAGCATTAGTGTTATTATTAAATTAGCACAGTGTCCTTCCATGTTTTTTTCCCCCTTGGCAAAGGTCAAATGAGCACGATGCTTCCTTAATAGTCGGGATGTCTTTATTTTTAATCTTTTTTCCAGTGACTAGCTGTCACTTAAAGACAAAATGTCAAACTTTAAGAACTCTACATCCGTTTCAAATCAATAGAAACTGGAAGAGCTTGGCACCTCTGAAAATAGGACCAATTATTCAGTTCTCTAAATATGGATTTAGGGTGTACCTAATTTCACAAACACTCGGTTGAATGGTTAAGCTGTTTCTAGGAGTCTGTTTACCCATGGAGTAATGGTAACTGTACTTACGTGCTCAGAAGGCACATTGTAAATATTAAATGCTTAAAGAAACATTTTGTAATGTAGCTGACAGTGCAGTTCTATGCATGTTTGTGTAGACATAAGTCCTATTGAATTCAATGGGTCTTACTCTCAGGTAGGTGGGTATAGTCCAAGTCATGTAGGAGCAGAGTTCATACCATAGAAAATGATTTGGGGTGCAATCCTATGTCTGCTAGACAGAGTGTAGACAGCCATAGAATAATTTGGAGTCCCAGCTCCGACCTTGGAAACTTGCTCCCCAAACTCGGAGCACCCTCCCACCGCCACCATGGAAAGAACCATGCCAGCTACAGCTCTGAGGCTGCAAGAGTGACCTCGGAGATGGACTTAGAGGGGTGAGAAGGGGGACGGGGAGGGGAGGAGACAGGCTTCGCCAGCATACACAGTATCCTGGAGGCACCTCAGCCTCTTCTCCTCATGCTTCAAAAGGCACCGAAATCGATCTTCGCCTCCGTGCTCCTCCCGCCATGCATAGCATGCCCATAATTCTCTGGGTTCGGAGTCTCACTGGATTGCACTGCCCAGCAGGGCACCATTTCCAGTTTCAGTTGGAGCTGCAAAGGGATTTGGGGGAACAGATTCAGAGCACAGGCCTGCTCCTGTACACATTCAACATTAAATCCCGCTCCCCCTCTCATTCCAAAGCATAGCCTTTTAAAAGAATTTTGTTCTGGTTATCTTTCTATAACTCATCATAACCAGGGTTATTGGTACTTGTGATGTACATAGAAAGCTGCCTTCTACTGAGGCAGACCACTGGTCTATCTAGCCCTGTATTGGTGACACTGACTCTCCAGTGTCTCAGGCAGGAATTTTACCTGCCCTGCCTGGAGATGCCAGGGATCGAACCTGTGACCTTCTGCATGCAAAGTTTGTCCTCTACCACTGAGCCCACAATCACATGCAGACTTCGAAACATGGGAGCTGGGATGGGCTGATTGGAGTGGACTGCCTCTTCCTGCACATGGAGTCAGTTCACATGCAAAGCAAGCCCATGGTTTGCAAAATCCATGTTTGGAGGGCTCACACAAACCAGCATTTTGCTGGTAAAGATGTAACGGCCAAGTATGGCTTCTGTGAAGGCCAAAGCCCCTTATTGTAGTGGCATACATGAAGAGGGGGAAGAGGGAGGGGGAGCATAGAGCTTTTTCGTGTAACACCAAGTCATGGTTTGGCATTGCACATGAACCAAGACTACTTTAGATACAAGGCAGGAACATAATATGAGAATCATCTGTAACATCCCAAACCGTAACACATTTTATGGTAATTTGTACCTGAACTCTAAATGCAATTATTACTAATCACGTCCTACCAAGCTTAAAGGCATCTAAGCACAGAAGAAAAGCCCTGGTGGATTAGACCAACTATCCATCCGGTCCAGCGTCCTGTTTCCCACAGTGGCCAACCAGACACACAGGAAGGCCACAAACACGACATGGAGGTGATCGCCCGCTCCCATCATCGCTCCCCAGCACCTGGTACTCAGTGGCATTCAGGCAGGCTACATACAGCTTTCCATGGCTTGGTGGCTTTAAAGGGCTATCAAGGGGATGAGGTCAACAGCTGATACACCTAGTCCCCCTTTAAAGCCAAGAAGTTAGTGGCCATCACATCTTGCAGCACCAAATTTCAACAGTTATAATCATGCACCGTGTGAAAAGTATTTTAGTCTGTCCTGAATATTCTGCTAATTTCATTGGATGACCCACAGTACTATTATTATGAGACAGGGACAACCCCCCCCCTACATTCTCTTTTTCTACACCATGCATAATTTTGTACACCTCGATCATGTTCCCTCGATCATGTTTAGGAAGAAAGTTGTCTTTCTTCCTAAACTAGAAAATGTTGTAGCTTTTCCTCAAAGGAAAGATGACCCAGCCCCCCTGATCATCCTAGTTGCCCTTTTCTGTACCTACAATATGCTTTTTGAGATGTGTAACCCATTTACTCATGTGTAAGTATAGGCAGAATAACAGGTTAATACTTGACTCCATGGTGAACTGATCTGGGACATAAAGCTCCTAACATAACAATCCTCTTCATGTTTACTCAGAAGTAAATCCAACCAAGTTCCATTGGGCTTACTCCCTAGTAAGTTCATACAGGACTGCAATCTCAGTCACTTCTGTCTCATAAATATCATTATAGCTGCTACTCTTCATTTTTGTACTGCAGTCTGAAACTATAAAGGATGAAAACATAATTCATATTCATAATTAGTGGCTTTCAGATAATCAGAATGTGACACACAATTAACACAAGTGCACTAGAGACCATTAAATGCAGTTTAACCCCTTTTTTATTAAACGAAATTAGCTTTTACAGGCAACATGTTTCAAAGAGATCATGGCATATCACTTTCCTGTGTAAATGAGCTTTCCTTCGTACATGGTATCACACGTGAATAAGAAGCATTTCGAGTACACATTTAACCCCAGAGAAAGGTATATTGTTGCTCTCAGTTTTCAGTGTGGCCTCATAAATCATTCCTTTTCTCCAGTGCCAGTACATATTTCAAGAAACTAATCCGGAATGCTTTTAATGCTGAGAACAGATAGTTCTGTCTTTTTGTAACCGGGCATATCACAATTGAATATCCATTGTGGCTCATAGACCTATCAGCCGGCATATCCTGCTTCACCTTGTTTCCATTCTTCATTCTATCAAGTAGTTTTGGAATGATGTATGCATTACATCATTCTTAAAATAATGAAATTCATTTATCTATAGGTGTCACATTTGAAAAAGTTCCTAATACCCTCCAATATTATTAGTTCAAATTGAGAGAGATACTGCCTATTTTGTAATGATTATCTGCTAAAATGTTACCAACAGTGAGTCTTGCATTCATGTATTTTAATTCTGATCTGCTGGTATATCTGTATGATTGAAATATTGATTAACTTCAAATTTAATTTGTAGTTTAAAAATGCACTTAACACAACTACACAGTTTCTAGCATGCTTAGTCTCCTCATAGTATCTAGGGATGGAAAAAATCACTCATTTCACTTCACACTTTTAAACCAATAACAAACTGAAACACACACAGATATTCTTTGAAATTTGCACTTCTCCAAATTTTGCAAAGGCATTCCCAAGCCAAAAAATGTACACAAACATGTGTTTATTGGCGAAAATAATATTAAAAATACATTATATTAGGAGAAATGCACACATAACTATGTACACATTTTCATGCAAACTTATAGTCCAAGACCAAACCTATGAGTGGAAAACTGAACTTAAGAAGGGGAAAATTCTCAAAGTTCGGTGCAGACCGAACGTAAGATTGGAATAATGAGAAACAGAATGAGACCAAAACTAACAGATCGGTCTATCCCTACCTTCTACCTCTGCTGAGGATGCATGTGCATGCGAATATCGTCACACATGCACACTGGAGGCCTAAGGCCTGTCTGTGACCCAGGAAGAAGAAGAGAGGGGAGTTGCAGCCTGGGCTCTTCGTCAGCCAGTTCTCATCAGAGGGAAGAAGACAGGCAGCAAAGCACAGCCCGATGCCACTGCCCACCATGCCCAGAAGAATGAGTCTTGCTGAAGCAAACTAGTACCAGTCTCCTCCAGGGTCTGCCCTGCCTTCTTTTCTCCATAGTAGGTCTTGCCCATGGCTCACAAAGCATCCTTCTCTGTCTGGTGGACCACCTTCTTCCTGGTACTGCTCCTGTCCCTTTCACAGCAACTGATAGGGAGAAAAATTAAGTGGGCAAAAGCTTTTCCGGTCACACTGTTTACCTGATAAGAAGAGTTTTACCTGCTTAGTTCCTTTGCATCAGGCTGCTATTAAAGGCACAAATTTCTCTTAAATCGTAAGATAAATCCCCTTCTCATAGCAAATTGCTTCTCTGTGGAGATAGGAACTGTACAAAAAACAACAGCACCTCATCCAGAGAGATAACCAAGAAGGCACTACACAATTTTCCTTTAAACTTTTGTTTTCAACAAATTAATACCTACAACAGCTCATTTCAGCCACCATGTTGATGTACTTTGCGTACGAACATATTACATTCCGAAAGCATCCATCTCTTCTCCCAAAAGGATCCACCAGGGAACATGATACTCTATTTGTTTTTCTATTGATCTGGTATCTAAATACAACTTTCATCCTCTTGGAAAATGAGAACTCCAAAAACCAGCAAGTCTCATTGTAAAAATGCTTCTATTAAACCGTGCAGATTAAGATATGGGAGAATATTTTTCAGAAACTCCTATAAGATAAGAACACACCACGTATCGGCTTAGAAATGCTACGGGGTAATTATCCATCTTACTATCCTTCTACTAGGTTTAGACTGACAACTAAATTACCTCATGGGAAAAGCTCCTGTAGGCAGTGAGAAAAACAAAAACAAAATTGCCACCTAAAGTACATTGTATTGAGAGAAACCAAGAAACAACTGGAGATATGAGGCAGCAGAAACAATAGAGGAGAATCTGCTGTCCACACTTAGGAGAAGAATGGCATGCAGACACAAAGAGCAAAAAGGAAAAGCAAATTCAATAGAAAAAAAAAAGATGTAATTACAATTTAATTGGTTTGTCATGCGGCAGGACTAAACCAAATTGTTGGGACACTAGGCAGGTAAAGACGTAACACTGGTTCTCTCTGAGCCATGGTTAGGAAACCGGGAGCATGCACTTCCTCAACAAGCTCTGCCCTTTGAAGCCAAATTCCCCATAACCAGTGTTTCCCTTTAATAAGTATCTGAACCCATTTTAAAAAGTGGTTCAGATCCTGGTGATACAGGAACATTGGTAAGTGTAAACCTCAGTTAAGGTCGGTGCAGAATGTTCTTCTAACCATAGTTAAGATAATAGAGGAGAATATGCTAAAAGAGGGAAAGGGTTGGAAAGAAGGAGCATGTGTTTTCAAAGCGGGTTTCCAATTTCTTAGTCATAGTTAAGAATTAGTCAATCTTACAGTTGCCTCAGACCACAGAAACTCTGGCTTGGATATAGATCTAACTTAGCAAAGACCACTGACTAACTTAAGTCCCACTGATTCCAATGGGTCTACTCTAAGACAAAGGTGGGTAGAAAGGAGAACTCCAGATGTTTTGGATCCTGATCACTGGCCATGATGGCAGGGTCTTCTGGGAATTGAAGACATCTGGATATCTCCTTCTGCCCATCCCTGCTCTAAGGGAGTCTAAGTATGAGTAAATCTGGATCTAACACAATGCCATCTATTGTTATTGCTACTAATAGTACTGATCTCATGCACACACAGTTGAACACATACGATAGCACCCTGATTTATAAAAGAAATCCAGCAACCAATTCCCTAACACCCATAAAGGCCAAAATAGTCATGACACAGGAGATTCATGAAGACGATGGGCCACATTATTATTAAAGTGTTAATAGCAGTTGTAGAGGGGAAAGACCCAACATGGATTGGACCACAGTGTTGGGAAGATGTTAAACCCTAGCCCTTAGCCCAACTATGCTTTCCTGGAATAAAATCCCCTCCCCCCACTTCTATTTACCTCAAAAGGCAAAGATATTGCCCTATGGTATTAGTATGTTTTCCCTTATAAAGCAAACAAACACTGTGGGGAAGAAGACATTTTTTATTGGAAAAACAGTATAGGGCAGAAAATTACCCCCTCCCTTGCACTGCAGTCCCAATATGAGTTCCCCTGCCCCCAGACCACTAACTTCAATCTGAGGCCTCAGATCTGAAGAACTCTCTGGCCACCTTCATGTGAAGTGGGATCCACGCAGTGAACGGGCTACACCACTGCCCCCTCTGATGTCAAGTGTACCAATTAGCTCCACCCTCAATACCCATGCACTAATCATGGATGTCTATAGCATGGAAGCCTACACATGTAGACCATGACAATCAGTTATACAAGGTTCCAGAATGGGTGGAGGTCTACATGTGTAGACATCCCCACTGTCGACATCAGGAGTGGAGCTAGGAAGCATACATGAGGCCAGGAGCTGGGCCAGCAGTACAGCCCACAACCCCTTCAATGTGTAGGCCTGCCTTCTTGTGAGTAACATATGAAGGGGGCTTCTGTCCTCAATGTTTCTCCCCATCTTCTCTCGGTGGAACATTCAATGGAGCTTGATTGTCAAGTGCAACTTTCATAGAATCAAGCCAATGGGGGCAGCTAACATGGCCATTCACTTCCCTAGAGTTAGCTTAGGGCAGTGAGAGTCATAGCCAATAAGCTTCTTCCTGCTTATCACCATGGTGTATGTGGAAAAGACTGTGGTCTCAAACTTGGGGCCTTGAGGATGCCAGCCAAGAGCATTAACATGGGGATTCCTCACAAGTGATGGAAAAGGGTTGCTTTCTTTATTTCTGTGAAATTTTACAGGTTTCCAATTGCTAGGTTACACCCAGGCATTTGACAGCATATGATAGGCTTCTTATTTTGTTTTGCTGGGTTGTGGTATTTTATTAACTGTTTTTAGCAGCTTTAAATTGTTTTAATGTTTTGTATGTTTTAATTTTCATTATACAATGCCTTAAGACTTTTCTGGAAAAGGCATCTAAGAAATTTTAATCATCATCAACTTCAACATCATGACAAGTACTTGTAATAAAATATTAGTCTAATCACAGAAACCTGAAAATATTAATGGCAGAATGTTTGCAAAGCCTATTCACCTACCTGCCACTATTTTGCAACTTGCTGAAATTGGGATACTTTTCTTAAAATTAAAGATGAAAAGAAATGCCGGAGGTGCGAAAGAAAGATGGATTTTTTCCCCAAAGTATGCTGATAATAACCCAGGAACAGCAGGTATTTTCTGCTACCAGCAAGTAGTTGACATGTTGTGGCTAGCACATATTTAATCATAATAGCAAGTTCTTCAGTAAGCATGATAAAATAGGTCAGAACTACTACTGTTTTTAGTAGTCATTTAAATCTTTAGGTGAAACCTCACTAACATTCCTGGCATAAGACATTTGCATTCCTAGCCTTACTAATACACATTATTTGAACTAGATGACTGTTTCACTTGCCTGTATAATGTTATGCTTCAATCCTGTAAATTCTTAAATACTCATCCAGCGATACAACCATGAACTGACCATAAGAGTATCACAGCATATTTGATCATCCTTTCATTTTGTCCTACATCCAACAAGTCTTTTTCATCAGATTTATAAACAGATACAGGTCACCCAACATGTGAGCATATTTACTCAAAAGTAAATCCTACAGTGTTTGATCAGACTTGGTTGGACCCAAGTAAGTGTACATAGTATTATAGTTTCAGATTAAGTAGTTTCACTTAGATTATTTTTTTTCTTTCTCAGCTCCAGCTCCTTCTGCAAAAATGCCATCTTTTATATCTGTGACTTAGAGAAAATACAAATGTGAAAGGTTCAGAAAGACCTGGTATTTGTCATTACAGTGATACCTTGGATTGCAAGTAACTTGGTTTGAGAGCGTTTTGCAAGACAAGCAAATTTTTAAATATTTATTTAATTTTTTTTTACTTGATATACAAGCGACGTCTTGCAATACAAGTACTGTAGTACGGCTTAAATTAAAAATCCCTGTACAAATTTTTTGGGGGGGATTTCGTTTTGATATAAGAGTGTTTTGGATTACAAGCACGTTTCCAGAACGAATTATGCTCTCAATCCAAGGCATGACTGTATATACTACATCGAGCTAGTGACCATGCTAGCTGGGGATGATGGGAGTTGTAGTCCAACACATCTGGAGCACACCATATTGTGGAAGGCTGAGCTGGAATATGTCAGAAAGCTCAGTTTTGAGGATGAGAGACCATCCTGACACTAACATCCACTCAGGGTATTTTTTAAGGAACTGTTACTGGGTGTCCATTTTTTTATTCAAATGGCTTGCTTGCACATGGAAGCCATGTACAAGACCTAACATTTGGATTGAGGCAAAAGTGGTCCAAACTAAAAACAGCAACAACGGAGAGTGAATACAACCTTGCAAATGCATTTATGCAAGTTCCTAGCCTAGCAAAATTCTTACTAGCCTGACCCACCCACCAGTAAACACATGAATTAAAAAGGAAAATCATCATCATCTCTAAAACTCTAATTTCAGAGCTTAGAAAACTTGGTTAAAAACACAACTGTTCTAGTATTACAAAAGCATATATTTGGGGATTACCGGTAGTTTTATTTTTGTTTTGCAGTAACTTACGGAGCAATCCAAGGTGGATGCCCATAAGCCTCCGTACTCAAGAGGATTACAGGCCTCTTATGCATCTTAAGCAGGGCGGGAGGAGAACAGAGTCACGATCTTCACCTCCCTGCTCCTCCCGCCCTGCAAATCAGCTAGATGTCTGGTTTCGGCTGTCTAGCTGCGGTGCTTTGGAGGGGGAGGGGGAAGGAGGCTGGTGGGCCCAGTCTCCTCCCCTCCCCACAGAACATCCTCTTTGCCCCTTCTCCAAGGTCGGTCTTATGACCTCAGAGAAACAGCCAGTGCAGAAAGAACTTCTTTCCGTGCCGGCCGCGAGGGGGGGGGAGGGCAATCCGAGGGCGGATCCCCAGCTCCATGGTTGGAGCTCCTTTCTGACCTCGGAGCTGGGAATCCAAAGCATCCTATGGTCCTCTAGATGCCTTCTAGGGGCCATAGGATCGCTCTGCCCAAGAAGGTATTCAAAAAACTGCACAGCGGACAATAAAAACGAAAAACATTGAATCCTCTAATGCCAGAACTTTTAAGTTCACAGAAAAATTGCTATGGGATTAGACAGGACTGAAAAGAAAAAAATGGTTATTTCATTTTTTTTAATTCTGTAGTAGAAGAGCAATGCTTTATGTTTCTGCAAAGAAGGTTTTCTTTCATCGCCCCCCCCCCCAACATCTATTTAGAAGAGCAAGGCTTTGCAGTTGAAGATGGACATCCACACCACACACACACACACACACACACACACACACGGTATATCATTTTTCTCAGAACATGTATGGGCTTAATTCATGCCAGATTTCAGTCCTGGAGCAACGTGATTTCAGTACCAACTTGAGTCACTACTACTAATAAAATCTCTCCGACCCTCTACGCACAGTCGGAGGGCAGGCCCTCCCCCACTCCCTACCCCCAAGTGGATAGCCATAGATGTATACATTAGAACAAATTAAGCAGCAGGGTTTCCAGGGCAGATGACACGGCCTTCACTGGCAGCTTTAGAACCCTAACACTCTTCTTAGGAATTAAGGCCTGGCTTCTATATACAGAATGCCTCAGCACAGAATACTGAGCACATATACAGAATATCATAGGAAGCAGGGTTGCAATGCTTTAAATCAATGATTAAATCACTGAATAAATCATCAATAAAAATCATTGATTTTTTGCAAAAAATCATGATTTTTTGCAAAAAATCATGATTTTTTGCAACCCTGGATACCATAGACACATCTGGACACGCTCATACCAGTGAATACCTTACAGAGGTAGCCAGGAAGGCTATTTGTGATTGCAGGGGGGAAATTCCATTGTCATGTAGGTAGCCTAGTAACCTATAATACTGGTAACGTAAATAAAAATATGAGGAAAGAACTTGATAAAGAGGAGACCCTTAACCTCATTACATATGGATGTAGTGCCCATCTAATGCATCTACTGGCTAAAGATGTGGATAGTCCTAATATCAAGAACCATGTTATTGCTATTGTAAAGTACTTCAGAAACAACTATTTCGCATCAGCTGCTTACAGGGCAACAGGAGCAAAAACACAGCTGATTCCACAAGATGTTCGCTGGAACACTGTTGCGGATGGTTTAGAAGCCTACATCAAAAACTGGCCCATCATCATGAAAATCTGTGAGGAAAATCGAGAGAAGATCGAAACAGACATCAAAAGCAAGGTCTCTAACTTGGGAATCAAAAGAAATGCTGAAGATCTCCTTAAAAAGCTCAAACCTATTGCTGTGGCACTGGACAAATTACAGAGAGATTTATGTAGTATTGGTAGGGCAGTTGACGTTTTGAAGCAACTTTCGGAAGATCTGACAGCTTGCAGAGTATTGACTGCAAATGATCAAAGCAATCTACAAACTCGTTTCAAGCAAGCACTAACACCAGCTCACTATCTGGCTATGACTCCATCTATCATTGGCAAAAACTTAACAGAAGAGGAGTATGACTTGGGGATGGATTGGACCAATGAAAGCCATCCAAATATAGTTCCAGTCCTAATAAAGTACAAAGCTAAAGCCAAGCCATTTTCTCAGTATATGTTCCGCAAAAACGTCATCAATTCAGTCCAGCCTCTGGAATGGTGGACTTCACAGCAGGACAAACTGCGTCAGGAGGTGGTCGATGTCGCAGAACAGTTGCTCACTGCAACCGCCTCCACAGCAGATGTGGAAAGTGTGTTTTAGTTTATTAGGTAGTATCAGGGTTTAACATTTTTATTTCTATATAAAACAAACACATAATATCAAACATATAACAATTAACAAAACAAAATAGACCTCCGATTTTCTTCTACAGCAAATATAAGTAACAATAATTTTTCTTACTCGATAATCAAAATGAGAAATCTCTGTCTTCCCGTTGTCCCAAATTCACTTATTATTCCATAAATCCACAAACAAACAAATCATTATTTTCCAGTCTCTGCAAAAAGTCAATTAGAGGTTTCCACTCAATAATAAACGCAGATGTTGTCCTTTCTCTGATTAATGATGTAAGTTTGGCCATCTCTGCCAGCTCCAGCATCTTGACCAACCATTCTTCTGTCATAGGCTGTATATTAGGTAGTATCAAGTTGGTTCTCTGCAATGTTTTCTGTGGTTCTTGGAATAAAAGTGTTATGTTTTCCATCAGTCCTGTTAACATAACTTGGTGTGACTTTGAGGTCCATGTTTTCAGCCATCCAGTAGCAGAATATTTCTCATTTCGCTCTTTAGAATCAGACAGCTATTCCCAGACACATCTGCCATAGGGGCAGACTAGAGGCAAAATCGCCCCTTGTACAGCGCAATAGAGCTACTAGTGCCATATTTCAGGGGGGGGGCGCGCTCAGGGGACAGGAGACTGAACTTGCTGGTTGAGCAGCAGCAGATTGGGCCTATAACTCTCTTATGGTGGTGGTTCTCTTGGTTCGATGTCTCTTTGATGGTCACCCTCCCAAGTGGTAAGGTATTGTTTGTCCAACTAATGCGTTAATATCTGAGCTGTGAAAAGTGGGCCAGAAAAAAATTATTCGCACCCCCTGTGTTTTTGCTTTTTCCTTTTTGGTTAGGGTTACTTCCTATCAGGGTTGCAAGAAATTATGATAATGCCCTTAGAAAACTTGACATCATTAGTAGTGGCCCTGTGCCAGGTGATGAGGAACAGAAGTTAATTTCCTCAAAAAGTAGTAATGAGACTGAAGATCTGTAAATGAAGAAGAGGAAGAGCAGCAGAGTAGTAGTAGGCATAGTAGTATACAGCATCAATAGGTTACAACTGGAAGACGTTTGTGGTCTGCTGAGTAGAGGATGTGTCATCATTCATAAACTTTCTCAACATTAGACTCCAAGTAGAAGACAATACTACTTCAAAGAAGTCTTCCTTTTGACAGTATGTTGATCCCTAAAGAAATTATTGATACAGGCCATCCACTGGTTGAGTCCATTTTTGGTAAGGAGGCTGTGGCAGAATTTATCTCAAGTGTTAACTGGCCAGCAGTTCAGGAAATACCAGAAATAGACACTCCAGACTGTGATACTAATAAGCTGCAGAAGCTTGTTGTTTGCACTTCAGGTTTACTACAAAAATTGCTTGCTTCGATTTTGGTACTGTCTCCCTACTCTATGACAACAGAGAGAGTAGTTTCTCATTACAATCAAATAACGTCTCCTCACTGTATGCCCTTGGTAGAAAAATCTATGAATGCAATCTATGAAGACTGTTTGTTTCACTGAATGGCCTAGGAACTGCTGCTTATGATCCATGCCTGGTGTAGCAGAATTCTTATGAAAAAAAGAACAAAGATACAGGGAACCAGACATCACAGTGTACAGGGAGAGTGATTTTGTTAAGAGGTTTTTCAGAAAGACTGGTGGTTTGTAAGAACCATAAGAAATACTGTGTAATGTCCCCCTATATTCTACTGTGTCTATTCAATTTCACTAAAATTTCATACTTCTAGTCAATGTTTCAGTGGCTTCCAATATGAATGTGTATTTGGTTCATTGATTAAATCTTATGTGTTCATTTGTGTCCACTGGGTATCCAAAAGCAAGGACTGGGTGTCCACCTGGACACACAACTATTACTTAAAAATACCTTGCATCCACTGTAAAAACCAAGCAAACAAAACAAAAAACCTTTCCAATTAAGTCACAACACCAAGAGGTCGCACCATTCTTTATTAAGGGCATATGACCAGTAGGCTGTAATGGTTATTAAAATAATTCTTCACCCTCTCCACTTTATTGAGATCATTTTGCAGGCTATCCTCTTAAAGTATTTTCAACTCAGTATTTTCAACTCCTTCATCCAAATACCTAACCTAGGCACTGAGCAGAACCCAGGACTGACCTCCAAGGAATCCTATTTGATAGTTCATTCCATTTGTTATTACCTTTGAGTGTGGTCCTCACACCAAATGAGCGTCCTTTACATTTCTCAAGCTTATGTATGAAGATACCATGAAGAACTGAGTAATTCCCCCCCCCCGAAGTCAAGATATGTTAACTGTATTACCCCTAGATTTATTTATTTATTATTTATTTATTTAATATATTTATTTACCGCCCATCAGCCCAAAGACTCCCTGGGCGGTTTACAGAAAAACAGGATAAAAACAATCTTAAAACCAAAAATATCATTAAAATAGAAATACAAATATAATACAAAACAATAAAACAAAGCAGCCAGATGGATCAGACCGGAGGTACAGCAGTGATAATAAAAATGGGAATAAAAATCTAACCATTAAAATATTGGGTAAATAAGAAGGTCTTCACCTGGCACCTGAAGGAATAAAGAGTAGGTGCCAGGCACACCTCCTTGAGGAGTTGATTTCAGAGATGGGGTGCCACAACTGAGAAGGCCCTTCCCCTAGTAGCCACCCTCCTAGCCTCTTTTGGAGGGGGCTGTCTGAGAAGGACCTCCGAAGAGGATCTCAGGGTTCGGGTAGGCACGTATGGGACGAGGCGTTCCTAGATATTTTAGTTATGGATAGATAAACAAATAAATCCTATCTATTCATATACAGTAATACCTTGGATTGCAAGTAACTTGGTTTGAGAGCGTTTTGCAAGACAAGCAAATTTTTAAATATTTATTTATTTATTTTTTACTTGATATACAAGCGACATCTTGCAATACAAGTACTGTAGTACAGCTTAAATTAAAAATCTCCGTACAATTTTTTTTGGGGGGGATTTCGTTTTGATATAAGAGAGTTTTGGATTAGAAGCACATTTCCAGAACGAATTATGCTCTCAATCCAAGGCATGACTGTACTGCCTTTCAGCCATAAAAAGGCTGAATGTAAAATGGCAGTTTACAACAATTTAAAATATATTTAGTTAAAACCAAAGAGCATGGAAACAAAGTCAACATACAGGGGGGGTGTGTGTGTGTGCGTGTGTGCTTGTATGGGGTTGTGTCGTTCCGCCAGGTGGAGGGAAGTGCTTGCAGAATGGATTTCCTCCTCCCTCTGCAGTTCCCTGTGAGCCATCGAAATCTGCTCTGGAGGGTTGGGGGATCCTCTAGAGAAGCTTTGGGGCATGCATAGGGGATCGCAGGGGGGGAGGGAAGGATGAGGACATCCTGTTGTGCAAGCAGTCTTCAGCTCACATGTGTGTTGGATTCAACCCTTTTTTTAAAAAAAAGTTTATGTTTCAAATACAACACTATTTTGTTTAACAATGATTACGCTTTCCAAATCCTCAAAGAAAAGGAAGCCTGTTAATCCAAATGAATAAATACAAGATCTGAAGCAGATGATGTTTCAAGAAACTAGATCTCTGAAATTTTGGTGTGGTAGCCAAATACCTGAAGGGCAGTGCCGTACTGTCCAAAATGCTATTCTAGTAATTCAAAGTTACTAGAACGCTGTTAAGGATGTGAGAAAATGCAAGGCCATGTCTTCCTGAAATAAGCATTTGTACATCAATTTTATTAGACTATTTTCATATATGTTTTAGTGTATCCTTTAAAGCAGGATTCTCTAATAAATGAAATGGTAAACAGGAGACCATATTTTCAGAACATGACTGCCAACTTCCCATTGACGTCAAAGGTCAGATCTTTTTTGGTGGCACTATAAACAATTGTGATTAGGAAACAGGTAGAAGTGCAGCTCCTGTAACAAGCAAAAAGTTGGAACAGGAAAAAAACCAAGAACCCTTTGTTGGATATAACATTTTGACAAACTACAGTGTAAGTAAGGATTTAAAACAAACCCTTGCAGCTTTCTAGGAAGGAGATGCGAGTTTTGTAAAACACGGAAATACTTAGGCCACGATACAATGCTCTCAAAAATATTCCAACACACCAGACAGGGGATAACCAAGAAGACAGATGTACAGCCTTTCTGCCATCGATGGAGTCATCACGTTGATTTTAACTGCACAGACAATTATCTTATTCCCCTATTCTCTTTGTTTAGTGACAAAGTATCATACTGATAACAAGAGCTAATCATGACACTTCAGAAGTACAATGAAGTTGTATGGTTTCAAGAAAAAGAAAACATTTCACGTCTTACTTGACAACTAGAGAACATATTATTTTGATTTATGGTTGCATGGCTCTGTTGACTTCAGCTGTCTCAAATCATATACTAGTTTTCATGCCTAGATGATGATGCATTGACACTGCACAAAATTGAGGACAATTGTGATCCAAGATGAGGGTGGATCTAACATATCCATTACTGACTAACCTGGGATTTAAGATTGGCTGAGGAAGTTTTGCTTGTGGTGCCCTTGAAGAATGGGACTACCATATGTAGCAGGGCCTTCTTGGTGGTGGCATCCCAGCTCTGGAAGTCCTTTCTGGTAGAGATTCAGCGGTTACCATTGTTATCGTCATTAAGACTCCAATTAAAGATAGATTTATTTGTGCAAGGTTTTGGGGTATAGGCAAGTGCACTATTTGTTTTTTCTGACTGTGCTGATGGTTTTACTGCATTTTATTATGCATTTGTGATTTTATGATCATGATTTTAATGTTCTTTATGTGTTGTACTGTGTCTTATGCAGGTTGTTAACCACGCTGGGCTCTTTGTGAGGAAGAAGGGGATATAAATTAAATTAAATTAAATAAATAAAATAACCATTATGGGAAACACGGGGCTGCCAACAGCAACACTGCATCTCTTCCACCTCACTCCTTCTGTTAAGATGTAGCAAAGGGGAACATGTGACCTTATCATACTCAGTTTTCCAATCTTGCTTCACTTCAGGGACAGGAAACCATGGAGCATGATGACAGATCTTTTACTACATGTAATCTGTAGGTTTTACATTACAAAATAGAATGAAACACTTCTACCAAAAAGTAACTGAAATTTGTTTACATTGATATTATTGAGCTACTGACTACTTTTCATTCATCACAAATTGAAGCACCTAAAGGTTGTTTATTAGGCTGAAGGAAATGGAGATACTAGGCCATCTTACATATGGGAAATACTTAGAAGACCTTGCCCATCCATCAAGAGTGATGAAGTTAACACAATAAAAGATTTAAACTTACTTAAAAGAGTTTAACACTGCCCTAAATGCCCATGTATCCATTATAAGAATAATTAAAAGTCAGGTGATTACTTCTGGGCTCTTTCTAGAAATACTACTGCAATAATAATGAATGGGCAGTGGCTACTTTCTCCTGGTCGGCAGTACAGGATAAGGAAGGATAGAATGATACATTCTAGCAGTGTGGGCTTGTAGTGGCTGTGTGAGCCAGTTAGCTCTACAGCAGAGACACACACAACCCGCGGCTCGCAGTGGATGTAGGTTGTTGTACCCCCACCCACCCACCCCAAGCAGTCAGCATCCATGTCGCCATTAGCAACATGAAAGCAGCAGTATTGGTCAGGGTCTCTGAGAGGGGGAGGAAGCTAAAGTCTCCTTCCCTCACCCAAGCGACCCCAAAGCAGCTGCTCCCACATCACTAATGGTGGCATGAAAGCAATGAAGTCCATTGGGGTCACAGGGGAGTGGGTGGAGGAAACTTTAACCTTCCCCTCCTTCAGCAACCCCTGAGGCAGCCTTCCCACACAAGCCCAGCATATATATATATATATATATATATATATATATGTTTGTGTATCTGTGTGCGTGTGTGTGTGTGTGTGTCCGTGCACACACACACGTACAGTTGCTGACCGGGGGGGGGGGGTTGTGCACAACTGCTCTACAGGTGCACAAAGATCTATAAAAGTCTATAAAGGTAGTGCCATGTGAATAGACAAATGTGTGAACCAGCTCGATTTAATCAAAATACATCTGTGTTTCAAACCTGGCTATTTTATGGGTAAACATAGAATTCTAGGAAATAAACATAATCTAACACATCTCAAACTCTGGGTCAATGAAAGCGGTGCTGTATACATTATACAGTTTCTACATCTATGTAAAGAACTTACCTTTTCATTATACGTTATACATATCGTTACTCTCTGCTGGGAAGGTATGGGATCATCAAGAAAGCAGCGACATCTCTCTCATCAAAAGATGCAGAAGATGTCAGCACAAGATTTGCTATAGTTTGATCCTGTTTCTTGAATTCAAATAAACCAGGATCAATTCATGGTTTCAGATCCTGGTTTGTTAAAGCATAGTTTCCAGAATTCGAGCATAAGATGAAAGTCTAGCATAAGAATTCAGGCATAAGATGTCTAGCAAAACAAAAACTGGAAGCTTTCAATGTTCGGCCCTTGTGAGTGAAAGAGAAGAGGAGGGGTGGAGGATATGAGTTTCAGGTTCATTGGAGCTTGTACTCATATAACTCTGAACCAAGATTTTAGCATAATTTTTTGAACTGAGTCTTCATTCAATTACTGTACTGAATTTTATTTATTAATAACCAACAAGCAATGGTGTGAGAACAGGAACTATACAGGTCAAATACTGGATATTTTTAAAGCTATCAAGCCCACATCAACTCTAGTTAAAATTATTAATTAAGTCTGCTTGCCTCCAGCAAAACAGGCAACAGGAAATGTATAAGCTATTAAAAGAATCCAAATATGATGCAGGAAAAGAACAGTAACCTTTTGTCCTTCTGTCTCCCGATGATACATTTTTCTTTTGTATTATACAAGTTCTTCATATTAAAGGGTGCATCATTTAAAAGGTATCACATACCCAAAGAGTGGCCCAGAGCAGAATACCAAGGGAAGGACAGAATTTGTTAACCTCCACATCTATAGCTATAAACTGAATCTGTCAGGCAAAGAAGTTTATTTCACCCTAAGGCAAGAATATTTTCCCCGCACCATTATGGATGACAAGCCTTACTCCGTAACCCATCATTGAAGTGTCAGGATTTTGTAGAAAAAAATTGCCACAACATGCTTGGTTGTCCTGCCCTGAGGTGATGTAGGACTAACTGTGCCTTCAATATGCTTAATGTCATCTCTGGCCTTTGTTTTTCCCTCCTACGGTTTATGGGCCTTTCTGTCCCTAACTGAATTCACTTAACTGAATGATGGGTTTATTCCAGATAGCCAACAGAGACAGGGAGGGAGACACATCCACATTTCCTAGATACATGTTGACTAATACCATGCAAGAAGAGAAGAATTTCCAAAACAATAGATTGTTCTTCTACTTAATGACAAGTCTGAATCTTGGTTTCAGATTCAGACTTGCCATTAAGTCCCCAAATAACCCATGGAATAAACTATGGGTTGGATTCAGACTTAGACATATTTAGAGCAGAACCATTGAAATCACTGGGACTTAAGTTAATTGTGACTAACTTAAGTTGTGACTAAAGTCCCATTGATTTCAGTGGGTCTTGTCAAAGTATGACTATGTCTCTGTATTGAACCCTATATCTTGCAGGACAGCTTGGACATACTTATGGCTACTATGATCAGTCCTGTGAACCCAACAGCATCTTAATTAAAGTTTTGGAGTTTGGATGAAGGGATCAACCAGTTGCAGACAAAAACAGATGGAAAACAACCTTGGATGTAAGCATCCAATCGCTAATGTGCAATTTCAAAGGTGTTTCTTCCATGAAATGTGTAAAATCTTTTGAACTTCTAGAATAGCCAGAAGCAAATGTTATATTTTTTGTATAGACCTGTGTAAAATTGAGGTCATATAAAGATTATCTTTATTCCAGAGAAAGGAAAATAATTGCAATTAGGACCATGATGGAGGCGCCAATTCCACGATGAAACTATACACAAAAACATTTTGTGGTGACTAACATTTTTCCAGTGGACCTGCGAACATAATCATAAATCTACTCATAAATTTCTGGAGAAGTTACACAGAGGCCCAAGACCCACACAACATTTCCACATGATCCCTTCGAAAAGCCAATCTATGAGCATGAAACATTGCTTTGTAAGCATTCCTGATGATTAAGCTACAGCTAAGCATCTGCAATGTATTACAACCCCTGGCAATCACCCTTAAAAGAACAGCAACAAATATTTAATATCTGAGAAACTGATGTCTCCTGATAACTCAAATAATATCAGGCGTGGCTATAAATCTCTTGTCATCCAATGATGGAAAAAATAACCCCTCACTTTTTCAGTCTAAATAAACATGGATGGAAGAATATCAAATATTATATCATATCACTGAGAGATTCGAGTTGCTATATCTCACCTTGTTAAGAAGTATGTACACTGCTTTCATCAGTGGAAAGCTATTGATCATCATTAGGATGTACAATACATGCAGAGTGTGGATGTTTCTTAAATTTGCTAACTACAGTAGCTGTAAAAGTCATTTTCATTGCTTGAATAAAAATAATTGCAAATCTTATTTGCTCACTTAGCAACGTGAGTTGAATCCCTTATGAATCAGCAACATTTCATTGACAAATAAAATGCTAGGTTTTTATTCTATTATGGCCAATGAATGCTTACTATATGTAGTTCATAATATTTCTTGCCATCACCCTCCTTTTCTCTCACTGTAGAATGTGACCTTCAATTTTTCACCCAATACTTAACAAGTTGCAGAACTATTTGCCAGAGTGCTAGCAGCATCCGATATGGAAGCGATAAACTCTTTCCTGTGGTGATTATAGAACACATCTTCAATGCAACTTTTCCACCTGGAATTTTAGTGGCAGCAACATCCATATTCTAAACAGGCAAAACCCACCAAGGAAATTAAATAAAAACAATGCAAAAGTTTCCAGCAGAGTTTCTACAGGTCTTACAGTAAGCTAAAATAGAAGTTGAAGATTTAGAAACAATCTAAAACAGGGATGGTCAAAAGGTAGATCAATATCTACTCGTAGATCCTTGGATAATTTGCAATGGGACAAACAAGGGCTTCTGAGTCGCAATTATTTAACAACAGCAACAACAAAAAGGTTTCCTTCCCCACAAAGTAGGTGTTTTGCCACAGGTCCCTCAAAAGGGATTGGCAAAGGTTCTTTGAAGGATTTTCAGACCATAATAAATACTCCTCCAGGAAGTTAAAGCCAAACATCTTTATTGCAAAGTTGAGCCTGAAATACAACAATGCTATGCCTTCCTCCAAGTTCCCTGGTGGAATCCTACCCCTTAGCTACACAGTCACTGTATTATTTCCAACCAACCCAAATGCTAGTTCCAGCAGCTCTCCACCTGGATATCAGCTTTCAGTGTTGGGGCTTCAGCAGGGCTCTCTGAACAGCTTCCTCTGCTCCTCCTTGCTCCTCCTCGCTCCTTCCAATCCTTCAGCACTCCACCACTACACACACACAACTAACTAACCAACCAACCAACCACCACACTTCAGTCTGCATTTGCTAATCTTAAATACCATCCTAGCACCAAGCCTCATGGGCTGCAGATCTCATGCTTAATTGATAGCACCTGTGCTGTTGTGCAGTGTCATTCTTCTGGCCAGCAGCCAGGTCACACATTACTGGAGATTGCATCAGCCTGGCTAGCAGCCAACTCACATGCTAGCAATTCAAGCAAGGTCATGCCTTGCTATTACAGAGCAAAATACAGCATACAGAGCATAATACAGAGTATGGTATCATACAAAGCATAATACAGAGCATTGAGGCAGGACTGTTGTGCAACACTGCACTCCTCGCCATCTTCCGCAACTCCCATTACACTAGGCTGTTATAATCCAAATGTGTACTTATATGCATGTCACCCGGTGTATGACTCAAGGGGTGCATTGGTGATTAGCGCCATTTCAACATGAGCCACCATGATGCACCTGATTCTCGTTAACAGATCTCAGAGTTCTAGTAAAAAAGAAATGAAAAAAGAAGTAGATTCTGCAGGCTTAAAGTCTAAAGTGATCTAACCTTATCTTTTGACTGCAGCCACAGTGGATCTTGGGGCAGGGGGGATCAATAATGGGTAGCTGTGTAAAGTATGAGATATTATTTTAAAGGTCAATGCAAATGTTTATGAAATATATTTGTTGAGATGGGCTTTGTTCTTGATGTTTTGGAAGGACAAAATTCACAACCGTGCTATTATACACTGTATTGTAGTTGTTTTAACTGTGTAATATTTATCTCCTCCATTCTTTGCTATTAGAAAAATAAAAAGGAGACAGTTCTTCATTGAACGATCAAAACTTTAGTGCAGGGTTGGGAAACCTGCAACCTGCCAGCCACTTTCGACCGCTGGACCTCAGGTGAAGCACTGCCCCCTACCAAAGCCCAGCCCTGTGACTATTGCAGGCTTGGAGGAGGACGTGGGAGGGGAATCACAGCTCTGAGATTACAGCAGGAATTCCCCTTACTTAGTGTGGCAATCACCCTCCGAAAGTGCTTCGACCACTCTGCATTCTCCCCAGTGGGGGAAGTTGCAGGGCAGGAAAAGACTTAGGCTGCTTCGCTGCATGCTGGTGCTCCCCAGCCGGGGGAAACCTGCATGCAGTGCAGCTGGCTCCCCGGCCAAAGTAGTCCTCCGCCTGATGCTTTCGTTAGGGAGGCTTTGCTGTGAAGGTGTGCACTTGGCAGACACTCGCAGAGTCCTGAGTTCGGGGCTGAGCTCTCATGTGCAAGGATCATCCAAGTGTGCTTTGCTCCTGTTTCTCCTTCCCCAAGTGGCTGTGCACTTGGCCAGCACTTGCACAAGCTCCTGGAGCTGCTGGCCATGTACACTTTGCTTGTCCTTCGCCTACCCCGCCAAAGACCAGAACAAATTAAGCCAACCCCCATACAAACAGCTTACTGGAAGAGTTACAGACGGTGCTTCGGCCAGGGACCCGACAACACCGGGGAGTGGGCGATGTCATCCAGCCAGTAGGGGGCGGGGAACTAGGGGACAGTCTAGTTCCCGTTCCCAATATGGTGACCCACACCTGCTTTAGGGTCTTGACATTGTACTTTTGGTGTGTGTGTGGGAGCTGGTAATATTTTCCACAAGCCTCATTTTTTTCCTCCCACAGGAGAAGCCATTCAATTTCTCAGGATCCTCGTAGCTTTCATGTTGGAATGGAAGCTACCGTAGATGGAGATGAGTTTCAAAGAAGTAAATAGCTATTATGCTAAACACTGTAGAAAGGAAATTTAAAATTACAGGCACCAAGCCTTCAAACATATGGAAAAAAATAAGTAGTACTGGTAATTAGGAACTGCCCGTCAGGGAACTACAGAGCTGAGGAGCACCCTGTAGCTGATTAGTGATTGATGTGAAAGTCCCAAAAGCAGACTAGTGATTGATGAGGTAGCCTCCATGCAGCACAGCATGGATGGAGAGAAAGCACCCTGCAGCAAAAGAGGAATGAGGAGACATGTCTTGAAACACATCAATAACAGGGTGAACAGAAGGTTCCCAACTTGCCACATATTTTTAAGCCTTGCTGATAAATGCTATGGTCACAAGCCAGTTAGTCCCACCTTCTGCAATCACAGGATATCAAATTTAACCCCTGGGGTGTAATTAATTGTGTTCTCTCATAGGGAAGATTTATAACTGTACACACTACAAAACATCAGTGTCTGAAAAGTAGGACGCTGTACAAACCCTCTTCCTACAAGACACCTTCAGGAGCCTGGACCAACAAAGACCTGGAAGCAATTAATGTTAAATCGGGCTTAACGTTAAATGGACATAAGTAGCCTCCATGCAGCACAGTCTCGCCTAGACTACTGTAATGCGCTCTACGTGGGGTTACCCTTGAAGACGGTTCGGAAGCTTCAACTGGTACAGAACGCGGCGGCTCGCCTGATTAAGGGCAGCCGCCGGCGTGATCACATCACGCCAGTGCTTAATGAGTTGCACTGGCTACCAGTTGCTTGCCGAGCCGAATTCAAGGTGTTGGTTTTGACCTTTAAAACCCTACACGGCTTCGGCCCAGTTTATCTCAAGGAGCGCCTCCAGCAACATCAAGTAGGCTGCTCAACAAGGTCTGCAACGGACGGCCTTCTCCTTATCCCATCAGCCAGAGCAGCCAGGCTGGTGGGGACTAGGAAGAGGGCTTTCTCTGTTGCGGCCCCCACATTATGGAACTCCCTCCCTAGTGACCTTCGCCATGCCCCCTCCGTGATGAGCTTCCGCCGTGCATTAAAAACATGGCTGTTCAGGTGGGAATATGGGGTGGGTTAGGTTTTTAAAAGAATTTTTTATATTGTTTTAATTATTATATTTTATTGTATTGTTTTATTGTATTTTAATTGTACATCGCCCAGGGTGGCCGGGTGGCCGGCCAGATGGGAGATTAATAAATATAATAAATAAATAAATAAATAAAATTTACTTGCTATAATTAACAGTCGTTAATTATAGCAAGGAATGGTTTTCAATGGAGAAATGCAGAAATGAGACAAGCCTTGTCTCTTCCACAGTACACCTTTATAGCAACCAAGACCACATTTCAGCTTCTTTTGCCATTTTTGTGCCACATCTGGATGCTGTTAATGCAGGAGAAATTTAAGAAAAATTGAATACACATCTAGCCAATGTAGGTTTTACATTTACAATTTAAAACAAAGCCAACTGAAACCCCATGTGTGAAAACAATCTTCATCTTTGCATAGAAGACATTTCCATCCGTACAATACATTTACTTCCAAAGCCAGAAATGCACATCTTTTCACTAGAATATGACATATGAGCATTCATTTCCAGTAGCAATTCCTTTCCCATTCTCAACAGTACAACAGCAATATATGACCGTAGGAGATCATTAGGTATAGTGTAGAAACTCTCCACATCCCTAGCAGTAAAAATACAGAAAGTACAAAGTACAGAACTAGCAATTAGCTGCCCATTCATGACACCCAAATTCACTGCCTGAAACGGCCACCTCACTGTCTAATAATAGGGCTGGCCCTCGGGCTCAAACACACTGGGCAGAATCCAACAGGGCAATTACGCCTCCACCAATTCTCTTGCATCTTGTTGCCTCAGTTGCACGAGCGCTGGATCCCACCAATTCCATTGTGTGAGTGGGACCAACCTCTTGCGTAACAGAGATTTAGCACTTCCCACTGGAAGTCCTGAAACGGATGGAAACGCTAGTTTCTCGGTAGCCACAGGTTGGTAGAGCTCCTTTATGAGAGCTCCACTGACCTGGCCCGTTCCAGGAACAATAGTTTTTTCACGTCTTTCTGGTTGCTGTGGAAGAGCTACATCTTCCTTCCACAAGCGGTGGTCCTGCTTGAGGATGGGAACTGGTGGGGCGTAAGGGAATCGGCAGAAGTGTGGATGCCCTGTTGGATTCTGCCCATTAATACTGTTACGGCATTACTGTGATTGATGTGGAGTCTAGGGTATAGACAATGGAGTGTTAAGGGAGCCAGAACGGTTAATGGTTAGTGGACAAGAATGCCACCCACATCTTTTCTTAGGGAAATTACAGGTAAATGGCCCAAAATGGCTAGGAAATTATTAGAAACTCCCCTGGAATGCAAGAGCCATGTTGGAGAAGGTGATTCATCCGTCTTCTCTCCCCCCACCTCACACCCAGGTAAAGGGAGTGGACAACCTACAGGTATGTTGGACTACAGAAGCATTTTGGGGGACAGAGTGAAACAGACAGAGACTCAAGGGCTGAACTAAGAACTGAAGGGAAAGAAAGACACCTTTGAGGTGCCTCTTTGGGGATCTGGCATTTGAGAAGTGGCTTTACTGCTTGCAGGAGTACTTAAGGTGTTTGCCACCACTTATACTCAACATGTATATTTGTAAATAAACCCAAATTCACTAAAATGAGTAAGTCTCCATGGTCTCCAAAGGAACCCAGACCCGGGAAATTGCTGCTCACCACTTTGGAGAAGAAGGGAATGTATAACAATACTGTCCTGGGACTAGGGAAGAAAGAATTTTTTAGGTCATTCTGTCCCGTTTCTGCTGTTTGTGACTTTTGAAAAAAAAAATCTGCACAAAAATTCATATGCTATGCATTTTCATGCACATTTGCCCAATACACAGATTTTTGCATGCAATTTTGCCTCATATATGCAATTTTTGCAGAGATGTTTCCCTTATATAATGCATTTTTGGAAGTTTAATCATGAATATATACATCTCTGCATACGTTTTTGTTCAGACAACTGCATCTCAAAATTCTGAGATGTGTGAATAATGAAGGACGGCTGCATTCCAGTTCATATCTTGATGAAGTTCTTATCAAAATGTGAAACAGATTAAATTCTCCCCAATCCTTACATGGTACTGACCCATGCATTCAGGAAAGGAATGATTTAAAAGTTTGCCAAAATCTGAATGAATTTCTCCAGTCTCTATAATGGAAACCAACTACCAACATGATCCAGGAATATGGAATTAAATGTATCTTAAGAACAAGAAATTGTATAAAGGATCACAGCGTATTGCATCAATCCACCAATCCTCTGTTCACAGGACACCTATCATGCAAGAGCAGCACATGTACACGCATACTACCTAAAACCGTTGCATAACCTGAAAAGACTTCTCCGAGCTCTCAGAGCGTGAGGAGCTCCAGTGACGAAGCGTCTCAACCCCAGTGAAGCATCAGCACACAAGCAAGTTAAACACCTGTGTGAGTTTAGCAACAGGGCAGGAGACCTGGGCAGTTGACTCTTCCCTCCCTTCCCATAGTAAGTAACTGTAAATAAATGACTATAAATATACATAAATAGCTACACACAGTGCTTTTTTTCTGGAGAAAAAGGTACCGGAACTCTTGGATTACATTTCCTCGGGAGTAGATGGCGATTAAATTGTAATGCAATTAATAGAAGAAAAGGTGCTGGAACTCAGTTCCGGTGAGTTCCACCAGAAAAAAAGCCCTGGCTACACATAAATCCCCCACCTTCTCCTGGTAACCAAGATGGTTTTTTTGGAACAAACCCAATAAGAGTAATTTTAAAAAGTTATGAAGGTAGAAAGCCAGCAGGTGTGTAGAGGCTATCCAGTGTATTGCACCGAATGGACCATGTATGACTATCTGCCAGCTAGACAGAAGTTGTGGGTGTGTGCTTGGTGCAATGAGCTCCTTGCTCTCAGGGAACAAGGTTGTTCCTTGTTGGTGAACGAGACCTTCAGGAACCTAATAGTAGTATCCCAATCCCTGGGTGACAGTTCCTCTGCTGTCATGGAGAATGAAGGTCTCAGGGAAGGAGGATGTCATTCTGATGAAGAGGGAAATGATCTCTTAGAAGGGACCCATTCCTCGGAAGATGAGCAAATATCCTCTTGCACCAAGAATGATCCTTCAGGGGGCTTGTGGTACTGGGAAATTCCATCATTAGACACATGGATAGCTCGGTTTATGATGGGCGTGTAGGAGTGCAAAGGTTGTGGGATATCACGTGCTGTCTAGATAGCTTTGGAGATAGTGCTGGGGTGGAATCAGTGGTCGTGATCCATGTTGGAACTGATGACATAGGCAAATGTAGTCGAGAGATCCAGGAAACCAAATTTAGGTTGCTAGGTATCCAGGACCACCAAGGTGGCGTTCTCTGAAATGTTACCTATTCCATGCGCAGGGGCAGCTAGACAGGTGAAGCTGTGGAGTCTCGATGCTTGGTGTAGGGAGAAGGAGTTAGATATGCTAGGCACTGGGGAACATTTTGGGACAAGCTGGGCCTGTACAACTGGCACTAAACATAAAAACAAAATGGAACCAGACTACTGGCACTAAACATAAAAAAAAGATGGCAGAACAGCTTTTAAACTGAACCCTGGGGGGAAACTGGGAAGCACCCGGTTCAGGTTGTACCATCCCTAGGGGATGAAGATGAAAATGTTTTCAATTGCCCAAATGTAGAAGGGGAGGAAATAGGCCATGAGCACACTGAGAAACATGATAGCCAGGCAAAGAAGACTAAGTGCCATAGCAGAAGATGCACATATCAGAGAAATCTAGGGAGAGACAGCATATATAGGTGTTTCTATGCTAATGCTAGATGCCTCTGAGCAGGATGGGAGAGCTGGAGTGCCTGGCTTTAAAGGAGAACCTAGATATAGTGGGCATCACAGAAACCTGAAGAGAACCAGTGGGATTCGGTCATCGCTGGATATAAACTCTATAGGAAGGACGGGAAGGGTATACTGGAGGAAGTGTACGTCAAAGAGGGCATAGTGTCAAGCAGACTAGAAGAAAACTTAAAAAGGGCAGACTCTTCCACAGAAGTGCTGTGGGTTAGAATACTGGGCTCCAAAACTGATTTAATATTAGGAGTGTGCTATCGTCCCCCAGACCAGAACACTCAAGTTGATCTTGAGATGGAAAATGAAATCAGGGAGGCATCCAAACAAGGAAGTGTTGTAATAACGGGTGAATTCAATTACCCCCACATTGACTAGATAAATGCAAGTTCCAGTCATGACAGAGAGGTTAAATTTCTTGATGCCCTAAACAACTGTGCCCTAGAACAGTTGGTTATGGAACCGACCAGAGAGGAGGCAACCCTGGATTGAATCCTAAGTGGTGTTGCCCAGGACCTAGTATGAGATGTAAATGTTGTTGAACCAACTGGAAACAGTGACCACAGTGCTATCAGATTTAATGTATATTTAAGTAGGAAATTGCCAAGGAAGTCCAACACAGTCACATTTGAACTTAAAAGAGAAACTTCTCTAAAATTAGAGACCTGGTAAAAAGGGAGTTGAAAGGGGGAGTCAAGAGGGTTAAATCCCTTCAAAATGCTTAGAGGTTACTAAAAACCACAGTAAGAGAAGCTCAGCTAGAATGATTACCACAGGTTAGGAAAGGTAGCATCAAGTTCAAGACGTCACACCTTGAGCAAGTCAAGGAAGCTATTCCACTCGCCTCGGGGGGTCGTAGCGGGTCGTTTTAAGCCCTGTTGCCCTGGTATTTACGGAAAAGACCCGGGTGGGGTCCCGTCATGCCGGCGCAGGGTCCCGTTGCGGCGGGTGCGGGCAGCTCAAGCGGCGCGGATAATTGCTCCGCGCCGCTGAGAATTGAGCGGCATGGGGGACTGGCACGGAGAGGCGAGGACCCCCCCCCCCAGGTACATTAACATCTCTACAGAAAATGGAAGTCTTTCCCAAACAAGGAAAACAAAAGGGAGGATGAGCTTGCACAAAGGAGATACAAGCGGACAATAAGAGATGCAAAAAAGCATTTTGAGGAACATATCGCTAACACCATCAAGGCAAACAATAAAGAATTCTTTAAATATATCAGAAGCAGGAAACCAGCTAGGGAGGCAGTTGGACCATTGGATGATAATGGAGTTAAAGGAGTACTAAAGGAGGATAAGGAGATTGCAGAGAAGCTGAATGAATTCTTTCCATCTGTCTTCACTGCAGCAGATATAGAACAGATACCTGTGTCTGAACTGATGTTTTCAGGATGGGAGTGAGGAATTGAGGCAAGTAGTGCTAACAAAAGATGGAGTTCTCAACGTTATTGACATACTGAAAGTTAATAAATCACTGGGCCCAGATGATATCCATCCTGGAGTTCTTAAAGAACTCAAATATGAAATTGCTGATCTTCTAACAAAAATATGTAACATGTCCCTAATATCAGCCTCTGTACTAGAGCACTGGAGAATGGCCAATATAACCAATTTTTTAAAAGGGATCTGGGAAATTACTGCTTAACGTCTGCTCTAGGTAAATTGGTTGAAAGCATTACTGAAGATAATTAGTAAGCATATAAAAGGACATGCCCTGCTGAAAAAGAATCAACATGGCTTCTGCAAAGCTAAGTCCTGTCTCAGTAACCTTTTAGAATGTCAATAAACATGTGGACAGGGGTGATCCAGTAGACACTGTTTACTTGGTCTTCCAAAAGGCTTTTCACAGAATCCCTCACCAAAGACTCCTGAGCAAACTTAGCAGTTATGGAATAAGAGCCGAAATCCTTTTATAGACCAGTAACTGGTTAAAGAACAGAAAGCAGAGAGTAGGAATAAATGGAAAATTCTCCCAATGGACAGTGGGATCCCACAGGCAACAGTATTGGGACCAAAGCTTTTCAAAGTATTCATTAATGATATCAGGAATTAGGAGCGAATAGTGAAGTTGCCATGTTTGCTGACGATACCTACTAATTATTTAGGGTGGTTAAAACAAAAAGATGAGTGGGCGAACTCACCACAACCTGACTCTCCGGGGACTCGCCGAGCACTCCCCGCCACGCAATCCGTCCCATGGCATTCGGTGAGGCGCTCAGTGGACTTCTGGGTCCCCATCGTGTCAGTTCCGGGTCCCCATCGCATCACTTCCGGGTCCCCAGCGCTGCGTTTTTTATGTAAAAACCAAAGCACCAGGGACCCGGACGTGAAGCGCCGGGGGCCTGGAAGTTGCTTTCCCTGGCTCCTCTCCGGGGAGTTGCGCCAAATCAGGGAAAGGTAAGTCGCGCGGAGCTCGGGGGGTGAGCGGGGCAAGTTTGCTCTGCTTCCACCACCACCACCCATCGAGTTCCGCACACATCCCTATAATGTGAGATCCAAAAAGATCCTTCCCAACTAGGAGGATGGCAAATGCAGTTCAGTGCAAGCAAGTGTAAGGTGATGCACGTTGGGACAAAAAAATCCCAACTTCAAGTGTAAGCTGATAGGATCTAAACTTGTGGTGGCTGACCAAAAATGAGATCTTGAGTTTGTGGTGGACAGCTTGATGAAAACATCAACGGCAGCTGTGAAAAAGACAAATTCCATGTTGGGCATAATTAGGAAAGGAGTTGAAAATAAAACTGCCAAGATCACACTCCCCCTATACAAATCTATGGTGTGACCACATTTAGAATACTGCGCCCAGTTCTGGTCACAACACCTAGAAAAGGATACTGCAGAGCTGGAAAAAATGCAGAGAAGGGCAACTAAAATGATCATGAGGCTGGAGCAACTCCCCTATGATGAAAGGTTATAACATCTGGGATTGTTTAGCTTAGAAAAAAGGCGAGTAAGGGGAGACATGACATGGTGTACATGTACATGGTGTGGAAAAAGTAGTTAGGGGGATATTTTTCTCCCTAGCTCATATTACTTGAACCCCAGGGTCATCCCATGAAGCTGATTGGTGGAAGATTCAGGACAGATAAAAGGAAGTACTTCTTGACACAGCACATAGTTAAACTATGGAATTCATTTCCACAAGATGAAGTGATGGCTAGCAATCCGGGTAGTTTTAAAAGGAGACTGGACAAATTCATGGAGGATAAGGTTATCAATGGCCACTAGTCCTGATGGCTATATGCTACCTCCAGTATCAGAGGCAGTATACCTATGTACACCAGTTGCTAGGGAACTTGGGTAGGAGGGTGCTATTGCACTCATGTCCTGCTTGTGGGTTTCCTGTAGGCAGCTGGTTGGCCACTGTGAGAACAGAATGCTGGACTAGATGGACCCTTGGCCTGATCCAGCATGGCTCTTCTTATGTTCTTAAAAGAGTAGATCATAATGGCAACACATTATTGGTTCCCCCCAGCAGTCTTCCCCATCTAATCTTAGATGCAGAAGACTGGTCACACCCACTCATCTGAATCTAGTTCTGTAGCCTATACTCCAGTACAGCGCTTTCACTTCTGCAAACGAAATACATGCATGCATGCAGCACTTTTTATAGAGGTCGTCCATGGATCAGGAGCCAAGGTCTGTTACATACTCACCTATATAACAGAAAAACACTGAACCAATTCTAACGTGCCACAGAAAGTTGGTTTGAGAAGAATCCGAAAAACTCCCGAGATCTTGCTGCATGTCCTTCTGAACTAGGGCTTTAGACTGCAATCCTACACCTTGTTATGTATGCTTTATCCCAATAAATTCAACGGTTGTGAATACATGTAACTGAGAGCAGGATTACAGTGTAATAACATTTAATCAATGGGGTGGGACTTAACACCAAGTAACTATGCACAGTACTAGAGCCTTATTTTATTAAAATCACACATCAATTTCTTAGAGTCATGTCCACTGATCCCAGCAGAAAAAGAAATTAATAGTAATAATCCAAAGGATTATGGAGCAGAGGTTAGTGCATAACCTTTTAATGAGCAGAATATTTAAAGACTGATGACACAGTATATTTTCACTCTACGGTAATTTAGTGCAGAAGTTCACATTGATTACTTAAAAGGCCATTCAATTTTATTTCTTATATTTAATTGTTCTTTCTGCTCAGTAAATGGTTGCCTGAACCAAGTACAAGATTATTTTATTAATTTTGCATCATTTAAAAACCCTTCTGCCCTAACTCACTTGTTCATGTGCCCTCTGAATGCCCTTCAGGTTTTCAAAGACATGCAGATTATACATTTCCCATTAACACAAAACCTGAAACCCTATGGTGTTCAACCTGAACTTAACCCCTCCAGGTGCACAGAACAAAGAGGCAACATTCCCAGGGAGTAGTTCCAGTGAAGACAAAGGGTGGCTTGGGGGAGAGGGAATATAGGCTTATTCAGAAGAATGCAGTCCCACCTAACAGTTTACCTCCTTTAAGGAAGAAGGTTTACAACCACACTGGTTTGACCTAAATTGGCTCTTAAAGGCGTCTCAAGGACCTGTTGAACAAGAGCTAGCCTTAAGCTGCTGTTCCACAAAGCATTTGATTTGAGTATGGGTTTAACTTACTTATAAGATATGCTTATATCCAATTCAACTGAAACCAACAATATAATCCATTGCTTTTCAGTGTGTATGTGACGTTTGTCTTTTCCTAAATAAGGGCCTTCAAGCTAAAATGATACCACCACTTTTATTCCCACTGTTATTACTTCCAAATTCAATGGGGAAAGTAGTTAAAAACCAGCCCTCTTCCTCAGTACTTCCAAGCATTTAACAAAACTAGACCCAGAGATTCTTCCACTTTACAGTAAAAACAAAACAAAAAACCCTACAAACCCTACCTCTAGTCTCTCCTTCTTTTTAGTTTTCTATCATCTACCATTTTTACTAGTAAGCACCATATGCCTTCCATAATTAGCACACTTGGAGACAGGAAATTCACGCACATACTTAAAATGTCCACATGAATAGTGGAGGCCTCATATTCTCTTATAAATTCAAGCGATGAAGGGCACACTCAAGGAGAAGATTCCGACATTCCCAGCAGAGCCCTTCAGCACAGAACCCAGCAAGGATATGACATGGAGAAAAGCAGGAGCATTTTTAGCCCAGCACAAGAGCCCAGCACACTTGCTACAAGCAACCAACTATGCAGAGAGCACAGGGTCCTGGTCCACTGCCAAAAACTCTCCAGTGGGGGACCACATGTCTGGACTGTAGCCAGGAATGCTAGGTGCTGAAAACGCCACATCTGATCACTAAACGTAGAGCTACCCGGTTTCCCTTAAATCAGGGGTGAGGAACCTTTTTAAACTCAAGGGGCCACATGCAAGCAGTCAGGGTGGAGCCACCATTTTGCTCTCTCCCTCTCTCTTTTCCTCCCTGCCTAGCAGGCTACCAGGCAAGGCACAAATCACTCTTGCCTGACTGATCACTTGCAAAGGGCTCCCTGACTCCTTTCATTACTCTGTTCATTTCAACTTCCCTCTCCCACTCACCACTTCGCCCCCCCCACCCTTGCAGGAGCTTGCAAAATGTCCCCCCCCCAGCTCCCTCCCCTGTTTTTCCTGCCTCCCTTCCCTCCCTCTGGACTTCCCCCACCTGAATGAAATGAGGCTAAAGGTGGCCTTCAGGCCACAGGTTGCTCCACCCTGCCCTAAAAGATTCTAACGAAAGGACAGCACAGCAATGGTACATCACCACCGCAAATACACAGGGCCGGATTAACATAGGGGCGATTGGAGCGGCCGCTCCAGGCCCATAACAGACAATAGGCCCACAATATAGGGACACGCGGCACGATTTGAGTTAGCTCTGATCGTTATCATTCAGTATAATTAATGATTTTTTCAAGATTAGAAAGGTGTTCTAAGCACATCTGCATTACAGGCTTGAGGCAAGACCTAGCAAGAACTGTTGTTCTCAAATTAGCATTTCGGTAGGTTTTTGCATTTCAATCACTGTTACTACATTTCTTTGAAGCACATGGGGGCTTGCTAGGGTCTGTAATATTCAGATTTAGAAGGGACCTCTCTCTCCAGCCTCGAGCAAAAGATCTTTCTGATTCGCAGCTCAATTGTTCAAATGCTAGTTTAACAAAAAAACAAAACCGAAAACGAAACAAAGCAACAAGAACAACACAATTATTCTTGGTCAAGCAAAGCTTCCTGGCTTTTTGTTGTGGCTGCTTTTTCTTTTTTAATAAATAAATTTGGGGGAAATTGGGGAGACCCTTACTGATGAGCTGCAGGAGTTTTTGAGTTTTGGCACTTTAATGGTAATTAAAATATTTAATTTGTTTTAATATAAAATTGCGTCTTCATTTTATTTATTTCCATAAAAAGGCCCACCAAAATCCTCAGCACCAGGCCCATAATGCTCTTAATCCGGCCCTGCAAATACACTTAAAACCAAAACCAACAAGTGGTGCAAGAATGGTTCTCCATCACTGAAAGAAGTTTAGAAGAGAAAGGCCAAAAAGCTAATGCAGGTTTTATGAGGACTGAAGTGGAGCTACACCATTTCACATGTCTATCTATATCATTTCTCATCAATCCAGCTATCTATCTTTATCTTCTCATCATGTTTGACCTTCTATCTAAAAACAAATAGGAGTATTTCTACAGATGAAGAATTCTACAGATTGTCCTTTGAGACCAGCTCTTATAGGAGAGCCTTACAGAAATCCAAAGGAACTGGGGAAAGTGATGATGTCCACACATAAGGGTGTTCAGATGAACAACTCTCACACACTGGGGGAGCAGCAAGAGTTGCTTCCGGCAGCCATGCCACAGACACACTAGCCATGACCTCCACCAGCAGTATGTTCAGCATGCATGAAAAAGGACCCTACATGCATACCAATAAAGACCTGCCTTGTGTGGAGAAGCTGTATGTTGATGCACATTCCAACCACACAGCCGTAACTGGGGGGTGACCAGCATGTGTTAGTCACAGCTGGTGGGGCTAGCCTGTGCAGCCCCATGAATCCCATTTATTCTATGAGTATAGGGGGGGGGTCATCTGAACCTCCCTTATCAGAGAAATGGATGAGATGACGCAATTATCACATGCCTAAGCTGGCAAGAGCCAGCCATGCCCTATGAGGAAGCATGGTCCCCTGCGCTGCATGAATCTACTCAAAGAACAAGCTTTTTATCCCTGATCAAAATAATGTTTATCTATATATTCTTACAAGTAACTGTTACTTGTAACGGGCAAGTAACTGACATCTCATAGCAGTATAAATGCTTTGGGAAAATAAAGGGTGAAATAGAACTTAAACGTATGCTTTGCAGCTAGGAATATAGTATAGAATGGCTAGAAATAAATATCCTTATAATTATATAAGCTCCTATTGATTCAACTCCATGATAGAATAACTGTTGCTCTAATAAGATTCACATCTGGCTTATTTTTTAAGTTTCACATATAGTTTACCTGGAACACTTACAAACAAATCAATTAATATTGACTGAAAGATCAATCTTTGCACAATATGAAACGCAGTTTTGAGCTATTTGATGCTCTCCACGGAAAAGCGTCACCTTTTTCTGATTAATGTTAATTTACTTGAAAGTATTTCATTGCACTCAAACTTTAATTAAAAAAGAAATTAGGAAGTCTAAAGACTGTACAGCATCAATAACCTAGACTGGGTATCTTGCACTTCAACTGCACTCTGTCCATGTGGTTCTTATTAAAAAAATTTAAAAGTGATCTGCATCAGCCACACATACACTTCAAGAACTAGAGTACCTATCATGATATTCAATATCTTGCTATCATTCACATATACATACATACATTTACACTGTTAGCAATAAATAATAACGGATTACAACTGTTTAGAATTTAATTTCATTGTTCCATAAGAGTTACCTAGTTTTGTGTGTTACCTAGTGTAACACACAAAACAGTTTGTTACAATTTTATTAAATTAAAACTTTAAATATGTCACCATTACTTTATAATATCTAACCATATTTGACCAGTGAATTGACCAAGTATTTTTCCACTGGTTGAATGAACAACCTTATATGCACTTATGGAAAGGTTGCAAAACCCTTGAAATGCCTCTCCTAAGGCTTAGTTGCTGGCAGTAAGAGCTTTCAGCTAAAATATGCCAATATTTGGCCTCTCCCCTTTTGCCTTTGGCCACACCTACCAGTAGAATGCAGCCACTCAAGAGGTTCTTCACAATGGAATTTGGCCCTCGAGCTTAGGGGTGTACACGTACCTGGGGGGGCTGCCCCCCTCGCCCCCCCGCTGCTCGATTCTCAGCGGCGCAAAGCGATTCTCCGCGCCGCTCGAGCCGCCCGCACCCGCCATGCCAGGACCCCGCGCTGCGTCTTTTCCGTAGAGACCAGGGCAACAGGGCTGTTTTAAGCCCTATTTTCTACGGAAAAGATGCTGCATGGGGTCCCGGCGCATCATTGCAGGGTTCCATTGTGGCAGGTGCGGGCGGCTCACCACAAAGAGGTGAGCGGGGGCCGGGACCCAGTAAGGCCCGCTCGCCTCGGGTGGGCATGAGTGGGGCCATTTTCGGCCCTCTACGCCTGCTCGAGGCGAGCGGTTACATCCCTACTCGAGCTGAAAGTAGTTCAACACCTCCGACTTATGGCATGGTTAAATAGTTTGAGAACAGCCTAGGACAACAAATAGGTCAATTCAGACTCTCACCAGAATTTTTTCCCCTCCTAGTACCTGGTTAACTTCCATACACCCTGAAGTGGTCAATGAGGACTGAGGAGTTCCCCTCAGATTCTCATTCTAGCAGATTCGGGGGCTATAAGATCTCAACATCAGATCAGCCACCAGCAGCAGCAAAGGGGTCTTGGGGCCTGTTAGCTTGGTACCAACTCTGATTGTTTTTAAGTGTCAGGTGAGGATTGCTTTGTTTTTCCAGACTCTAAATTTCGTATACGTGGTCTGGTTTGACTGCTGCTGTGACAGATGATGTTTTTTTATTGTTACTGTATTTAGATGTTTTAAATACTATTGTAAGTCCCTTTTGGAATCACAGCGTTAAAGGCCAGGTGGAAATGTTTTAAATAAATAAATAAGTTCGGCCCTTCACCAGAAATCCAGGCCTGATTTGAAACCCACCAATTTTCATTTCCAAGCAGCTCTGGAATACTCTGACAACCTCCCAATTTTTTATTATTAAAAATGCAAAGAATTTTCACAGCACTGGTCTGCTCTGTGGCCATTAAGAGGCTGCAACTCTTAGAAGTGTATCTGGCACAGTGCCTGGCATATTTATTGCTACTTATAAATTAGACACTTGTGTAGGAATGCAATTTTTATGTAGGCTTTGTCTAAATGAGCCTAATAATAGATGACCAAAAAGGGGTGTTATGGGCCTGCTAAATAATGATACTGCACCAAAGCTGCTTGCGAAACTAACAATAAGGAAGAAAGCGGCTACAAATAGTCTTTAAAAGAGCACCTTGTCAAAACTTTCCACAAACAAAAGTACATAAAAATGACAAATATGAACTCATGGGACAATCACCGATGACGTACTACTGCAAACCTAAAAATATCTTGGGTGACTCTTTTTTGGTGTGGTGTTGTATTAAATAGCTAATTTTTGTGTTTTGTGCACAAGTGAGAAAGGTTCCAGGACCAACTATGACGGTCATTAAAGTTTTCCCTGTCTTATTCAAAAATTGCAGATTGTGCCATATATAATGGAAATGGGAGCTTGTTTCTTCACTAAGGAGAATACAGGTACATATTTTCCACTGCCTATCAATAGGATATACATGCCTGATTCCACTTTGTCACTTTTACATCACCTACAGTATGTCATCTAGTATAAAGCAGAAGTGCCCATTACAAACTGCATTGTCTTAATTTAGTATTCTAAATGTGTTGCGTGTACTTCACATTTAATACTATGGATGTTTGTTATTTATTGGTTTATTTTAAAGGTGTGTATCCCATCTTTTGAAAAATCTGCCCTAGAAAAATCTGTACACCACATAAAAATAAAGTAAAAATCAATAAAAGTGCAAAATGATAAAAACTAATAAGAGATAAATAGCATATAAAAGCACCGTACTACAATTAATTTCATCTAGGACCAAAACTGTTCAAAGGCTTAGAAAATAAAAAAAAGGTATTCGCCTGGTATTGAAAAGATAATGAAGTAGGCACCATGAAAATTGGGGAGAGGATTTCACAGCTGGAGCACCACCACCAAGAAAGCCCTGTCTCTTATGGCCACCCACACTGGGAATTGATGGACTTTTCTCTGTCTAAACATGAATAGGATTAAACCCTTAATTGAGCTGGAGAATGGCTGGGACCAGGATTGCCTGAACTTAATGTTTGAGGAATCCTAATTTGCGGGGTGAGTGTGGAGCAGTGAATTCAGAGGGACACAATTTCTGTTTTGTGGAGAAAGGGTGCACTAAGCTTTGCTATCACCAAATGACTTATCTTTAACAGTGGGGATATGGAGGGGCTTCTGTTTATTTTAATGCTCTATTCACCACTGCTACAGACAGCACCAGCAGCACCAGAGGAACTATGTTCTTGAGTGGCAGCAAAATGAAATGTACAAAAAGAAGCAGTCCCTACCACAACTGCTAAAGGTAAGGGCCCTCTGGTGATAGTGAATTTTGTCACTCCCAACTCTGAAATTTATAAAAAACAAACAAACAAACAAACCCTATCAAATCTGGGTGGCCATTCTAGGGATGTTCGCGAACCTGTTTTTGTCTTTGCCGGCTGCTCCGCGAGCACCCCCATGCCACTCTTCCCGCGGCGAAAGCGAGACTCCCGGCGGATTTTCCGGGGACCCAGAAGTGACATGACGGGACCCCAGTGCTCCGTTTCTCACGTAAGTACCATAGAAAACCAGCTTAAAACAGCCACGAATAGCAAATCGTGGCTGTTTTAAGCTGGTTTTCTATGGTATTTATGTGAAAAATGCAGCGCCGAGAACCCAGAAGTGACGCGACGGCACCCCAGCGCTGAGTTTTTCCCGTAAATACCATAGAAAACCAGCTTAAAACAGCCACGATTTGCTATTCGCGGCTATTTTAAGCTGGTTTTCTATGCTACTTATGTGAAAAACACAGCGCAGGTAAGTGCCACAGGGCTCGGGGGGGTCAAGTGGGGAGAAGTTCATCTCCCTTCCACCACCACCCCGATTTTCACGCACATCCCTAGGGCCTTCTAGTTCATAACCAGAAACTGGTCAGCAGTAGTTTGGAAGGGTTTGGGGCCTAGTCAGTCTGTGGAATATCAAGACCAGTGTGGTCTTATCACTGTCCGAGTTCTCAGGAGAAAACAGGCAGGAGTCGAGTTGTCTCCCTCGTCCAGCTGCAACTTCAACCTTGCAGAGATAGAAGCTGGCAGCCTTCTCTGGAAACTTCAGGAGGGGAGGGGTGGTTTGCATAGGTGTCACTCCAGTTGAAGACTCACCCTGGAAGGGTAGAAGGGAAACACCCAGGTGGGATAAGGGCCTCATGGATGGGCCAGTTCTCTTGTCAATTACAATAATACCTTGGATTGCAAGTAACTTGGTTTGAGAGCATTTTGCAAGACAAGCAAATTTTTAAATATTTATTTAAATTTAAATAAAATTTAATTTTATTTTACTTGATATACAAGCGACGTCTTGCAATACAAGTACTGTAGTACGGCTTAAATTAAAAATCTCTGTACAAATTTTTTTGGGGGGATTTCGTTTTGATATAAGAGTGTTTTGGATTACAAGCACGTTTCCGGAACGAATTATGCTCTCAATCCAAGGCATGACTGTAGTGGTTTGGAAGGAGGGTTAAGATGGCCACACCTTCGCTTTTAAGTCAGTGCTTAGCCTCCAAAGCCTTTACTAGGAACATCTCTCTCATCTTGCCTGTCTGCATCTTTCTGTTTGGATCTATCACCAACTGAGCTATTGGGAGCACTCAGCACATGTACTCTACCTAATTTGGACTTTCTTCTCTTTGGACATTTACTGTCAAGAACCTGCCATGAAAAGGACTGTAATAATTTCATAGACTGTGCATTCTTGTGGCTACGGATGTGTCTTTGTCAAGGAGCACGGAGCCCGGCTAGCATGGGGCTAATTCCTGACTTCCGGACATTCCTATGCCTCGACCAATGTAGCGTAGAGAAGCTGGGGAGCTTTGGACATTGGGATCTCTGCATTTGGGGAAGTACTTTGGACTCAAGTCTGATCTTGTTTTGGACCCTTATTGCCGAGAGGCCTAGACTCACAGTACCCAGAGGGGCCAACCCAAGTGGCAGGGTTGCTCTTGACCTCTGTGGAGGTGTGCATGCTGGTTCAGATCCTCTTCTAGAATCCCTTCCCTTGTCTTATGATCAATAGGGCTCAGATCCTTCCCCTGTTGGAGGAGCAGCTAGGAGTTGCTCAGATCTGAAGGCCAAGACACACAGCACCCCAGAGGCTCCAACTCAGTGGCAAAGTTGGTTCAGCTCTCTATGGTGGGGTGTGGGTAAGTCAGGCCTGTTTCTAGGGTCTCTTCCCTTGTTGCAGGAGCATCTGGAATTATCTCCAACCCTTCCCTTGTTTGAGGAGCAGTGAGAACTGGCTCCGATCCCTTCCTTGATGTGGAATGTTGGGGAATGTGGTCCCTAAGAGACATTCCGATCCCCTACCAGGATGTGGAACAATTTCAAGAGCCTACAGCAAAATGCCATCAGCTATATGATTTCTGAAGACTGTAACCATTAAGCTTATGCCATGGGATTTGCTGTAATAAAAGAATCTCACTGATTTGAGTCTCCCATGTCAGAGTGCTGGTATGAGTGATTGCAAGACCGGGCCCCCAACAGTGACATTGCACAAATGAAGAAGTCAGTCTGCTGATGGAGCTTTAGATTCTACGTCACCCTGAGTGCTTGGCTGCCTATTTTCAGGCTGCTCAGAGACCCTCACACTTCAAAGCCAAGAGCAACCACCGGGCATGGGTGGGGGCGAGATCCCTTTCATCACTATCTTTCTGTGACATCAGAGCAGATCAGTAAACGGCATCAAAAGGGATGAGACAGGTGGAAAGGTCAGCAGCCGAGGAGGATATTAGAAGACTAAGTAGGTCAAAGGCTGAGAAGGGGAGAACAGGGCTGTCTGGAAGGAGATTTAATAATATTCATGACTCGCCATAGTGACAGCCTTTTTGCCAGCCGCATTAATAGGACCGAATTGTTGTTCTGTTTGTGTTTTCTTAACAAATTCTTAACAAATTTTGATACCTAGGAAGTAAAAGCCTGACTCTTTGGCTCAGACACAGAAATGCTATTATTGACCTTAGTACGAGAGTGGCATGATATCATAGGTACTAATATAGTGCATTGATCATCCCTGAGGGATATTTGCAATCTGTATAATGAATGACAATCCAAAGACCATCCATTAGCAACTTCCTTGGGGGGGGGGGGAATACCAGACAAGAGCCTTGCCTGGATTTTTTGCTTCATCCTGTAAACTAGGGAGGGATACTGGCAGTGGAAGAAAATCTGAGGAGCTGGAGGGAGTCGCTCAAGATCTGTGAATTCACACTGACTACAGAAAGGACTATCAAGTGAGTTTATACTGTGTGTATTTCTAAAGTGTGGATCTCTGAAATGTACCTGTAAAATACTTGCACATTTTTTTTCATTTAATCAATATTCTCCTACAAAGTAATTAAGGCCTACTTACACTGAGAAAGCAAGTTTTCCTTTTGCAGTTCTCCTTATCACTACAGAGCCAGGATAATTCAGAATTAGCTGGAATCTGCTCTCTTCTGTACATAATTAACTGTTTATTAAGGGTCAAGCTAAACGTTATTTTTAATACCTAGCATGCAGCTATGTCTCTTCTTCATGAAAAGTAAGCCCAGGGAACTGATTCAGATTGGGACCCTATTGTTGTGCGTAGGGGGGGCTTTAATCCTTTGCCCCCCACATGGTCCTGAACGTGATCAGGAAGGTGACATCTACCATCTGCATATGAAGCCTCCATTGAGCTGCCTGCTATGTATTAAGAGGAACAAATACTTTGACTGGAAGTCCCTGTTGTGCCTCCAGTAGGTCAGACAGAGACCAGCCGTGCCGGAGTGTGTTTGGGGTGGGGTCAGGCTAAGTGCAGCCTGACCCAGCTGGGCTGCCTTACCAATCAGCGCCTGCTCAAAAGGCAGGTCCCAAACACACTCAGAGGCTGGAAGCAATTGTTTGTTAACACAGCTACAGCCGGACACTCCTGACATTGCAGACCTCAGACTTCTGTACATTTGATCCTTGGAACGACCTTGACCACGACTTTGCCTGATCCCGAACTGGTTTACGTTTGCTCTAACCTGGAATGATATATTTTGTCTTCGACCCTCGGACTGTGATAACGACAACGGCTTATCTTGGAACTGGACGGATTTACGACAGTCCCAATCCATCACAACTTTTCTAACTCAAAAGGAACAATAAGCTTTCATAGGTAAATGGAAGGCAGTTTCAGAATGCTGAGGGTGCGTGGTTTTTTTAAAACGTACTTTTCTTATGAGATTCCCCATTCTGCTCCAATAACATTTTTATGTAATAGTGGGGGTGAAGAAGCAGCCCATGCTGCAGGATGGTATCTATGCTGTGAGGGGCAGCAAAACTGACGTTTACCTCTTTAAAAGAACCTGGGGAAATGCATGAAGCCAAATAATGCTCAGCCTTCAAATACATATATATATATATATATATCTAAAAACATCACAAAAGAGCTCACAAAACTCACACAACCATAGGCCAAACACCACTCACAATTGCAATACAACACACAATTGGTGTCTATATAGGGGTGGGTTAATTTTTACAGAAAACATCTGAAAGCTGTAAAAATGTGATACTCCTCCAATAATAATGGGTTCGATCCAGACTTAGTCATACCAAAGAGTAGTCCCACAGAAAATCAATAGGACTTAAGTAACTTAATATTCACTTATCCCACTTATTTCAATGGATCTTCTCTGGATCCAACCCAATGATTCCAGAAGGAAAGATTTTACATATCCTGCTGGTGACTCCTATTTCAGTGGGGCTCCTAATCCATTGCAGGTTTTATTTAGAGCTTTACAGGAGCTATCTATGGTGCTGAACTTCATCCCCAAAATAGGTTCACCTCCATGGAGCACCATGTTAGTTCTTACAAAGCTCCAAATAAAAGCTGTAATGGGTTAGGAGTCCCACTGGCATAGCAGTCACCAGCCTCCACTGCAAATGTGCAACAACTGTTCAGGGGGAAATGGATGATTATGTAGAATAAGGCCAAAAGAGTAAAATATTTTGAACTAGCAATACCAACAGGCGTGGTGATCAAAAAGGTTCGAAGACTCAGTTATTAAGACAAGGAATACACACATATTGTTCTGTGAACTATATTAATGATCTGAACATTGACCATAATTGACCGCTGCTGCTCTAGCATTACTATCTTTCTTTTTTCAGTTTCTCATGAAACCACATTGGTGGTCAACTGGTTCATGCTTTCGCAGACATGCTTTCGCAAAAACGTGTTTGTCAACATGACTTACTGTAGTATGTAGCCACAATGTGGTAATATACAAAATAGATATTACTAACTTGACACTAAGTCAGAATTAACTGTAGACCATCCACATTTGAAAAAAGGTTAAACATACCATTAACTCTTTTAAGACGTCAATCCAAGCATTCCCCAAGCTTAAAGCAGAAACCTGCTGATACAGGTCCTGTTCAGGTGTTCGTAATCATGCATCCCCATCACATGAAAGGAGCGGCAGGGCTACATGCACTGGCCTTGCCGCTTCCGTCATGTCCATGGGCCAGCCCCCTCCTCACATGGGGGGGGTCTAAAGCGATGAGTCTGTTCTATGCATGTGGGCTCCCTATTTAAAACCCTGATTGTGTGCATGAACCCTGAGAGCCAATGTAGCACAGTGGTTAGAGTGCTGGACTGGGACTCAGGAGATCCGGGTTCTAGTCCCTGCTCAGCCATGAAGCTCACTGGGTGACTTTGGGCCAGTCACTGACTCTCAGCCTAACCTACCTCACAGGGTTGTTGTGAGGATAAAATGGAGAGGAGCTGGAGGGATTATGAAAACCTTGGGTTCCTTGGAAAAGAGGAAAAGAGGGGGGATATAATAAATATAAGAAATAAAAAAAAATACATATACATACATAAGTTGTGCAGGGCTCTAAATCAGATGGGGAGGCTATTTTGTTTGTTTGTTTGTTTGTTTATTTATTTATTTATTTATTTAATATCCCACCTTTCCAGTAAAAAATAGTGCTTAATAATAAAATGTTTTATCAGACTGGGTTGTAGCTGCTATTATGTGTTGTAGGTTTTCTTTTATGTTAGTGTTTGTTGTTTTAGAATCTTTGCTGTCTTTATGACTGCATTGGTTTTCATTATAGTTGTATGCCGTCTTGAGTGGTCTCCTGCCCTGAAAGGCAGCCAAGAAATAGGGCAGCCAGCCCTCTTGCGCATCTGTCCTCTCAGTGAGGTGCATAGGACAGGGATGCAGAATCAGGCCTCATTGTCAGGAATGCCCAGAGTATGAAGTTGACTGTCCAAGAAGACAATATCATAGAATCATAGTAGAGTTGGAAGGGGCCTACAAGGCCATCGAGTGCAACCCCCTGCTCAATGCAGGAATCCAGGTCAAAGCATCCCTGACAGATGGCTGTCCAGCTGCACCTTGAATGCCTCCAGAGTGGGAGAGCCCACCACTTCCCTAGGTAGTTGGTTCCATTGTCTTATTGCTCTAACAGTCAGGATTTTTTTCCTGATGTTTAGGTGGAATCTGGGTTCCTGTAACTTGAGCCCATTATTACGTGTCCTGCAAACTGGGATGATCGAGAAGAGATCCTGGCCCTCCGCTGTGTGACAACCCTTCAAGTACTGGAAGAGTGCGATCATATCTCCCCTCAGTCTCCTCTTCTGAAGGCTAAACATGCCCAGTTCTTTCAGTCTCTCCTCATAGGGCCTTGTTTCCAGTCCCTTTATCATCCTTGTTGCCCTCCTCTGAACCCTCTCCAGTTTGTCTACATCCTTCTTAAAGTGTGGTGCCCAGAACTGGACGCAGTACTCAAGATGAGGCCTAACCAGTGCTGAGTAAAGAAAGGGGAATTATCACTTCACACGATTTGGAAGCTATACTTCTATTAATGCAGCCCAAAATAGCATTTGCCTTCTTTGCAGCCACATCACATTGCTGGCTCATATTCAGTTTGTGATCTACAAGATATGGCTATACATTTCCTGGGGAGTGTACCAAAGGCAAGTAAAAAAGAAAAGAAAGAAGACCCTGTTTGCATAGGCCTTTTATGCCATTTGCGTGGGTCTTTTATGCTAGTATTCACTTGGGGTGGTGTTTTTCTGCTGCTCTTTTGGCTTGTGTGCTGCTGCTGCTGCTGGACTGTTCCAGTATTGTTTTTTTATGCAATTGGTTGTAACCACTCTGAGCCCCATTTGGGTGGAAGATGTGGGTTAACACATTGCAATATATCAGGGGTGGGGCCTGTGACCCTCCAACTGTTGGTGGACCACAACTCTCATCAGCCTTAGCCAGAGTAGCCAATGTTGAGGGATGATGGGAGTTGCAGTCCAACAACATCTGGAGGGTCACATGTTCCCTATCCCTGTTATATATAAACAAACAAACAAACAAACACCAAACCACCACCCCACGTCCAGCAGTGACGCTACATGCTCCTGAGGTGCTTGTGTGAAATCTGCCATGTGCTGGACCTGAACTCCGTATACTGAACATAGTTACTGTCTCTCCAGATGGTCTATGTGAAATCTCTAGTATCTTAAGATACAAGATAATTACATGGACATTTTTAAAAATCTGGAGGGGGGGAGCTTTAAAAACAACAACAGCCAGATATTATACGTAGTCTTACATGCGGTCAAATCTGGAATGTCTACTGCTTAATGTACTTCACGTATCACATGTCTCGTATTCTCACCTGAACAAGTACCACACCGCACCGAATGTGCCAAGAACACATTCCATCATTTATTCAGTCAGTGCGGGACTGTTTTGCCCTCCATTATCTTCTAATCCTCATTATCATTCTTAGACCCCTCCAGTAATTAAGATTGGACCTCAACTAGCAGATGTATTTGTGACATAAACCAAGCAGCAGGCTGCCTTTTCTGCAGTGCTACCCGACTGAGGCTGTTGGTATGTGCCACCTTGATTAAATAATTGATAGGCTGGAGAATCAAGTCTTATAGCCAGATCCAAAATGTGTTTAATTTAGGAATAGCGTGAGAGTATGTCTGACCCTGGCTCAGAATTGAACCCAGAGAGACTGGACAACCCGTGGGAAGGGAGCCTGCAATCCCCCAAACTTCTTTTCAGCATTCTGCAGAGCAGGGCTGGGGAAACTCAGGGCTGGGGTCCCAATCCAGTCCTTTCAGAGTTCCCTAGATGGCCACGCCTCTCCCCCTGGCACCACCCCCTTTCCCCAAACCACCTATCCAAGGGTGGTTTCCCAGTTTTTGTGCAGTTTTTTCCCTATTCTAAAACGTTAAAATGCCTCTCCTATGGCTTGTTTATTGGCACTAAGAGCTCTAAGCTACAATATGCTGGGTTTCTTTTTGTATTTTGGCCTTGACCCTTTTGCTTTCAGCCCTGCCCGCCACTGGGATGCAGCCCCCGAGAGCTTCTCCAAAATGGAATTCGGCCCACGAGCTGAAAGAGGTTCCCCACCTCTGCAGCGAAGGAAGCTCTGTGCCCTCCCAAGCCATCCTTGCCACCCTGCAGTGTCCACCAACACTCCCTCCCCTCCTCTCCCTCTTACCTGGCTCTTAAAAGAAGGACTAGCAGTGGCACCGACAGCAGCAATGAGAGGCAAGAGGGAGTGCTTCTTCCCTTTCCTACAATTCCCTCCTCAGGTCACCCTGGCAAGGAGTGTGCGTGATGCAACACAGTGGATTCCGGAAGTTGTCGTTGAAGGTTGCCCTAAGAACAAACCACCCTCTCCAAATCCACTGCATCTAGTGTTTCTGATGCTGAGCAATGGTGTAGGTGAAGGAGTGAGGCAGATAAAAAGAAAAGAAACTGCCTCTTTTGCCCCTCTGGAAAAGGGGTGTGTTGGACACTGGGGTGGGGCGGGGATGAGGCCATGGGAAACAGGTAGGGTTGGACCAATCCAAGCACTTTATTTGGCTCAAGGAATGTTTCCAGTTTTTGCCTATTCCTAGTTAAATAAGGAAGATTGACTGAGTTTAATGGGACCTACTTCATAGTATATGTACTTTGGATTGCATCCTTAGTAAGAGGAACACAGGAAGCTGCCTTATATGGAGTGAGGCCATTGGTCCATCTTGCCCAGTATTGTTGATCCTGAATGGCAGTGGCTCCCCTGGGTTTCAGGCAGGATTCTTTTCTAGCCCTACCTGGAAAGGCCAGGGGTCGAACCTGGGACCGTCTGCATGCAAAGCAAGTGCTCTACCACGGCCCTTCTGGTTAAAGATAGAGTGCTCTGACGGGACTTCTAGCATAAAAGTATTCCAACACAAGTTTGCTAAGAAACTAATAATTTTCCAATTTGCATAGTATTTTATAAGCATTGTTGTCCCAACATCCACATACCCTGTCTCACACTACACAGCAGACCACTTTTGAATATGGGACTTTCAAAAGTATTTTGTGACATAGCTTGCGAATCTGCTGTTGAAAGTAAAAAACAGAACTGAATATACCTGAGTTCTTGGGCACACTCAAGGAGCTCTTCAGATCCCCACCGATGACCAGGGATGGGGACTCAGACTCTAGGACTCGACTCGTGAGTCGGACTGAGTCCCCCCTCTGACTCGAGTCCACTCGAGTCCCAATATTTTTAATGGGACTCGAGACTCGACTCGGGACTCGAGACCAAGGACTCGTCAACATCCCTGGGCTGTGCCAGAAGGAGTGGAGAGAAGTGCAATCGCCGGTGAAGATTTTATTTTTTAAAATCATTTTCCTAAAATGCAACCTTTCAGACATTTTGTGTTTGGCTGCCTCTGCCCGCCCGTTTGGGGTTCCCTGCCTCCTCTGCCTGCCTGGTCTCTTCTTAACCAGTTCCACAGTTTGAATTGTCCAAGACAAAGGCCTCTGCCTGCCTGCTTTGGGGTTCCCTGCCTCCTCCTCTGCCTGCCTTGTTATTTTGGGTTTCTCTGCCTGGTCTGTTCTTGTCAAAATCAGTGGCAGAGTTTTGAAATAAAAAGGCACACTTGTGCCTAGAAATTATTTAAGCCACACATCTGAAGTAGCCTTATTTTGTTGGGAACCCCCCCCCCCATTGATTTTAATAGGGACTCATGGAGTCAGCTTTGGGAGTGACTCAGGACTCGGGAGTCACCATTTTGGACCAAGGACTCGGACTCGAGTCCAAAGACTCGTGACTCGACTCGTGACTCGAAACCAAGGACTCTTCAACATCCCTGCCAATGACTGTTTCACCCCCCCCCCCCCGCAAAATGCAGATATTTGGAATATTTCATCAGCCAAAGCTAAAAGCTTTGCAAAACTCTAGACTTGTTGACTGGAATAGAGATTATCTGAAAATCTGCCTGCACAGGGATCAATCCAGTATTTTGTAATTTACTCCAGTGGGAAACGGACTGAAGCCACTAAGAATAATTAGAACAGTTTGCTCTCATTTTCAACCAAACTTTGATTAATTCATTCAATTTACTCTGTGATTATGCTGACATCGGAATAAACATTTCCTCGCTTTTTTACTGATATTCATCCCTCCCAAATATACAAGTGTCTTGCCAATCCTCCCTCCCTCCCGCAGCCACTAACCACTTGCAAGTTGTAACCAATATGTCTGTGCATTTTTTTTAAAAAAAGGTCCTTCTAGCTTCTTAATCTTGGTCTAACTCACCAGTGCTTACAGTGTGTAACAGTTTCCTTGTGCCAGATGTTTTATTTTACTTTCCTTAAAAGTGGTCCTCAAATATGCAGTTAGATGTTTTACTGTTTCGGGGGAGGGGGGAAGAGTTGCTTTTCCCATTTGCCCTGAATTTGACTTCACCATGTCCCACATTAATAGGAATAGCAGCTAAAACTTCTTTGAAACTTTATTCACCACAACCAGAAAAAAATGGGCTGATGAAATTCTTTTAAACATGCTTTAATCTAGCTGGAATGCCAAAAATTGCTTCCAGATGTGCTCCATACAAAAGTCAATCATAGCTATTTATACTGACACTCTGCAGTCCAAACAATCTCAATCGAAATGCCATGTCTCCACTACAATAAAGCTATAAATGTCAGTTTTGTTGAATCTGGAGAGGTGTTGAAGAGTTCATGCTTGTTGGCTTTCTAGGCTGTTTGTTAGCCTGGAATAATTAAAAGAAAAGAAAAGACTAAGATACTTTAAATATATAGATTTGATATTTGTTGAGCTATTCTTAAAGCAGACCTGACACCTTCAAACCCCAAGTGCCACAGGTTACAAGCTGAAATTCATTTCATAAACTAGAAAAATGTATCACTTAGGCAGAGGGCCAACAAAAACTAAAGTGCTTGGCAAGTTTCCCATGCCCTCTCCTACACTGAACACACACATAGTACACCTGGGACTAAAATTAACTTCAGTACAATGAAGCAACAGATGCTCACCATATTAGTTCTTTTACTTAAGCAGCTTTAGAGTCTGGTTGAAGGTGGGGGTGGGAAGGGGAAGTGCTTTTTCAATATCTAATGAAGGATGTCTGGAAACTGCATCCTAAAAGTTCTGCCAACTACAGAAGGAGTTAGAATATTTACTTGGAAAAATGTTACAACATTCAGAGGAATGTAAGAGTTCCAATACAATATCACAGCTCTCAACAAGATAATGGCCAGTTTCGAACATTACGTTAAGCCAGGAATCCTGGCTTAATAAACCACAATGTGAATGAACTGCACGATGGTGCACACATCCCATTCACTCCTCCTTCACTCCTCTCTTCACGCAAACAGGCAAACAGAAGGAATAGCTTTGCATTCTGTTTGAACCTGGGTTTATGGTTAAGTATACCATACCAGGATTGGAATTTTATAGGGATGGGTGAAGTTCAGTTTTGATGAGAATTGTCCAAACTTCATGAAGTTCACTATATCCAGGAGAAAGAGCACTTTTCATGTAAAATATCCCAATATGGGAGAAACCAAAACCGACAGATTCATCTATCCAGCCCCAGGTCTTTGAGTCACCATCATCATCATCATCATCATCATCATCATCATCATCATCATCATCATCTTCATCATCAGGCGATCACTCGTGACCGAGTAAGATTGTGTTCCAGGATAAAAATTTACAAAAAGGAGATTTTAAAAGGAGGAAATTCTAAAGAAAATTGTGTAGACTCTAGCGATGGGTGACTGTGGAGGCCAATTCTAGATCCACACAGCTTCCCACAGTGAGGACACAGGTTACCAGATGGAAGATGGTCCTGTTACTCCTGTAAAGGATTCATTTGACATGCTTTTCGCTTAGCACGTTTCTCCCTTTCACCTTGCACTCGGGCTTCTTCAAAGTCCATAGAACCTTTGTGAAAGGCCAACCTCCAGTTAGATCGTTCATGGGTCAGAGCTTCCCAGTTTTCGATGTTTATATTGCTTTTTTTTAGATTAGCCTTATGAACATCTTTAAACCTCTTATATTGACCACCGATATTCCGCTTTCCATCCTTGAGTTGGGAATAAAGTAACTGCTTTGGGAGACGCTTAGCTCTTAAATGTCTGGGTCTGAATCCTTTTGTATTCAACCATGGTTAGTGCTTATTTAGGGTTGCCAGCTTTTTCCCCCCTGATAGGCTCTTAATTATTAATAGCTATATGGCAGGCAAATGCAACATGGTCCTGTCCATGCTGGAACTAGCCATACCTATTGAATTTGTGCATGGTGCAGATAGGTGAGAATTTGGTTTCAGTTCAATTTTCATAAGAATTGATGAAAATCCACAAAGTTCTCCAAATTCAGGAGAGAAAGAACTTGTGATTTTAAAAAATCTGAATGCAGGAGAAATTGAAACTGACAGATTCCAATGGAAGCTAGATTTAAACCAGGGTTTAAAGTTGGTTTGGGTTTTCCAAGTCCTAGTGCTTCCAAGGGCTACCTTTGTATAACCAACCCATGAAGCAGGGGCATGGAACATGTGGCCCTCTGAATGTTGCACTGTAACTTCCATCATCCCTAGCCAACATAGCCAATGGTGAGGGATGATGGGAGTTGTAGTCCACCAACATCTGGAGGGCCACATGTTCCCTATGCATGCCATAATGGCACAATGAAACAGCAAGCATCATACCACATAGCATTTACTATAAGAATGTGAACACAATTCGACTTTTCAAGTTAGGGACCCACATTTTTGAGGTAGATATATTCCTTGGGGCCTTTAGAGCACAGTACCTAATATACTAAGGCCACAGCTGTAATATATGTACATTGTACACTCCTCATTGCTAGGTCATATGGACAGTCTTCTCAATAGATGGGTAAATTATGAGGATAGAAAGAATGAGGAGAGCATTCAGATTTAGTAACAAACTCAACCCATGTTCTCTATTATCTCCATTCAAGCTCTAGTCCAATCAATCACATAGCACAAAATTCATTTTGGGGTTAGTATTCATTGGTACCCCCACCAGTACTTAATATAGTAGTTTTAACTGAAAGCAAGTTTTAAGAAGCTCCCATTATTTGCCATTTATTTTATTTGTTCATTTCACCAAATCAGACACAGGACAACTACAACAACATGTTGAAGGATGTTTTGCTTCATGAGACAGAAAAAAAGGTAAACCGAAATCACTATCAAATCATAGTCAATTCAAGTAATTATCCCCCTCAGGTGATTGAAGAATTTTAGAAAAACATGCCTGGCCACGAAACATAAATTGGATGGTAATGTTTAGCTTAGTATACAAGTAATGTAAATATCGTTCATTTTAGCCTTTACCTAGTCTTTGGCTAGCTTCCAAAGAAAAGGCACTTGCAGCCATGGAATCCCACTGAAGAAAGACAACTGAAGGCATAATCCTATACAAATTTAGACAGAAAAAAAGGCCTACAACTCCCAGCATGCCCCAGCCAGCTCTGCTGGCTGGGGTATGCTGGGAGTTGTAGGCCTTTTTTTCTGTCTAAACTTGCATAGGATTGCACCCTGAACCATATTAATGTAAACTAACTGCAATTCCATCCCACCCACAAACTCATTTATGAAGTCCCAAAAAACCTGCTCAAAACAAATATTAACAGAGCCTTTCTAGAGCACTCAGAAATCAGTTTCTTTTGATAACCCCCCTAAAGTTCCATCAGCCTTCAAATTTATATATTCAAAGAGTAAATCAGAGCTTGGTAAATCAATGAAAGAATCAACAAACCCAACAAGATCAGGAGCTCTTGACTGACCTCCTTTTAATGACATAATGATGTTCGCAATAAAAGCACTGTTACCTCTGGTAGATGGAGTTCAACATCCAGCAGAACCAGCAAAGAGAGTGTAGCTGAAATGCCCTGGACCTTACAACATACAGGCAACAGTTATTATCCTGAAATAAAATCCTGTGTATTTTGACTGTACAGACAAGTTCTTAGGTAATAGCTGACATATTAGAACTAATCTGCATGAGCCATTCCCCCACCCCCGATTATGAGACATGATTATAATTCATCCTGTTGTATAATAATAATAATAATAATAATAATAATAATATATAGTTATAATCTATAATTGCACAGGAAGGAAAAGTGGGATAAAAGCTTTATAAACAAACACAACAAAACACCCAAGTTTTAAGCAATTTTATTTAAATTGTTCCTTCGCACTTCTTTCAGCAAAATACAGCTTTTACTGTGGGTTGTTATACACTAATTATGCCCTCTTAAGGCAATTTTTGGCTGGAAAAAAATGGATTGGATTCTATAATTTCAACTCACTCCAGTGCTTCCTCTTATTATTTTATCTATTACAAGCCAAACTCCTTCTTTTCCCCACCCCCATACTTACGTAAACACTGCAGTGTGTTTTTCAAATAAAGTATCATTCAATATGTAGGAGAACATAGAGGCTCAAATGAGAATACAATTTCCCATGAGACAGCTCTGTGTTCAAGTAATTTAATGTCAACACCAACTCAATATTTGAACAAGGCCAGCTTTTACTCTTGCTTGGTGTTTAAATGTGGCCTACTTTGAAATCAATCATAAATTCAAATGTCTTTTATTCTGAAACAATTTCAATATTTAAAAGAGTTTTAGAATTGTGGGTCATGGTTGAACAACTGCCTAGAGGTCTTTAAAAGGGATGTTGTTTTACTGCCAACACACACAGGACAGGAGGTAATTCTAGGATCAAACACAAAGACCAGTTTGTATTTTACTTCACATTTTTTAGAATGAGCCTGGGACAAAGGACGCTTCACATGGGAATGAAATCAGCCTAAGGGCTGCAATTCTTTTGCAGTAACTGAAGCTTGCACCTACTCCTCCATGGGATAGCTGGAATGACAGGAGACAGCTAGCAGTATCTGTGTAAAGCCAGCCCTAGCTCAGTTTTGGACCTAGTAGGTGATCCTGCTTAGAGAGTACCCAGGCAGCAGCTTCTAGCACTCTCTGGGTCTTTTCAGACGTAACATCCTGGCTTATTAAATTCATTTAAACCCAGCAATAAATTTAAGGCCAGTTTATAAGGCTGTGAACAAACATCTGGCCCACACACATCTGGCCCATATCCCTTTGCCCTTCCTTTCACCTTCCTTCATGCTTCAGCATCAGCACTTCCATCTTGGTCTATTTAAGGCAAGCTATAGTTCCCTGTTAGATCCAATAAGGAACTGTGGTTTTATGCCATTTTAACTAACCATGATCTTAAGCCACAGTTTGATCCTGTTTAAGAACCTGGTTAGCACTGACATTAAACTACAATTTCAATTATGGGCACAGTAACAAGGAATTGCAGTTTAAAAACTGACCGGAAGTGAAGTGCTACAGCTGGCATGCAAAGGAAGGAGGCAAGGGAGAGGCAAACACGCAGGCCCAATGCTCATGCTCAGTTTAATAAACTATGGTTTAATAAACTATGGGTTATTAAGCTTGGAATGTTATGTCTGAATGGGCCTCTGACACTCACTCAGTATCAAGTGAAGAACAAGCATAGAATGAGGCTGTATGTGCGTACTGCAGAGTTCAGTGGGCTAAACACTGCCATGTGAATCTAATCTATACAATAATCTAATAGTACCTAATCTATAAAATAAGTAGGAAAGTGTCATACTTCAAAAAAGTGTTTTAAAGGATCAATAAGAAAAGGACTGTAAAGTAATCTGGTCATTGAACAGCCATTATTATTTCAAATAATAACAAAACTTAAGCCAAACAGATGCACCAATCCTACACTCTTTCCACTCACTGATATTGCTAAGGAAGAAACTTCCTAATGCCACTTATCTTGAGTCACCCGCACTACCATTACTACAAGAAGAATGAATGTCATCCTCATCATTAAGGACTTAGAAGGGTTGGCACTCAATGGTGTAAAACTTCACAATCTGTAACACCATGGAAGTGGTTCAAGAAATGAATCACACATCAAACCAGAGATAAACAAACTCAATAGGCACGGTTGAGATCTTTTTTCAACTATGCACCATGCTTCCAGCTAAAAACCACAGGCTGACACTATATCAACCTTGCCCAACCTGATCATGCCCTCCAGATTTTTTTTTTTGATTTTTTTTTATTTGCATTTATCTATCGCCCATCTGGCCGGCAAACCGGCCACCCTGGGCGATGTACAGAAAATAAAACAGAACAAAATACATTAAAACATTTTTCTCCATTAAAATACATTAAAACAGTATAAAATTTTAAAATCTTAGCCCACCCCATATTCCCGCCTGAATAACCAAGTTTTTAATGAGCGGCGGAAGCTCAGCAGAGAGGGGGCATGGCGGAGGTCACTTGGGAGAGAGTTCCATAGTACGGGGGCTGCCACAGAGAAGGCCCTCTTCCTCGTCCCGACCAGTCTAGCTGCTCTGGCTGAAGGGACAAGGAGAAGGCCGTCTGTGGCAGATCTTGTTGAGCGGCCCACTTGGTGTTGCTGGAGACGCTCCTTGAGATAGGCTGGACCGGAGCCATATAGGGTTTTAAAGGTCAAAGCCAACACCTTGAATTCAGCTCGGCAAGCAACTGGTAGCCAGTGTAGCTCCTTGAGCACTGGCGTGATGTGATCCCGCCGGCGGCTGCCTTTAACCAGGCGAGCCGCCGCGTTCTGTACCAGCTGTAGCTTCCGAACCGTCTTCAAGGGTAACCCCACGTAGAGCGCATTACAGTAGTCTAGGCGAGAGGAGACCAAGGCATGAACCACTGAAGGGAGCAGATGATTAGGAAGGTAGGGGCGCAGCTGCCGTATCAGATGGAGTTGATACAGTGCCGCCCAGCTCACAGCTGCCACCTGAGCCTCCATGGACAGCTGGGAGTCTAGAATGACCCCCAAGCTGCGGACCTGGTCCTTCAGGGGGAGATGTACCCCATTCAGCACCAGGTCAACATCCCCTAACCTCCCCTTGTCCCCCACCAGAAGTACCTCGGTCTTGTCGGGGTTCAGCTTCAGCATATTCCTTCCCATCCAGCCACCCACTGACTCCAGGCACTTGGACAGGGTCTCAACGGCCAACCTCGGTGAGGATTTAAAAGAGAGGTAGAGCTCTCAGATGTTTTGGATGTCAACTCCCAACAGCCCCAGCAAGCATGGCCAGTGGTCAGGAATGCTGGAAGATGAAGTCCAAAACATCTGAACAGCATCAGGTTGGGCAAGGCTGTACAGTATCAATACAGTCACATCCCCATCCAGAATCACTGTCTAAGAAAAATAAATACTACTCTGAATACAGAGAATGGATAAGAAAGTTGCACTTAAGAGCCTAATCAGTAATATGAGTAGTGCCCTAACTTCAGCTGCTGAGCTAAAAGCAAGTAATGTATGTGGGATGATTGGTATTTGTGAAAATAGGCCTTCCTGTCCACTTTAGGTGATGGGGGAATATGGCCCATCACTTTTCAATAACAGGGCCATTGAGCTTCCACTGTATTCTTAGCATTGGATCCAGATTTACGCAGGATAAACTGGGCTGGCGTCCCCGGCCCCTCCAGCCCCCTGAGCATGCTACGAAGAGTAACAAGATCCTGCTGAATGGGGTGAGCTGTGGTGTGCAGGAGAGGGAGGGATCCCCCAAAATCAGGTGGAGGGACCTTCTGCCTTCCCCTGAGGAGAGCAATTCCAGGATCCAGCCCAATGGCAACTGATAAACTGATTGTATTTTTTATTAATGTTAGGCTTTTGGGAGGCACGAAGTCATAAGCAATCTTCCCTTTTCTGTAATAAAAGTGCACTTTGGAGCCTACGGATGTGCATCGGGGGGGGGGGGAACCTAACATTTGGCTATATGCCATATCCTACGTCTGCAGCCATCTTGCTTGTTTATCTTTTAACAGCATCCAGTACCAGACATTCTGAAACTGTGAGCAAATGCCATGCATAAACAAACAACCTGCCTTCATCAAGTAACAAGGTGAGCCCATTTTAAAGCACGGGCCCACTAAGATGAACAACACTAGTATGTTTTTATAGAGGTGTATAAAATAATGCATGCATAGTGAGGAGTGAATAGGGAGACATCTCCCTTTCTCATAATACTAGAACCTGGGGTTATCTAATGAACCTGAATGGTGAGAAATTCAGGACAGGTAAAAGGAAGTACCTCGTCACACACTGCATAACTAAACTATGAATTTGCTACCACAAGATGTAGTGATGACCACCAATTTGGATGGCTTTAAAAGAAGATTCAACAAATTCATGGATGATAAGGCTATCAATGGCTACCAGCAATGATGATGATATGTTACCTCCAGGAGCAGCAGCATTATGCCTCTGGACACCAATTGCTGGGGAACGTGACCTCAAGAGCGCTATCGTGTTGACATCCTGCTTGTAGGCTTCCCATAAGCATCTGGTTGGCCACTGTGGGAACAGGCCTTCGGTCTGAACCAGCACAGCTCTTTTTGTGTTTTTAAGTTATTTGCATCTTTATAGGGCAGTATCCAACACTGTTGGTCCACTTACGCTATTGATGTACCAAAAACCTCGTCACGCCAGCTTACACTAATGGCGTATCACTAGAGGTCACTTACGCTAGCAGTACGTCAATAGTTTAAGCAGGCAAGCAAGCAGTGCTGGATACTGCCTATAATTTCCAACCATTTAAAAATACATGTGTCTAGAACAAAATATCAAGTTACAGTTGACTCAGTCATAGGAAGCTTTCATTTTGCATTGCACATGTGGCACAGTCATACATTGTTCAATTCTGAACAGAAACATTTGATGAATCAAGCAGATGAAGCTAAGGCATAGTTATTAGATGTTACATCTTTAGCACATCATCTGTAAAAATGTCCTGAGTAAACCAACGCTCCAGGGGAAACCTGACCTTTAAGAGCCTTCCCGATACTACATCTAAATTAGTGTCAGTGACAGCCACTTCAATCTAAACTAGCAGGGTGCTTTCATTCTACCTACAGAATCTATTCACCCATTTAACTTGTGAGTGTAAACATATGCACGTGTAAATAAATGTAATGCCTGGCTTATGGGGGCTAAGCAGCAACAATGAAAGCAAAAGTACAGCATAGGGGTTTAAATGCTAAGGAAATTCATTGTGCTTGATCTATGTAATTGTTATGTGTCTCTTGATGGAGAGATGTGTAACAAGGAGAAATTTATGAGTAAAACAGTATCTACGAGGAAATTATTTTTAATAATTACATTTATGTATTTTATTTTACAGATTTCTATCCTGCCCAAAGTGACAGGGTGCAATCCAGTGAGGCTGCCCGTAAGCCTCCAAACTTGGAGGATTACGGGCATCCTATGCAGGGTGAGAGGAGTGTGGAGGCGAAGATCATGTCCGCACTCCTCCTGCTCTGCAAAGCAGCTAGATGGCCAATTATGACATTTATTATGACTTATTATGGTATTATTTTTATTTACTTTTTTAAAAATGACGTCGCAAACCATGTATTATTTATTTATTTCAAAAAAGGTTCCAATGCCTACATATTACTCAGGGTGGCTTACGATGGTTAAAATGTCACAATCTTGTAGTAAAACCACATTGTGGATCAACGCAGGTCTAAAGGTTGGGTATAAATAATTTAAATAAATACCCAGTAGGATTCTTCAGATCCCTATTTTATACCACAATTTTGGCCGTCTAACTGTGGCGCTTCAGAGGGGGAGGGAAGGAGACTGAGGCACCACCAGGGTATGTCATATCTTGGTGGCGCCAGTCCCCTCCCCTCCCATTCCTAAACCCCTTCTCCAAGGTCGCTCTTATGACCTCCGCCAAGGTGCCCTACCCCCCCCCACTTAAAAATAAAGAAGTAACACATTTTTGTAGCAGTGTGTTGGGGATCAGACCCCACCTCAGCCTTGTATTCAGTTTACTTGTTGTCTGCCACACTTCCTATGGCAGCCATTTTGTGGCGGTACCCAGGTCACTTTCTCAAATTGTCTAGTGCCCACAGCCCAAAAATATTGCCTACCCTGGTCTAATGTTCTATTTTATCCACTGTATATACTGCGATTTTGTGTTATCATGTTCCAGCAGAATAGCATTTTTTTAAAAAAGTGAAGGAAAATTCAAAAGCAGTGTGTGATATAAAATAGGGATCTGAAGTATTTATTTGGGTATTTATTGGGTATTTATTTAAATTATTTATACCCAACCTTTAGACCTGTGTTGATCTACAATGTGGTTTTACTATAAGATTGTGACATTTTAACCATTGTAAGCCACCCTGAGTAATATGTAGGCATTGGAACTTTTTTTGAAATAAATAAATAATACATGGTTTGCAACGTCATTTTTTAAAAAGTAAATAAAAATAATACCATAATAAATAAGTCGACAACGAAAAGCAAGCAGAGAACTAATAACCTACAAAACCCCAGCAAGTAATAAGCCACAAAAGCCAGTGGACAAGTTATCATGAATCAATTAACCCCCAAAGCTTCCTGAAACATGACAGTTTTAATTTCCTGTGTAAAAGCTAACAGAGATGGAACAAGATGAGTCTCTCTGGGAAGGGAGTTTAAAGTTCCACAGCAAGCATCAGTGCCATTATTGAAGTGGCTATACTGAAAGATCCCTCGCCGGATCGTCACCTTGAAGTGGTGAGTGGGCTTGCGTGTTCCGATGAATCCTGTGAGCAATGCCGTCGGGAGCTATGTACTCCCAGTAGGGTCACCCATGGCGGTAAGGTCCGGGGAGAGGAACCAGACAAAGAACGATCCAAAACATAAAGTCCTCAACGGCAGAACAGGCGGAAGATAATTAAACCTAAATTACAACGGCTGTGAAGGCGGATGAAGGCTGCAGCAGAGAATGGTTTTCCAATCGTCAGGGTAACCGTGCCATTGGATCTCTGCCGTACTCTGTCAAGTTTGTGTGGTGATCCGTTGTGCACCGATCTCCCCACATAAAACAGTTTCACGCACAGGCGTCTTCCAACCCAACCCATCCAACCCAACCCAACCCAACCAAACAAAAACAAAAAAAGTCCCATGGCGACTGGCGAATGGCAACGGGGGCAGGACTGTGAATCTGGAAGCCCCTAGTCATGGACCAGCACATGGGCGGTGGATGCAGACTCAGTCGCCCTGTTCAAGGAACGAGGTAGTCGAGCAGCTCGGCAGCTGTATCCATGACTGAGCAGCCCTATTTAGGATCCACTCTGCTCACCCCGTATGGGGAGGGGGCTAGAAAAGGTGCCCTAAACATAGTCTACCTCTTTCTCCCCTGACTGGATTACCGCGTCCAGTGGGGTCACCATTTTAGCGGTCGAAAAAGACATTTGAATTTTGGAACATGGAATATACGGACATTGCTGGATAACATAGATAGTGAACGCCCTGAGCGTAGGACTGCTATTATTGCAAGGGAGCTGAGACGGTTTAAGATTGACATAGCAGCACTTCAAGAAACTCGAAGGGCAGGAGAGGGACAGCTGAAAGAAGAAAAAGGAGGTTATACCTTCTTCTGGAAAGGACTACCTGAGCAGGACCGACGAATACATGGTGTAGGCTTTGCCATCAAAAATGAACTAGTGAACTCTTTGTCAGAAGTTCCTACTGGCATTAACGAACGCCTGATAACTCTTCGATTAAAGCTCGCCAATAACCAACAGGTAACTATTTTGAGCGCTTATGCACCAACATTAGATGCTGATGATGACATCAAGGAAAGTTTTTATAGCCAGTTGGACACTCTCCTGTCAGAGATACCTAAGGAGGATAAAATTATCCTCCTGGGCGATTTTAACGCAAGAGTCGGGCGTGACTTTGATTTATGGCCAGAAACTATTGGAAAAGACGGAGTTGGTAATAGCAACCCGAACGGACTCTTACTTTTGTCTATATGTGCAGAGCATAATCTCACTATCACAAACACGCTCTTTCGACAAAAGAATAAGTTTAAAACATCATGGCAGCACCCACGGTCAAAGCACTGGCATCTTCTGGATTATGTAATTGTCCGTGTTAGAGATCGCCGCGATGTACTTCTTACTAGGGCCATGGTGAGTGCCGACGACTGCTGGACAGACCACCGACTAATCCGTTCCACAATGGTTATCAACATTGCTCCCCAACGTAGGCTTCAAGGAAGGAAACCAAGGCGTAAAATGAACATCCAAGTCCTTCAAGATCCTATTAAGCAAACTCGTCTTCAATCACTTCTTAAGGAACATCTACCTACGGAACCTCCTGACAACATTGAGGACCATTGGTCTAAGCTGAAAACCTCCATTACTGCAGCTTGTGAACAAACTATTGGATATGAAACTAAGAAACATCAGGATTGGTTTGATGAAAATGACAATGAGATTAAATATATAATTGACCAAAAAAGGAAAGCCTTCCAAATATGGCAAAATGATATTAACTGCGCTGCCAAGAAAAAAACCTACGCTAGCGCAAAGGCTGAGGTCCAAAGAAGAACAAGAGAACTTAAGAACGCTTGGTGGAAAAAGAAAGCTGAAGAAATTCAACAACTTGCAGAATCTCATGATGCACGGGGCTTTTTTAAGGCCACAAGGGCCATTTATGGACCAAAAACCTATGGTACAAACCCTTTACAATCAAAAGATGGCATCAAACTCTTAAAAGACAAAGAGTCTATTGCACTGCGTTGGAAAGAGCATTATTATGACCTTTTAAATCGTAAATCTAAGGTGGATAATGAGATTTTTTCGCAAATCCCGCAAAAACAAATTAAAGAGGAACTTGCAATACTCCCCACTTTGGATGAAGTAAAAAAAGCCATTAATCAAATGAAGAACAACAAAGCTAGTGGACCAGATGGGATTCCTGCTGAAATCTTTAAAGAAGGGGGCCCCGAACTTGTACAACATCTTCATAAACTCATCGAAAAAATCTGGATAAGAGAAGAGATCCCAGAAGACTTCAGGGATGCCATAATTATCACCCTCTTTAAGAAGGGTGATAGAACAGACTGTGGAAACTATCGGGGCATTTCTCTCTTAGCAACCGCAGGTAAAATATTTGCTAGGATTCTCGCAAACCGTCTTCTATCTATTTCAGAAGAGATCCTCCCTGAAACTCAATATGGTTTCCGCCCCTCTAGAGGGACAGTAGACATGATTTTTACTGCACGTCAGCTCCAAGAAAAATGCCGGGAGCAAAATCAACCCCTTTATATGGCATTTATTGATTTGGCTAAGGCCTTTGATACTGTAGACCGTACAGCTCTCTGGACTATCCTTATGAAAATTGGATGCCCCAATAAATTTGTGAATATCTTGCGACTTCTCCATGACAACATGACGGCAACAGTTTTGGACAACAACGGCTCTCATGGTGCTCCATTTAAAGTGGGATCAGGTGTTAAACAGGGATGTGTTATCGCCCCAACATTATTTGCCATTTTCATCGCCATGGTTTTACATCTTGTCAAGGGGAAACTTCCCACCGGTGTGGGAATTATATATCGAACAGATGGAAAGCTTTTTAATCTCAGCAGGCTGAAAGCAAAAAGTAAGGTAATTACAACCTCCGTTGTGGAACTTCAGTATGCTGATGATAATGTGGTCTCTGCACATTCAGAGGATGATCTCCAAACTATCCTAAATGCTTTTGCAGAAGCATACGAAAAACTTGGTCTCTCACTTAACATCAAAAAAACCAAAGTGCTTCATCAGCAAGTGCAAGCCAATCCTTTGGTGATGCCATCTATCCAGCTTGGCGGGACAATACTGGAAAATGTCGATCATTTTCTCTATCTTGGCAGCTATCTTTCTGTTACAGCTAACATCGACAGTGAAATCCAGCATCGTCTGAGCTCCGCAAGTGCCGCATTTTCTCGAATGAAACATAGAGTGTTCGAGGATCGGGATATTTGTAAGAAGACCAAAACACTGGTTTATGAAGCCATTGTATTACCAACTTTATTGTATGCCTGCGAAACATGGACTATCTATAAACGTCACTTCCACCTCCTTGAAAGGTTTCATCAACGTTGCCTCCGGAAAATCCTGCAAATTACTTGGGAAGATAGGCGAACAAATGTCAGTGTACTGGAAGAAGCAAAGACTACTAGCATTGAAAAAATGATCCTTCAACGCCAACTTCAGTGGACCGGTCATGTTGTTCGAATGCCTGACTGCCGTCTCCCAAAGCAGTTACTTTACTCCCAACTCAAGGATGGAAAGCGGAATATCGGTGGTCAATATAAGAGGTTTAAAGATGTTCATAAGGCTAATCTAAAAAAATGCAATATAAACATCGAAAACTGGGAAGCTCTGGCCCATGAACGATCTAAATGGAGGTTGGCCTTTCACAAAGGTTCCATGGACTTTGAAGAAGCCCGAGTGCAAGGTGAAAGGGAGAAACGTGCTAAGCGAAAAGCACGTCAAATGAATCCTTTACAGGACCATCTTCTATCTGGTAACCTGTGTCCTCACTGTGGGAAGCTGTGTGGATCTAGAATTGGCCTCCACAGTCACTTACGGACCCATCGCTAGAGTCTACACAATCTTCTTTAGAATTTCCTCCTTTTATCCCGGAAGACAATCTTACTCGGTCACGAGTGATCGCCTGATGATGATGATGACTGAAAGGTATAACCACCAACCATACTTCTGATTGTGGAGTAACATGGAGCAGAGCTGCTGCAGGTGACCTGAGTCTAGGACATTCATACAGGAGAGTGTGATTTGCTCAAGCAACCAGGTACACTTCAAGTAGCTCTTTAGATCCTGGCTTCAGTTAATACTAGTAGTATTATATGTGACAGGCTAACTTGAAGCAAGTCTTTTAATTTTAAATCAAGTGCTTGAAAATTCCTATATGTCTACACTGCATATCTTCACTTACATATTTTATTTTTTATATCAGTGATCCACCAAAGCAGTTCACAACATAAAACCATAAAAACAGTACCATACAAATAGGTGTGTGTGTGTGTGTGTTGTCACCCTGGGCGGTAGAAGGGTAATCCCTCCCCGCGTGTGGCTGCCATGTCATGCAGACAGCGGGCAGCCCCCCCGCAAGGGCTGCCCCTTGCTGCACAAAGACGGCGGCCCGCAGGGCAGAACAGCACACAGTTAAAGGGACGCGGCTGCCCCTGCCCTCCTGGATACCGGACGGGGAAGGATGGGGCAGCGCGGGGGAGGAGAGCAATCGCGGTGGGAAATGGGGGGACCCGCCAAAGGGGGGAAAGGGGAGAGGGCAAGGTGCCACCCCCCCCATGGATGCGCAACCCCCATGACAGGAGCACCCAGCGTGCGCCTACACCCCCTCCTGTGCCGCCCGGTTGCTGGGCGGGCCCCCCCTGCCGTCCCATGCAGCGCCCATCGGCGCGCTGTGGTCGCTGGACCTCCCAGGCTACCACCCGCTAGCACCGGGAGGACCGCACTGCGGCGTGTGGGCTGCAGGCTCCACCGCAGTCTGCCCATGTGTGCGGGGCACGGGTCGTCTGCAGTGCCCCGCCGGGCCCCACGGGCAGCCCCGTGGTGCCTCCCCCGCTTGCCTCCTGGGTCCTGTGAACCGGCCCAGAGACTCCCAATCAATACAATAGACAGAGCTACCCAATTCCTTGTGAGCAGTTAAGGGGGAGGGCAACCCTGTGTCCTGACAGACAAGTCACAGGAACATGGGAACCTTATAGCAAGCATTGGTACCTTATACCAAGCCAGACCACTGGTCCATCTAGCCCACTATTGTCGACAATGACTGGCAGCGGCACTCCAGGGTTTCAATGGAGATTGAACCTGAGACCTTCTGCGTGCAAAGCAGGTGCTCCATCACTGAGCTACAGTCCTTCGGAACCATCTTTGCCTTCAAACCAAGTCATATACCTGTGTGTGTAGGTGCAACTGAAGGGAAACTCCATGAGTGTTTCTCTGCACAATAAGCCATTTGTGTGAAGCAGCAACCATGTGGCTCAGGCCCATGGAGTTCTTCTGGAATGCTTAAAATTGGCCTGAACTACTTTGGTGTCACTTAAAATAAATAGCCTACAAGTGGCACCTATTGTAGTGTGCCTGCGCAGAGGCAACCAAGCTGCAGGACATCCATGGAAGCATAACCATGGCCTGACTTATAACAATTTTACACTCAACTTAGGGAGACTTTCAAGTGGCTTTGGCCAGTACCAATTTGCATAGATATACAGGAAGTGAACTCACTTCTGTTTCCTATTTGAATATATTATTAATGCCCAAAGCTATGTATATGGTAAACCACCACTACAGAATTTAAGGATATTAATGTACCCTCGATGTGGCTGTCTTTGTGATTAGGAAATTCTAATATTATGATATAATTATTATGTAAATATTTCATTATGGCAGCAGCACATACAGAAATGGAAATAAACGCAAGTCAGTTGAAGCAGGCAGCCCTAAGTTAGTGTACAGGCTTCAAAACCTTAAGTATTATATTTATTTATTTATTTATTTATTTAATACATTTTTATACCGCCCAATATCCGAAGCTCTCTGGGCGGTTTACAACAGTTATATATAGGATTTGAATTTTCTGGATGTGAAATATTTCCCAAACACAGATGACTAGATGTACAGAGTATTGCTTGTCATTCATTGTTCACATATAATTTGCCGAGGGAGATGTAACAAACAATCACCCGGGCTTGCACACAACTGTCTGAGAATGTACTAATATTATGCAGCTCTATCAAAGCTGAAAAAGCAATGGGAGAAAGATATTCCAAGAAGCTTAAATGTAACACCCAAGTCAAGGGCCAAAGAAGAATTAGACGAGATACAAATTGATTACCTTTCACATCACTTTCAAGTCTTTCAAAATTTGTTCATAAAAAGAAAAAGAATTGTGTAATTTTTTTGTTTTGGAAAAACAACAACCCATATTGTTAATAAAAGGCCATGGACTGGAAAGTCTTCAAACTTGTACTTAAAGTGTAGCCATTAAAAAAAAACCTTCAGAATTTTACTCATCCCCTAGTGTGACCAAGCAAACAAATTTCAACCTCAACCAACCCTCAAAGTAAATTTCAAGTTCCCTAAAGAGATACATTAACGTTCTTTTCATGCTTCCTACTTTCCATCAGCTCACCATTGCATCTATTCCTACTACACAGTGGGCTTCTCTACATGAGGCATTTAACCTGCTGTTTCACTAATACTAAGGCTTCTTCTTCTGTTTTCTTTGTGGCAGGAAGGGTGCATCCTTTACACCTGTTCCCCCACCCCCCGGGGTTTGTCTTTATCTGCCTTTCTATATATCCCATTACCCAACCACAAGGTGGCGCTGTGATATAGCTGCAGTATAGTGGAATTGCGACAATGCACGAGACTTTCATTCCGGTTTGTTCTGGATTTGAAATTTAATAGATGACTTTCCTCGCTCTAAAAAAAGCCCAAAAAATGGCTGGAAAACATGGGATAGGCCCTGGAGGATGACAACGTCATGTAATGGACCCACAAACCTCCGTGAGTAAGGGATCATGAGCGCACAATAAATGCCTCGTGTAGAAAAGGCCAGTAAGTTCCCTGGCCTGTTGCTGTTTGATCCACTTTTTTGCAAAGCATTGTTGATATTATACTTCTGATAATGTCTTAAGAACTGTCCCTCACCAACTGGTATTCTCAATAACTTTCCTTTTCTTTTATCTTGTCTGTTGAACCTTTTACTTGCGAGATATATTTGAACAACCCACATATTACGGTAGTTCAAAAATTAAAATCCAGCTACAATGTTGCTAAAGATCAGTCAGGAACTATTTATTTGGCATTCATAGATAGTGACCACATTTGCACATAACGGTAAACTGTAATTTAGGGTTCCGTGCACAAGCAGAGCTCCCCCTCCCATGGGACTGGCAGGAAGAATAAGCCTTGCTTCAGTTTCCCTTTAGCAGAGTTCTGGTTTGTTGTATAAAACAGGAATTGTAGTTTAAAATCAAACACGAAGTTTCTAGGCAGGCTACAAAAATACCCCAGGGTTTTACGTTGGTTTGCTTAGCAATTAACTAGAGTTTATTTCAAATGGCAATTCCTGGTTCGTATGCAACAACAAACCAGGAATCTGCTAAAGTGCAACTAAATTCTAGTTTATTTCTCCTACCAGCTACACAAGAGAAGCAGGTGGGAGGGAGGGAGCGTGTTCGAGCTCTACGCTTCGCAAGGGCACAAATTATAGCTTGCTGTTATGTGCAAACTCTCAGTTAGATCAAGATTTGTGGTGCATATTCTAGGGATGGACAAATCTGTCAGCTTTGCTTTCTCCCACATTCATTTTCTTTTAAATCTTAAGTTCTTTCCTTCTTGAATATGAAGAAATTTGCGAATTTTGGTAAATTCTTATCAAAAACAAACCAAAACGAAATTCTTACCCCTCTACAATGGCCAAAATCAAAAGGTACATGGAGAGGACCATGATGTACCTGCCTGTCATATAGCTGTTAAAGATGAGGAGCCTGTCAGAAAAAGGAGGAAGCAAGCAACACTAATTCAGTACTAACATGACTTTAATGCTCAGGGATTCAAATCCAGACTCCTACGAGCTAAACACTCAAAGCCCACTGTCAGTTTTGGTTTCTCCAACATTCAATATAGTTTTTTAATCTCAAATTTTCTCCATCCGACTTACAGTAATACCTTGGATTGCAAGTAACTTGGTTTGAGAGCGTTTTGCAAGACAAGCAAATTTTTAAATATGTATTTAATTTTTTTTTCTTGATATACAAGTGATGTCTTGCAATACAAGTACTGTAGTACAGCTTAAATTAAAAATCTCTGCACAATTTTTTGGGGGGGGATTTCGTTTTGATATAAGAGTGTTTTGGATTACAAGCACGTTTCCGGAACGAATTATGCTCTCAATCCAAGGCATGACTGTATAAGGAAATTTGCTAGTTTTGATAAATTCTTATCAAAAAGGAACTGAAACGAAATTCTAACCCATCCCTATCAGAATCAACAAAAGTTCTTCACATGAACGTAGTATGCCAGGTATCCATCTCATCCACATATTCATGATCCTTAAGCACAGGTCATCTTCAAGTCACTGTGAGCTCCACCCACTTCTGCATATTCGAGTATTTTTCACACTGTTGCTCACACAGTTGTTCATGTCAAAGAGAACAGAGTGAGTGAGAAGCTCCTACTTTACTTTAGCCCCCAAGTATAGCTTCCATTTTACGTTCTGAACTGGGGTACATAATTCTTTTTCTATTTTTAAAGACTCAAGCCCCCTTTACAAGAAACACTCACACATTCAATTAATAGGCCACGCAGACCAGCTCTACCCCCAATGTCATGCATGCAGGTGTGCCCCATCTAAGAAGAAGAGCCATGCTGGATCAGACCAAGGGTCCATCTAGTCCAGCATTTTGTTCACACAGTGGCCATCCAGCTCCCCATGGGATCCCACAAGCAGGACATGAGTGCAACAGCCCTCTTGTGCTCATGTTCCCCAGAAACTGGTAAATACAGGCATACTGCCTCTGATACTGGAGGAAGCACAGTAGGACTAGTAGCCATCAATGGCCTTCTCCTCCATGGTATCCATGCATACAAGGCAAATGTCTGCAACTAGGCCTTGAAGTGAGTATTCACAAGGGTTAATTTCCCTCTCAAAAAGCTCCTGGTTTTGAGCAATCCCCTCTCGCTCCGCCTAATCAAATGTAAATTCATGAAATTAGCATTAGAAAGCAAGCTGCGTTCGAAGGGTATTTTCCCTGTTCCGTTTTTTTCTGTGTTACAGCTATTATCCACCAGGTGGACAGCTATTATCCACCAGGTGGCGTTTCAGATCATTTCAGTTTCACCTCACTGTTTTTGGCTGGTTTTTTCCCTTTATTTTCATAAGCAAGTGAAAGCTGACCCCCGCGAGATGGGCTGTGAGACTTTAAATTGATCCTTCTCGAAAATAGCGAAAAATTCGAATCTTGATGAGACTCGAAGAAACTCCCTGAGCCTGCGATCAAAGGAAAATGAGTACTAAAAAAAAAAGTCCTTCCAACTATATCTGCAACGAGAAAGCCGATCTGGAGTGAGGAAGCCTTCCCTTAGGAGCAGGACATGCTTGCGTGCATGACGTTGGGGGTAGGGTTAGTTGGTACTGCCCCCACTCACATTGATTCTATACATGAGCATTTTACCTTAAGAGGGCTTCAGAAGTGGCAACCCTATCCTTTCACGGAGACCTAGTCAGAAATAAATCCAGTGCTTCGAATAGAACCCACCCCAACTTCACAGTTGACAGTTATGGAGAAACAGAGACTCTCTTGCTTTTGCTTCCTACCATTGGTCCAAGATTCCAGGAGCTGAGAACATGAATGCTATTATACAGATATAAAGTCACATTTTTATCATGCAGAAGCATTAAATACCTGCTACTTCGTGCATCATCATCATCATCATCCCCACCGATCTTTTTTCCCCCCGTGGACTGACTTTTCAGTTGCTTTTCTTCGCCCTCCTCACCTCACCACTGTGATACGATTGCACTGCATGAATGATATAGTGCGTATCAGAGCAAGTGCAATATTCTGCGCTGGAGTATTGCCTCTCATATTGAGCAGATCACACTGATTAATCAGGGTTCCCTCGGTGACTAACACTGACTTGGTCAGGTCACAGGGCACACGCTGCAATTTCCTTCAGCTTTTTGTAAGTATTAATCAGTGAGGTTTTGGACAGTACACCCTTCCCTTCCCGTGTTAAGATCTCTTAACCAGCACTGCAGCATAGCGTCATCTGGTGGGATTGGCTGGTGCTGTGCTAGGACAGGTAAACCCACAAAACAGAGATTCAGCTCCAGGTAAACCAGTCATAAATGAATGTTGCTCAGACTTATAGCATCCGGATGAGAGCCACCGAAGTCTTCAGGGCTTGAATTTCTAACTAGGCTTTACTGATTACCCCTCCCCTACCAAAAAACAAAACAAAACCCCAGTACAAAACCACAGAGAAGGTAAATAGTTATTTTTTTAAAAAACCATTAATCTATTTTTCATTCACAATCTATTGTTAAAGCTCAATAAAACACAAATAATAAGACCCGATTTAGCTAGTGGTGTGTGTACCCAGAGAATAGTTGACATACCAGACTCTTGATGCCTTACTTCTTCAGTCTCATCAGGCAGCAAACTCTGAAGATAACAGCTCCAGAAATACAATATTCAAAACACAACGGACAATAAATGTATCTTTTTCATCCTCCAGGCCTTAAAGAAAGTGTTGGTTATTTATTTATTGTAGCAGCAGGAATGACTATGCATGATGACACAGTAAAGATAGTGATCTCTGAAGGTATCAGGTATCTTTAGCTCAACAACAACAAAAATCAATATTGAATCCTGGCTTTATGGCAGTTTTCATTATTTATTTTCATGCCTCAACAAAGCAAACACTGGATAAAATCCACTGGGAATGTTCCTGCATGAATTCCATTCAAATAAAATAGGATCCATCAAGAGTACAGATCCAGTAAAATATGTATGAGGGACATTGGACACAACCAACAGGGAAAGTGTCCTGAGCAACCTCACCACTGAAACAAATGGAAACCCCCACCAAATGAAGTAAAAAGTTACATAGCAGCTTACACATAATATTAATTTGTGTACAGGGGAGGTTGTGGAAAGCTGGGCAATACAGCATGGTGGAAGTGTCCATATACTACTAGAGTTCTCACTACAGAATATAATGGGTCCGTCTGCAAGGATCAAACTCCAGCCTATAATCCTAGTTTGCAGGGTAAGTGAAAACCATAGCTTGCTAGTTTGGACACAGCAGGAACCATACTTTGCTTGAAGCCAAAAATCGAGGGAACAAATCACAGCAAGAGGGAGGGAAGTCTCAGCCTCTCCCTACTCCTCTCTCTCACACTGGGGTTTGTCTACTCTCTGCCTTCCATGGCTGATGTGCTCTTGCCTTCTCCTCTCTAAAGGGAAGAAAGTAGGGCTTAAATTCCTTGCACTCCTGCCTTGTTTCTGATCATCCCTGGTCTTTCCATACTATCACCTTGCCTCTACCTTTGGTTCCACCCTTTACTTTTCATGGAGCTGGACAAGCAGGCTGAATCTTTTTGGGCTGACAAGATTTTGGAGTCATGGCAAAGCAGTCCTCCGGATACGGCTGGGTGGAAAGAGGGGGAAGAAAACTGGCTGTGGCACTTCTTTGGCATGTGGCACAGGAAAGAAAAGAGGATCTGTGTGCCTAGGAATAGAGGTGCGGCATTGAGAGTCTAGGACTCATGCATGTTGACAGCCACACAAGTATCTTCTTAAGGGATTCTTGGGGTCTGACAGTTGGGTCTGGTACTGTGACATTCTAGAGCAGGGGTGTCGGACCTCTTTCAGCCCAAGATCCTAGTTCAACTTTGGAGGAGCTCTCAGAGGCTGCATTCCAGTGGTGGGCAGGGCCAAAGGCAAAGGGACCAAAACTATTAGGGGGGGGAAATCACATTCTAGCTTAAAGCTCTTCCTGCCAGTAACTAAGCCTCAGAAGAGGCGTTTCAAACTTTTAAAATGGGGGGGAAATGAACAAAAGCCAGGAAACCAACCAATGATCAGCTGTTGGGGGTAAAGGGGTGGGCTCAGGGGAAGGAGGCATGACTATCTGGGGAACCTCAGAGGGCTGGATTTGAACCCCAGGCAGGCCAGGTTTGGCCTGCAGGCCTGAGGTTCTGCACCCATGTTTTAGATCAGTGTTCTCCAACCTTGGCTCCCCAGATGTTTTTGGCCTACAACTCCCAGCATGCCCCAGCCAGCATAGCTGGCTGGGGCATGCTGGGAGTTGTAGGCCAAAAACATCTGGGGAGCCAAGGTTGGAGAACACTGTTCTAGATTTTATGAGAAGGTCATTCAATGTTTTGCTGGTCAGAAGAAAGGGTTAAAACGTGGGAGGGGACCATCCTCATTAGTATTACCAATGTGGTTGAATATTTTGTGGCATCACCAGATTATCTAACAATTGTTGTGGGGAAATTATATACTTTTAGCCACTGGATGCAGGCAGTTATCAATCAGCTTCAGCCAATTCTGATTTGAACATTACCACAGTATAGAATTTGGGACAAAAACCCTATGTCCTGGGTGCAGGCCATGTCCTAGGTGTTTGTTAAATTTACCATCTTACATTTAGCTCACTGACTTCAGAATAACTGGATACAAGATTGTATAGAAGAAGTTCACTAATACACTAATACACTAATGTGTATATGAAGAATGTAGTAACATTCTAGAACTCCCTACCACTACAAATTATAGGCACCCACCCACCTGGGTTTTTGGCGCCTACTGAAAACGGTTTTCCTAACAAGCATTCCCAGGAAAGTAATCCTGTCTTTTGTAAACAGTAATAATAAACAATAATTAATTATTATATTTTATTTATTTATTTATTTATTATATTTATACCCCGCCTTTTTCCCTGAAAGGAACCCAAGGCAGCTTACATAATGCTCCTCCTCGCCATTTTATCCTCACAACAACCCTGTGAGGTAGGTTAGGCTGAGAGTCAGTGACTGGCCCAAAGTCACCCAGTGAGTTTCATGGCCGAGCGGGGACTAGAACCCGGATCTCCCAAGTCCCAGTCCAACACTCTAACCACTACGCCACACTGGCTCTATACTGTATTTCTGTACAACACTTAGAAATTTATTTTAATGTAAGTGATTCATACACATCGTTAAATAAATAAATAACATCAGCAGTACAATCAAATCCTCCCTTCAGATCTGGCAAATATTCCTTCCTATGCATTCTTTCAGTAGTCATAATCTCTCTCTCTCTCTCTCACACACACACACACACACACACACACACAGAATTAGCACACTCAACCAGATGATGTTTGCGTCACGCTGAATAATCCAGCCCTGTAAATAAGCCCGCAAGTTACTAGCCTGCACTTTTTTTTTTTTTTTACTATCTTGCTAGGAGGCCAGTAGCCTGAGTTTCCATGCTTGCTGCAGAGGAGGGGAAGTCTTGTCCTCCATGATCAACATAGAAAGACAGGCTATTAACCTCTTAGGAGTTCGTTATTTTTAAAATGCCTTAACAGGCTGGTCGAGAAGGGACAAGCTTACCTTCCTCTGTACAAAGGCAAAAACAGGAGGAGATAAGCATCCAATACCTTCTTCTGTAGCCAGCATGAAAAGCAAGCAGAAAGAACCATTCCTCCTCCACTCACTTGCCTGCATGGAATTCCCAGTTATCTATGACTACCAGATAAGTTGTTAAATACAAGGCTGGAATAAGCACATGTTTAAGGACACCATTTATGACTGCTTCTGCTATGACAGTACAAGTATATACATCTTTAAAAAAAATTTGCATGTGGTACCTCTACAACTTTTTAATACTATTATTATTCCCACTGTTCCTATACTACAGGGGTGGGCGACATTTTCTGCTCTATGGCTGCATGCAGTGCCAGGTCAGGGGCCATGCACAAGCATGCAGACGCACACACCTCATCATTAAGGGATGGGGAGGTATAAAACTCCCCCTTTGCCTACTGAGATCAGGAGGCTCTAACCACCACCCCAGCAATCCTGATCACTGTTTTCCTGCTGCAATTAGCACCAAGAAAAACAGCACTCTCTACATCGGGATCACTGGGAGGGGGGTGATGTTCAAGCCTCCCCGAGTGATCCTGATCCAGATCCAAAAAGAACTCTTAGAATGGGCCAGATTACAGTCTATTTACGTTGGACAATAGGAACTGTGTTCCAGTTATGATTCTTATATTTTACTTGCATAGTGATAATTGCTGCTGAGCTCAAATTTTGGTAGGGGGAAACAAGGGGCCACCCATTATCCAAATGACCTCCCAGATTTTGTTGCTTCTGAATGGGGTGGCAAAACAGTGAGGGCATGTTGCTCAGTCCTAAAATGTCCATTCTTCTCGTTTTCTCATTTTAAGTTTCCTATGAGTTCTGCAATATCTATCTTTCTACTCACAAACACCATTACATCACGCCCACACTTGCTTTCTTCCTTTCTTCTGCTTCATATTAAAAGTTAGGCTGCAATCCTATGCATGTTTAGACAGAAAAAAAAGTCCTACAACTCCCAGCATCCCCCAGCTAGCTTTGCACAGGATCACGCCCTTGGTAGATTTGAGAAGGCATCATCCAGTTTCTGCTTTGGGGTGGGGTGTGTGTCTTACACTGCACTGCAATACAGCTAATCGATCTGTACAGAACTATTTGTTGTAATTCTTACTGCCTATATACAACAGAAACAGGGACTAGCTTAATCACTGTGACATATCTATTTAATTAACACGGCCACTGTAGCTACTGTGAGAAGCACCAAGCAAAGAAGGTATACTGGAAAAACCATTATGTCATAGATTTCATAGATCATAGAGTTGGAAGGAGCCTACAAGGCTATCGAGTCCAACCCCCTGCTCAATGCAGGCAACTAGAGGAGGGGTCTCCCATCCAAGTAATAACCAGGCTGAATAACCTGCTTAGCTTTCCACGCTCAGACAAGCTGAGCCAGCGTAAGCCACAGGCCTAGTCTAAACTTAAAGTATGTCATAAACTTAAAGTATACAAAGCAGTATTTTTAAAAAATTAAAATACAGCAAAGTTTGCTTAAAAAATGGAAAAGTACATTCTTATACATTTTGTGGTGGTGCTCCACAAAATCAGATGCATCAAAGTAGCATAGCAGGAAGAAGCAGGATGATCGCTCGGTATTATAAAGGTGTTTCAGTTTGAACCCCATCAAGCAGCTTCTGAAATAATATCAGGAACTACAATATCTTAATTATGGTTAATTATTTAAAGGATTTATACCTCACCATTCAGCAAGTTCCCAGGGTAGCTGACAAAAAGTTAAAGTTGCAATAACATAAATGAGGATTCATAAATTTGATTTTATTTTTTAAAAAAAACGTATATAGGCAGCAGCGTGGAAACAGATCTTGCAATCAAGGCTAATCGGCATATGGTGAGCTTGTACATACACAACGATTGGCCTCATGGAGTGGACTGTAAAAAAAATGTGCTCCCTTCCCTCTCATCTACTCTCTACCCGCTTCTACCCACACTGAGGATTATATCTGACCATCACCAACCTGGTTTAAAACAAACTGAGAGATACTCCCGAACCACTTTTGTTAGGAATACACAATTCCATGGCCCAACTTCTTAACCCCAGTTAACATTATACTTATATCGGCCTATGGCAGGGGTAGAGAAGCTATTTCAGCTTGAGGGCCAAATTAGCTCCAGAGAAGTTGGTCAGGGACCAAATGCCAGCAGTGGGCGGGGGCTGCAGCCTACTGCTGGCATGTACCCTCCCATGCGCTCCCTCACACTGATGCCCACAGCACACAGCCTTATGCACACAGCCGTTCGCCATCTCAATCGGCTGTGCAGAGAGGCAACTTTAGCTAGTCTATATATGGGGACAATATTGTGAGAAGCAGCTAGCAATAAGGATCCTTGCAATACTGCTGAGTCCGAAATCACTATTCTCATCACAGGCATTTTATTCAACAGTTATACATTTTAGTTTGAAGCATTATAGAATTGCAGATACCGTGTTTCTCCGAAAATAAGACCTACCCCCAAAATAAGACCTAGTACTATTTTTGGGAATTGCTAAAGTATAAGACCTACCCCAAAAATAAGACCTAGTTGTGCTCATTCCCATGGCCTGGTGGTGGCAGCAAAGGGCAACTTGAAGTATAAGACCTACCCCGAAAATAAGACCTAGTGTGTTTTTCTGAGCCCAAAAAAATATAAGACAGAAGACAGTGTCTTATTTTCGGGGAAACACAGTAGAAAGTTACCACTTACTTCAGTGGACTCATGTATGTACAACTAGATTCAGGGTTGCAATCTTTATGAATAGGCTAATAACCAGCATCATATAGGGCCAACCCTACCATTTTGTGTGTTATTAAAAGGAAGCAGAATTTATTTTATTTTATTTTAATATTTATATCCCACCTGTCAACGAATTAGGTTGACTAGATTGTCACTTATTTAATTTATTTACCACGGAGTGCAAATATTTGGATGCTTCACCTCAAGAATCAAAATGTGTTGGCCTGTCCCTGTTGTGCAGAGCTTTTTATCAGGTACAACAACTACTCCTACACTAACATAAATTAATGTAATTCTGAGAGTACCATCATCTCCATTAGGCTAAGACACAGGTTCTACCAGAGAGTGGAGTCATTTAGACCATCACCTTTTACAACATACGATCACCCATTAACATCCGTTACTTTAGATTCACTCTGGACAGTGTACAAGTAAACTGAGACACCTCTCTTAATGTGGCTTTTACACAGAAAATGCACACATTTTCTCAGCAAGAGTTCCACTGAAGGGCTGGGGGGCTGCGGGTTGCAATATCCCACACTCAAAATGCTAAATTGCTCCTTGGACTACACATCGCTGTGTGATTGCTGAAAGTACTATCTCGCTGGTAATCCATCTCCATGATTCTAAAGTTATGCAACTTATGGAAGTTATGTAACCAATGGAAGTTATGTTAGTGTTTTCTTTACTCAACTTTTAAAAAAGAGAATGCGGATTCCTTGCAGTAGAGTTAAAACATGGAACATTCATGCAAGTTTTAAACATTAAAAAAACAAAAACCTTGAGGAGCCATCTTAGGCTGACCATAGCCCATAGTTTCATAAACCTATTGCTTTGTTTTTATCTTTTTCTTTCATACTTCCTGTCTTTGCACATCCTATGCTTGTCTTTTCTTTAGATGTCTGGCTCCTTCTATATTAGTGCCTTCAGCTAGCTATACATCCACAGATCTATCCAATGAGTCTTGAATTATAGCAATACCAGGACTGGATTCAGGCTAGTGCTACTTTAACAACAAGAATGAAAAATCCTATTTGTTCCCATTTGGAAATGAAGCTCCTACACAAGTTATTAAACACTGATCTTTCATTGAAATACTGAGCTTTCAGTTGCAGGCAAATATTATAATATGCACCTCTCCCCTAAATAAGATATTCCAAGGGACATAATTCAGTGGTAGAGCACATGCTTTGCATGCAGAAGGTCCCGGGTTCAATCCCTGGCATATCCAGGTAGGGCTGGAAAGACTTCTATCTGAAACTCTGGAGAGTCGCTGCTGGTCAGTGTAAACAACACTGAGCTAGATGGACCACTGGTCTGACTCGATATAGTCAGCTTCTTATGTTCCTAAAGATATAGCTCTACCTCTCTTTCAAGTCCTCACTGAGGTTGGCTGTTGAGACCCTGTCCAAGTGCCTGGAGGCAGTGGCTGGTTGGATGGGAAGGAACATGTTGAAACTGAACCCTGACAAGACCGAGGTACTTCTGGTGGGAGACAAGGGGAGGTTAGGGGATGTTGACCTGGTGCTGAATGGGGTACATCTCCCCCTGAAGGACCAGGTCCGCAGCTTGGGGGTCATTCTAGACTCCCAGCTGTCCATGGAGGCTCAGGTGTCAGCTGTGAGCTGGGCGGCGCTGTATCAACTCCATCTGATACGGCAGCTGCGCCCCTACCTTCCTAATCATCTGCTCCCATCGGTGGTTCATGCCTTGGTCTCCTCTCGCCTAGACTACTGTAATGCGCTCTATGTGGGGTTACCCTGGAAGACGGTTCGGAAGCTTCAGCTGGTACAGAATGCGGCGGCTCGCCTGGTTAAAGGCAGCCGCCGGCGAGATCACATCACTCCGGTGCTCAAGGAGTTGTACTGGCTACCAGTTGCTTGCCGGGCCGAATTCAAGGTATTGGTTCTGACCTTTAAAACCCTGTACAGCTCCAGTCCAGTTTATCTCAAGGAGTGCCTCCAACAACATCACGTAGGCCGCTCAACAAGGTCTGCCACAGACGGCCTTCTCCTTGTCCCATCAGCCAGAGCAGCCAGGCTGGTGGGGACTAGGAAGATTAGAGGGCCTTTTCTGTGGCGGGCCCCAAGTTACGGAACTCCCTCCCCAGTGACCTTCGCCATGCCCCCTCCGTGATGAGCTTCTGCCGCGCATTAAAAACATGGTATTTCAGGCGGGAATATGTGGTGGGTTAGGATTTTAAAAGAATTTTTAATACTGTTTTAATTATCATGTTTTATTGTATTGTTTTAATTGTACATCGCCCAGGGTGGCCGGGTGGCCGGCCAGATGGGCGATTAACAAATATAAATAAATAAATAAATAATAAATAAATAAAATATAGCACATGTTGAAATCTCAATATATAAAGTACCAAAAAAAGGTTACCTTTTGTTACAAAGGTAAAACAATGTTCAATGTCAACATAGCAGGTATGCTGTTTCTTGGCTTCACCTCTAAAACTCAATTCCACAGAGCTCCTATGCTCTTCACTTTCCAAGGATTGTTCTTGATTCAATTAGGTGGCTCCTTACAGATAAGCTATTCATTGGTTCACATACAAAAGCTGTTCTTTCAGCTTCATTCACCTTTCCTTTAATTTCATTTACGCTGACTTTCATCTGGGCTATCTTAATTTGAACCTGGGTAAAATTCCATCTACCTTGTTTATTGTGTCTTTGATTTGAACGATCTCCTCCATTAAGTCCTTAAGCGACAACTCAATGGCCATTTTTGGCTCCAGCTGTTTGTCAAGAGGCGGTCAGCAACCGCCTCAGCTTTTTATTTGTCTGAGTAACATTCAAATTGGTTTCAGGGCGTATTTTTTGTTCCTGTTTCCTGCCATTCAAGCTATAAAATAATAACAGATTACCTAATTTATAAGGTGGGGTTTATTCTTTTCACATATTAGCTCAAGGAAACATCTTCAGATGCCCTTGAGTTCTGCTAAATTAAATTCATAGTACTGACAATTATTTCCACACTCACCTACTACCATCTATTTAGGTTTCTCAATGTGTGGTACAGATACACAAGTGAACAAATGCATGATAGATGAGGCAACAAGTCGCAAAGAAAAATCCTCCACAATAGCATAATTAAAACCCCAATTTTTAAAAACATCAAATCTTATTCAACCATATGCAAGCAATTGGACTTGCATACTAAACCACAATATCGCATACAAAGGAAGTTGGACAAAACTTGCCTCTCCTGGACAGGGTGAGCTTGGCCACAGTGATACCGGCGCTAGTAACCTCAAGACTAGATTACTGCAATGCACTCTATGTGGGGCTGCCCTTAAGGCTGCTCCAGAAGCTGAAGCTAGTGCAGAATGCAGCAGCATGTCTTTTGTCGGGAGCTGCCCCTTTTCAGCATCCAATTCCTTTGCTGAAGGAACTGCACTGGCTACCTATTCGCTATCGGGCCAGGTTTAAGGTTCTGGTACTTGTGCACAAAGCTCAAAACAACTTGGGACCAGGTTACCTGAGAGAGTGCCTCCTCCCATACCAACCTGCCCGGTCGCTGAGGTCATCAAATGGCATGCTCCTGGTGGTTCCTCATGGACCTTTGGCCCGATTGGAGTCCACCAGGAGAAGAGCCTTCAGTGTGGCGGCTCCATTTCTGTGGAACTCCCTGCCTCTGTAGGTCAGGCAGGCTCTGACATTGTGCTGCTTTCGGCACCTGCTGAAGACCTCCTTGTTCCAGGAAGCCTTCTCTGCTCTTCAACCACCAGTGTAATTTTAGTTTGTTTTCAATGTATTGTTTTTGTTTCTTTTATCTGTTTTTGTCTTTTTTATTGTTCACCACTCTGGAATCTGCTTGATGTGGAGCGGTATACAAATACTACTACTACTACTACTACTACTACTAATAATAATAATAATAATATATATAAATAAATAAAAAACATACACAGTGAACTGTTGTTTTCTTAACATGTGCATCGTGTTACCTAGTTGTAATAGCCTGCATCTAAATCCTCAAACCAAAAAAAGGAGCAAACAAGTTTTCTAAGAAACATAGCTTGATATGAAGGCCGGTTTACATTTTATTACCATAGCCCTCAAGCTGCTCTCCCACACATGTGTGTGATTGCTATCATGAAACAACTTAGACACACTTTTTAAAATATGGTAAGCAAAATACAGATCTATTAAATAAGTAGCGGGAAGAGCAGAACAAGCCATCCATGTGTTAGGGCTGAATGCCTGTAGAGGGGAGTCAGCTCTACTTGTATTGGTTCCCTGCATGATTTAAACCCTATTCGGGCATTCCTAAAATGGGTATAGCAAACATGCAAGAAGAGGGAGCATGCTAGCCCCACTCCACTCTACTGTCAGGTTGCCACCCTCTACTCATGGAGCGCAACTTTCTGTAGAGAATAGCCTTCTGTACCTGTGAAGGCTCTCCTCTAGAATGCTAAAAAATCAAGGGTTTACTACACCCAGTTCAGGAACGCCTGAATAGGGCTTTAGAAACCTGATATTCCAAGGTTCTACATTGTGCAGGTAGACTACATGAGTTACCTATCCAATCCAGAAAGGGCAATGAAGCCAGCAATGATAATGGAACAGAACAGAAGAGGTGTGGGACAATCGGCTCATCCTCCGCTCTCCCGCTCATGCAATTCTAAATTGCATGGGGAAGGGAGAACAACTGAAAAGGGCTCACACGGAGATGGTTTTAACATACTCCACTATGCAGCTCTCCACATAGTTGGGGTGATGTTCTTGCAACGAGTGCAAATATCCCAAATAGAAGCAACTGTTCTGGCTGACTGCATGGAAACTAGGACTGAGTAAAAATAACCTCCCAAAATTCCCCAGCCTATTTGCAGGTGGTGAAATTGCAAGGGAGGGATTTCACTGAATATTCTCCAGGGATGTGGGCAGAGTTCTTCAACACTTCAAAAAAGCAAATTTCTCAGAATTTCTTCCAATAAATTTTGATGAACAAAGCAATAGGTGAATATTCAAAAATATTAAGCAATATTAAAACTGGATTCACAGGCATGCCTGAAATTCTCAACCCCATTCACAGAAGGCAATATCGGGGGCATTTTGCTACATATTTCCAGGGGGAGCCTGAAATTCTCCAACAGTTTGAAGGAAGTTCAAAAAAGAGAACTCTGAAATTTTGGCCCAAGTCTAAGAACCACAATGACCACATAGTGAACCAAACAGCTTACCATGTGATCAGGGGTTGGATCCAGTTTTATGCTGGGATGACTGCGCTGATCGAAGTGGACTTCCCCGCCCCCTCCTTCCCATGGCAGCCCTTCTAGCCCCCTGAAAATGCTACACATAGAGGCAGGGGACCATACACATAGAGGCAGGGTGAGCTCTAGTGTGGGGGGAAGGCAGATCCTCCAAAATCAGGCAGATGAACCTTCTGCTACTGTAGCCCTTCCTCTTGTGGAAAGCAGATCCTGGATCCAACCCAACATCTTCAGCTTTTGAATTATTTATATCAGGTTCCACATGGGAACTGAAACTTGTAAAAATGACCCAAGAGGGTAAAAGGAGGAGGCAACGAATATAGCAAAGCAACAGCGAGGGTAAAATTCATATCACCCATTAACATGCCATCATAAGGTGATCCTCTCATCACATCTGAGCTTTCATTTGAGACCAGTTTCCAGAATAGTTACCCTTTCTGTATTACAAGATAAAAAGGGACCTGGACACCTATAATCAGAAATTAACTGATCTGAGCCTATGCACACTTTCTTAATATATATTGTGGCTTTCCAATCCACCATACTTCACTCTTCTGTACTACAAGACTTAGCAGGCCGCACTGGATAAGCAAGGTTTGGGGGTTTGTCTATGGCTTAAATGACTCACAAATAAGTAACAATTCAATAAACTTGTTTAGATGTGCTAACAGGTAGTTTTCACATGGTAAACAAACTTCACTGGCTTCACAAAGCTTCAAACACATCAAATATTAACTGTAAGTGTAATCATCATCTAAATGGGCCTTCTGTTGCAACTACTGAGAGAAATCCAGAACTAGAAAGCTGGACTAAAAAATGGAGACATGAAGGTCTCTTGTAAATGAAATTATCGAGTGGAAGCCCAAAATTACTTGTTTTGTAAATATTTATCCTGCTTTTATGTGGGGGTCCCAGAGGTCTCCCACCCAGATCGCTAAGCAGGTTTCAAGCCCGATCAGTTTCAGCAATGCTGCATCAACTGGTGTTCTCAGAGCATGCAGTAGGTAAGTCCCTGTAAAGTATATAAGACAACGACGACAACAACAGAATCAATAATGGACTGATATTTATCATAGTGATGGCACAAAATATATTGGGCTGGATCCAGATTTATGCTGGATCAACTGCACTGACAGAAGTGGGCTTCCCCCATGCCTCCTTCCCACAGCAGCTCCCTGAATCAGGAGACCCTGATCAATGGGGTGAGCTGTGGTGTGGGGGGGGAGGGGGGTTCCCAAAAATTGGGCAGAGGGACCTTCCACGAGCAGAGCCCTTCCTCTCATGGAAGGTCCCTTCCTTCTTGCAGAAGGAAGATCCTGGATCCAACCCACTGACTAGCCAGCAACCATCCTGCAGACCCCAAATTAGACATTTCCAGAATCTGCATTCTTGCCAGGGGGGACAGTGATTATTAATAGACAATCCTGGCCTAAGACAATTGAGAGAATCACACAGGAATAAGAAGCTACTGCATACTGAATCCCAAAAGCTCTCAAAGGACTGAACCAGATACTCAGCCTCTAAGACTACACGCACAATGTTTGGAAGTGGTACTCAGGTTTGTGTGCTCTGCTCCACTCACACATACAACGTAACTTGAACTTATCAAGGGAGACCACTCATTTATTCAACTACTATCCAGGAAAGTTTCTTAATATATTAATGGATGGTTATAAAATATGATGGCAATGAAGGGAATAGGAGAGAACAGACACGCAAATCACAGAACCAGCACTTTAAAAGCCAACTATTTACAATCATAATTTTCTGCATGCCGTATAAATTATATTTAATTGTTTTACAAAACCACTAGCCAACAACAATTTATGGTAACTTACTTTCATGGTCGAATCCCAACTGATTCCATTTTAGTGGGTAAATCTTTTAGTGGGTAAAAAAACAGTGAAGTAAATCTTAACTAAATCTGCATTCCTTTTTGGGGGGGGGAGACTAAATAACAGTATTCCCTATGTTATTTACATAGTATTCCCTATGTTATTTACTAGCACTTCAGCCACCACCACAGAGTGGGGATCTTTTACTGATTCATTAAAGAAAATACTGCTGGAGGGAAACTGATTTAAACTGATTTATGTGGTAGACACTGAAAGACAACCTTCCCAAATTGGACAATGTGGCAGATGGTAATGGATTTATGCATATTTATGTAGCATGTATTTACTTGTCGACTTTGTTATCCATCTTCCTCCCACCCCACTCCACCAAACATAGATGGTAATTTACAATAACCATGATGCTGTGAGTAGCTGGCATTCCATTCGAATCCCTGTACATTGGACAGCACAGAAAGCAGCATGTTTTCTGAAGCTATTTTAATGGCTTTATACTTCCATTACAAAACATTCTGACTGCTAGGCTTGCTTCCTGAGGCTATAACATGTTAGTTGCCACTGTTTTGCACTCTCTCCTTGAGTTATCTTGTGTTTTAACAGTTCAGTTAAATTGGGAAAGCTCTCCAACACATTAACATTAACTTGTCTTTAATCAATGTAATTGAGTTTTTTTAACCCAGCAACTGACCGTTTAGGGCCCAGGGGAAGGCAACCTAGTGCCCTCCAGATGTTTGGACTACAACTCCCATAAACCCTGAGGATATTAGACACAGAGCAGCTGAAATATCACTAGCACATAAGTTTGCAATACAGGCAGTCCCCAGGTTACGAACGAGTTCCGTTCTTAAAAATGTCTTTAAGTCAAATTTATATGAAAGTTGGAACAGCATAGCGTTCTATGCGTTAAAATCGGCATTTACGCAAATTGCATAAATTAAGCAAATTGCATAGTATACTACGCTACGTACTCTACGTAAACGACGTAGTGCCGGGGAACCCAGAAGTCCGTTCTTAAGTATACGTTGTCGGTAAGTCATACGTTCTTAACTCGAGGACTGCCTGTAGTGTTGTTTTAATTATTATTTTTACTTATTTGCTCATTTATTTAGCCAGCAAAATGATTAATTTCAAAAAGGTTTCAGAATAACTGAGGCTACCATATTATATGCACTTACCTGGTGGTAAGGCCCACTGAACTCAATGGGACTCAGTTCTCAGACTCAGATATGAATAGGATTGCACTGCATATACGAGGGGTGGTCAACTTATGGCCCTCCAGATGTTGGTGGACTGCAATGCCCATCAGCTTCAGCCAGCATAGCCAATGGAGAAGGGATGATGGGAGCTGCAATCCAACAGCCAGTGGGCAACACATTCCCCACTCCTGACATATAAAAATTCATGTTGTATTTAAAATTTAGAAATATGATAATACACTAAGGCTGAAACCCTATTCAAACTTACCTGTATATGGTCCCATTGAACTTAATGGTGCTTAATTCTGATTAGACCTGTATAGAATTGCACTGTAAATGAATTAAAACTGAATAAACTTCACTACCAAAAGAAAAAAATATATATAATAGACTATTTTGCCACTCATCCCGTCCACTACTGTTCATAATTGTGTATTTGGCTTCAGTATTTACATGTACAGCATCGTGAGGATCCTCAAAGAAAGGACAGAATAAACATGTGATTAAGGGAGCAATTGTATGGCCCCTAGACACTGTCTGAGGGGCCACAGGATTTTTTGGATTCCCAGATCGGAGGCTGGAGACAGCACTCCGACCTTGGAACTGAGAATTGGAAATCGGACCCTGCCGCCCTCTTACAGCCGGCGCAGAAAGAATCATGCTGGCTGCTCTCCGAGGTCAGGAAAGTGACCTTGGAAAGGGGTAAAAGGGGGCATTTCAGGGGTGAGGAGGAGAGTAAACTGGGGAGGCCAGGATATGAGGTCTCCTGAAGCCACTCCAGCCTCCTTCCCTCCCCCTCTGAAACATCGTCGCTAGACAGCAGAAAACGGCTGTCTAGTGAAAATGCAGACTGGGAGGAGCAGGGAGGTGAAGATTGCCTCCGCTGCTCCTCCTGCTCCGTATTGGATGAGCGTGAGCTTACTCTCATCTCCATAGGACTGCATCCTAAACAATGTAAAATAATGTAAAATTTAGCCAGTGGAAATTGTTCAGAGTGCATGCAACAAATATCAGTGAGTGAGTGTGCTTACTTTAAATAAATCAAAATCGGGGGGGGGGGTCATATATGCCACCTTGAGCTCTTTGGAGGAAAGGCAGGTTATAAATATCTAAGTTAAAAGTTATGAGTTGAAGAGGAGTCAAACAATTACTTTTTTCCCGGGTTTGGTTGTGGTTTGTTGGCCCATTTAGTTTGATTAGGACAATAATGGTTAGGTAAGTGGTTTGACTCATGCAACACTCTGGCTCATCATTAAATACCATTCCGCCATCATCTCCACTTTCTGAACTGTGATCTGCTAAAGTGTCTGTAAAGAAAATCACGGTTTAGCCAACACTATGGGTGGCTGTGCCAATCCTTTACCCTGTGGTTCTTATTGCAATGTGCATGTACATCTTCACAGCAGCAATTTAGTTTTTAAAAAGCACAAAAACTAAAGAGTCTCTCTCTCTCTCTCTCTCCATAATGTCCCAAGCATATCTGTACCTTACAACACAAATGAAGAGAAATCCTTTTATACTCCCAAAATGGCATGGACTTAACAGATGGAATTCTTAACCCAGTATCTATAACTTCTTCATCATCCTCACAATCATCATGGAAATTCACTCACAGATCTTCAAGCTGGCAAATTACTACACCCAACAGGACGTCAGTAGCAGTCCACTGCACTCCGGATGACAGGAGTCCACAGCTACACAGGAGTCCACCCATGTGCCAAATCAATAAAGCCAGCACATCTATAACCAGGGTGCCTTTGTGATGTACCATTAAGAGGCTCCTCTTCATCTCTTTCACACACTGTGAGGATGTCTGATATTATTCACTGGTAGAGTGGCATAAATACAAATTGCTTGTTCTTGAAAGTAACATGAATATGCGCTGCCGTGTAACCGCTCTGATGCATTTACAAGACTGAAAGCTCTCCTTGTGGATATGCTGCACTGAGATAAAGGAATACACAAACAGGAGCTTATTGTTATTATAATTACACAATATATTAATATATTATGACGGAACATTTTTGGAGCATGTAGCAGTTTTATATTACCGCTGCACATTCACAATCATCACGATTCTGTTAAGTAGGCCATTCGGAGTCCCATTTTGTAGATCAGCGCTGAGGCTTGCCCGACAGTAGTGAAGGAATGGCACAGCTGTCATTATTTGCATAACAGTCTCTCAACACTTAGTCCAACATCACACTTAAAGCTGCTGGAGCACATTGACTCCTCTTTTTCCACTCGTACATGTAGGATAAGAACACTGATGTTTGTACCAATCTAGCTGAACTGATATATCAACACCAGGGTCAATGGTGAAAAGTGTTTACCGTACTCATTCTAAGATTGTTTCTCAAGTCTCTAAAGTAAGATCAAAGAGCACAAGCATGATCGTAATCAAAATGTCTGTTAAGAACAGTGATAGGGGAGAAGAATACAGAGTTCATGGCCCATAAACAAAAAGGTACGCAACACACTGAGCCTCACAGATCAGTATCCCATGGGCCCTAAGATTTTACGGTTGCAGCACAGCCAATTCAGTAGGTCTAAGAAATGCTAACCAGTGATCAAGAAGCATGAAAACCAAAATGAGAACAGAAGAGAATGTTAAAATATATTTGACCCACCTTTTTCTTAGAATCTCCATCATGAAAGATCATTTCCAGGGAGAGAAGCCCTCTGCTGGTCAAGGATTTTTTACAAGACACATTTAGAGGAACTCGAGCCAAATCCAGATGTGATTTATTGTGTAGGAATGATATGCTCTGACTTCTCTGTAAGGGTGAGATGGTTTCACAAATTATGAAGACGTGGAGGAAAAGGAAGAGTGAATTGGTTTTGCTCTCTTTTTGCCTTTCCAGCATAACATGCAAAGGGGAAACTTGCACAACTTAACAGGAGTGAGATGTGCAAGTTGTTTCCACACCAGGAACGCACACACACCTCACCACTCATCTTTCACATGCTAAATCAGAAGCTCAGAAAGAGAACGCACAACTCCCTATCATTTCACTTACTACTCTCCTTCTCCAGCTTCCATATAACATGCAATCTGGCCAAAATTTTGCACTAGGCTTAAAATGTGAATCCTAAAATATTGTTTTGCAAGAAGGAAGCATGTATGACACATAAGGTGCTTGGAGAGGTTCAACTAATCACACCTGGGCTCAATCCTATCCATTCTGACCAATCACAACTAGCTGGGAGAGACTGATCAAGCTGAAGTGATTAATGCTGCTCTGCATGAGGGGTTCAATTCCTCCCAGCATCCCCCATTAAGGTGCTTGAGACCACAATCCACAACCCACTGAATCGGCGGATGTGGTTTAATCAGACTGGTTTGGAAGAAATGTATTTTAAATTCCAGGGTATTTTACATTTTTTATCCCACCCTTCCTTCAAAGAGCTCTGGGTAATATTCAAGGTCCCCTCTCGCCCACATTTTATCACAATAAGCTTGTGAGGTAATTAGGTTGGGAGATAGCAACTAACCTAATCAAAACTCAGCCCACCCAGTGGGCTTAATGTCTAAGCAGAGACTGAACCATTGTTCCAGAGACGGAACATAAGCCGTCTTCAGGAATTCAACTAAACCTGTGCGAGCTTTAAGTGGGTAGAGGGTTGGGCCTGTGCACATTGGCTCCGCCCCAACTCCCATAAGACCCCACCCCCTTCCCTTGGCCCCACCCCCTTTCCCCAACCACCAATCACTTGGTGGTTTTGCAGCTTTTGTGCAGTTCCCCCCCCCCCCCATTCTAAAAGGCTGAAATGCCTCTCCTAAGGCTTAGTTACTGGCACTAAGAGCTTTAATCTACAATATATTGGAATGTTTTTTTTATTTTTTGTATTATTGGCACACTTCTTTTGCCTTCGGCCTGCCCACCTCTGGAATGCAGCCTCTGAGAGTTTCTCCAAAATTAAATTCAGCTCTCAGGCTGAAAGAGGTTCCCCATCACTGCCCTAATCCTTGAGATAGCAAGCACACTTTGAAGTAATTTCTGCCAACATTAAAAAAAGGAAGAATAAAATCATATATAATTAAAAATATTTTTCTTGAAGTTCCTTGCAGATACAATTTATATCATTGCTTTTAACCAAAGACTCATTACTGCATGTCCTTCAAGCATCAACAAGACTAAAGCTCAACATGTAATGGGGTATTATTAATTAATCTGTATGGAGATAAGGCTTATTTCACTATCTACACAAACTACTGTACTTCTAAGTGTGGTGGGAAGAAAGCTTTTTTATAGGCCCACAGCATACACAGTAATAAAAAGATGTTAATAACCATGCAGCAAGACAGAGTTAGCAAATTACTTGCAGAGAACAGAGAGTTAACCAGAAGCAACATAGGAATGTTATTCTTCACAGGGGCTATCTTCATTTTTTTTAAAAATCTGCATTGTGTGACATGCACTATAAATAGCTATTACAAGCATTCCATTCATAAAGTGAGACACACACACAAACCACACTCCCAATGTGGAAATGACAAGCCTGGATTTCCCTGGCTAGAACAATTTCCTTAACAGACTGCTGGACACTTTTCCAGGCCTGCACATCCTGTGACCCAGTAAGGTGAATGCAGCCAGACAACCTTCCCGTTTTTGCAGCCCCAGGCAGGTACAAAAAAGTAGGAAACTTCTTGAACCCCGATGGCTAACACACATGGCTGGTGGGCTGTGTTTGGCTTAGGGGTCCGAGGTTGTTCAGGCCTGTCTAAACTAACTTTGTCACAGGCAGTGGTAAAATCCTGAAGTGCAGGCATTCATCAGAGCAATGTACCTAAGGAGAGTCCAGAAATGGCTGGAGAGACCTGAGATCCCATGAGAAAGGGATAGGGATACAAAATGAGAGCCAGTGTGGCGTAGTGGTGAGAGTGTTGGACTGGGACTCAGGAGATCTGGGTTCTAGTCCCCGCTCAGCCATGAAGCTCACTGGGTGACTTTGGGCCAGTCACTGACTCTCAGCCTAACCTACCTCACAGGGTTGTTGTGAGGATAAAAGGGAGAGAAGGAGGATTATGTAAGCCGCCTTGGGTTCCTTGCAGGAAAAAAGGAGGGGTATAAATGTAATAAATAAATAAAAATGTCCCTAAATAGCGTAAGACCCCCAGCCCATGATTTTCCAGGAGTTTCTTTTCCCAGCATCAATGAGAAACTTGGACTTCAACTCCCATCAGCCCAAGCCAGCATGGCCAATGGTCAGCTGCAGTCTAAACCACCTGGAGAGCATCAGGCTGGGGATGGCTGAGCTAATGGGTTTTAATTGTCCATTCAAGGCCATCAGGGATAGCTCACAACAATGTATTGCTGCTGGGAAAATCAATTTGCCCCCAACGATTGTGAGGATTTACAGCTAAGCTCAGAGGAAATAGGGAAGTCCGGGTGGGGTGGGGTGGCAGAGGATATAATCGCCCCTGCTAATCAAAAATTCCTGGCGCTTAGACCCTGCAAGTCCTGGCTCTACTACACCACCGGTCACAGGCCCAGGGCCACAAAAAAAAAAATAATAATTACAAAAGCCATCTCTGGATACAGCAAAGCGTTACAGCAAAATGCACTGTTTCTAAATACCTCGCATGAGATCCAGAGTTAAGTTCCCCTAAGCAGATTTCCCCTCCCTCTCCTCCCCACGTCAGTCTCCCCGCCACCCCCCAGCCCTCCCAAACTTCTCCATCAAGGGTCAGAGGACCCTGGTGAATGTGGAGGACCCTGGCATGGGGGACGACCAAAGGGGGTTCCCAAAAACTGGGCGGAGGCATGCTTCACAAGCGGCTTATTTGTCAGGAATCCTGGGATCTGTAGTCCAAAACATCTGGAGGGCACCAGCTAGGAAAGGCTGATTTAGCCTTTAAAAAGAGGCTACTACTTGCATGAGCTCTACTACGCAGCAGTGCCCCACCATTTTGTCAGCCTCTTGGTTTTAAATTGTTTTAATTCCTGTAAGTTTATTTATTTAAAAAAATAGTTATATCCCATCCTACCTTCAGGTAGCTTACAATCGTAATTAACAGAGCAATCTTAAATGCTGGGGGAGGGAAGGAGACCGTTACAAGCCGCCACCACTTCTTGAGTTTTGCTGGCTCACAGCAGCCAGGGCAAGAGATGTGGGGGGGGGGATTTTTTCCTTTTTTATCCCAGCATTCCGCCTGCCTCCACTGAATCCAATGGGAGAAGAAATACCTACGTCATCTCCAGACTGGCACAGGTAAGGGACAAGATCCAGGGCTTGTCAAGGAAGCAGAGAGAGTCTGGAGCCAGCAGGTCCAGCACCACTTCTGAAAACCTTGCTGAAACACTGCCAGCAGTGCATCGATACCCGATTCCTACACTTACTTCCAGCCCCATCCTAACGCACGTCCTCTCCACTCAGCTGTCTGTCTGAGGGCCTTAGGATTACTCTATAAGATCACAATTTTCTTCATTTATTTTACTTAAATTAAATGCACTTCTTTTGAAGGCGATGAGCTCCCCATCTCAGCTACAATTTTTAAAAGAAAGATATTATACTTGAATGAGGACACAAATATAAAAAGGGAGAGATATACAGTACTCTCTGTTGCTGGAGAGCACAGATCTCACTATTTGTATTAGTTTTCTTATTTAGTAATATTGCATTAATGGTATGGTCATTACACACACACACAGAGAGAGAGAGAGAGAGAGAGAGCAAGGCAATACCCGCTTTTTTTTTACAGAGTCATGATATTACACTACTAATGCTGGATCTGGAATTTTATTTATTTATTATATTTATACCCCGCCTTTTTCCTGCAAGGAACCCAAGGCGGCTTGCATAATCCTCCTCCACCTCTCTGGCATCAGTGTAGTGCTAATGGAAAAGTACAGGGTTTCCCCCCCAATCAACTCTAAAGGCCTTCAGTATTTCTATAGGCACACATAGCAACTCTTATACTGGCAGTTTTGCCGTCTGACAAATGTTTGAAGTATCAGCATTTCTCACACTTAGACAAATAAAGACAATGGATAACCACGAAAAGCTATTAACATCTGCTCAAAATCTGTACTTTTCCTTTTCTTCCTCCAGCACTTATTTGAGATAGCATTCATTTGTATAATTCCTTAAATTCCTTAAAGCACTAAGTGTTTAAGCATGTTCCATTTTACACAAGATCTCATTTATATAATTAGTGCTAACATATGGCTCACCATCAGTGTGGGAAATCTAGAATAATTTTTGGCAAGATGTCAGACCTAAAGGGATATTGTTTCAAAATGCCACAAAAGGGAATTAACTAAGGAAACAGGAAAGCAAGAACAAAAATTTACCCAAAAGCTTTAAAGTGCAAGAAAGGGCTTCAAAATGTACCATTAAAAAACAACAGGGTCAATATGAGTAAAACAGGGTTTACCAAACATCTTTAAAACAATTCCCTAGGGAAAGGGGAATTGTTTTAAATTGTGTTCCAGACTAGATTGGAAATAACACTGAGGGAGCAATTCTATCTAGTCAGCATCTGAGAGGCCATAGGATACTTTGGATTCCCAGATCTGAGTTTGGAGACAGTGCACCAACTTCAGAGGAGGGGATCGGAGCTCCAATCCCCTCCCCCTTGCAGCAGGTGCAGAAAGAACCATGCCGGCTGTTCTCTGAGGTTGGGAAAGCAACCTCGGAAAGGGGGAAAGGGGGGGATTTTGGTGGGCAGGGAGATCGGAGAGACCAGGATACGAGTTATCCTGAGGCCTCCCCAGACTCCTCCCTCCCCTTCCAAAACGCTGTTGCTAGACGGGCAAAAAAGCCCGTCTAGTGAAAATGTAGGGCAGGAGGGAAGGGAGGCAAATATCACTTCCACCATTCCTCCCATCCGGCACAGGATGCTCGAGGGCTTACGATTCTCCTAATAGGATAGTGCCCTAAACTACAGTTTAGCATTACATGAACAAACCAAAATGGTATGATCCTGATTTGTTTGAATTAACCATAGTTTAAATTAACCCCAAGTTAACTTAAAGTTTCCCCAAGTTTGGGGTATAATGGAGAACTCTCCAATGTCCTCCTCAGGGCTACACCAGAGAAGGAGAGGGGGAGGAATGAGCACATGAACCTGAATCTCATTTATGTAACACTAAACATTGGCTGGGGATTGTGAGAGTTGTAGTTCAACATATCTACAGGGCACAGGCTGGGAAAGGCTAGTTGATAAGGCTGTCTGTCCAGCTGCCGCATGACCAAAAAACGTGACTTTTTCTTTTCTTCTCTTTTTTAGTAATGCTGGGGATGTGGTGAAATAATCTTCAAACCCCGAATCCATACGGAACATCACCATAAGTTAACTCCTAGAAATCACATTTCAGTTAATGAAGCAGTTCTGTATATAAATCCAAATTAAACCATTGCTTGTGGTATCTTCAGTGTCTCTACAGGCAGCATTTGAAGTCTTTGCATCTAACAACCAAATGAAAAGACGGCCAAAAATCATCACAGTGAGAAAACAGTTACGTGAACCAGCCCTTTGGTTCTTTCTCTGCTAAGCATCTTTTCGCTGTTAGCTGCACTCAAGTTTATAAACAAGAGGAAAACCGCTCATTTAAGATCTGTATAGTAACAATCTGAATCATGTAGCAACTCCACAAATGAGCAACCTGCACCTGCTGTAAGAGTTTAATTAATGTGGAAGCCTGACAGTTGTGAAAAGAAACGTGCTAGTGTCAGGGAAAACTGCTACACACTATTACCTTTCAGCACAAAGCAGCCTCGGGCATCAGAAAAAGGGAAACCATGGAGGAAAAGGATGATGCAAGTTAAACAGGCAGTGCGGTCAGAATATTGTCTAGCACAGACATCTTCAACAGCCTTGATCTGCTTTGCACACATGCCTCTGTCGGAAAGTGGGGGGGGGGCTTGTTATTTTCAATGTCATTAACTGTTCATCACATAAAGTAATCTGGAAACCAAGCTACATGAAAACACAGCAGCATCCATTATTTATCTGCAACATCTGCAGACCCCAGGGGCAACTCCACATCAGAAGAACCATGCAGCCAGGTAAGATCTTAGTAAGTATCAGGTTTACAGTGCAATCCTATGCATATCTACTTTTAAGTCTCATTGAATTCAATGGGGCTTACTCCCAGATAAGTGCATATAGGATTGAAACCTCAATGTATTTTGTTGTTGTTTAAAGATGGAGGGGGGGAAACCCCAATGGTCCTTCTCTAGGCAGGCAGGTAGCCAATGAGCAAGCAGCAGTGGCACCTACTGCTCCTCCTTCACACCTCCACTGTTGTCTCGACTCTCGGTCAGAACCAGAGGTAGGCGAATAAAACTGTTGCAATGGCGAAAAGGAGTAGCAGATCCAGGGGCCTCCTATCAGTGGGCCTCCTGCTCGGTGTGGGCCCCCAGAAGGTGCCCAACCATGCCAACCATTGATACTGGCTCCAAGTAGCTGCTCTTTTTTCCTCTTCCTTCTGTTACTACTCCATAAAACTCTACTTGTGCCACCACCATGCTTCCCTCCCAAAATACTCCTCAAGTGACGCTAGCACCGCACAGCTTGATCACAGCTATAAAAGTGTCACCCTCCATTCTGCTACTTTCTGCTGCTGTTTAAGTGTTTTATTGTAATATTGTAAGGGTGGTTTTAAATTGTGAGTTTATTGTTTTACCCCCTTGCTGTTAGCTGCCTTGAGCTTTCCAGAGGAAAGGTGAGGTGTAACTGTTTAAAAGTAAATAAAGGATAGCCATTTTAGTCAATGTAACAAAAATAATAGTCTTGTAGCACTTTAAGGATGAACAAATTTCCTGTGGTATAAATCTGCAGAATGCATATAGAATTTTACAACAGAAAACGAAAGTGGGATTTTCTCCACAAGGGATGAAAGAGACCTATAATAAGCTTTTACCCAGTAGTAGTGTGCAGTCTCTATTGTTTTCCTTATATCCGGTAAGAATACAGAACCAAACGAGGAGAAACTCAGCAGCCTAATTTGGAACTTAGTCCAAACTTCAGTTTTAAAAATAAGCTTGACTCTAATCACATGCATAGGAAAAGTGGCAGGGGAGAAGGGCATCCTTCCAAGCTCTAGCCACTCTACCCTTTTATATCAGGGGTGAGAAAGGCGGCCCTCTTTCCCCAGACCTTTACTGAAAGTGCACAATAAAAAATGCTCCTGCAAGCGAGGGGAGCTCCACATTCACCAGTCCCTCTATGCCCAGCGTAAGTCACAAGATCAAGGTTACTTTTTAATAAGTTCTTCTGCTTCTGTCTGCTTCAGTATTGTATCCAGGTGACCCAAAGAGCTAGCAACGGACTTTGCTAGTCTGTTGAAACAGGTTGAAAGGCATCACTTCCTTTCTGATTTCAGCTATCAAATGCACTAGACCCAAGTTCACTTCTGTTCGTTTAGTAGGACATTCTTTTGTGCACCCAACTGAATTCATTCTTTACTGAGAAGCTGCTCCAGTGGATCAGAAAGATGCATTATTAGACCACTGCATTTAGATTCCATTCTTTTCTCTGAGTGCTCTTATACAGAATTCCCTTCATGTTACACTCCTTTCCCCACATTGGTTTGTCCTTGTTAACTTCAGCCACACTCAGGGCAAAAACAGACATTACTTTAAATCCATATCTAGCAGCTACGTATGTCTTTTTTGTTTTTTTTACTCTAGACTAGGCACCGCACAAGGGACTTGATCCGGATCTTAAAAGCCCCCTACACCCCATGCTAGAGACCCAATCTACTGTAGATCAGGCCCCTGCATTTACTCTAAAATAAAAATGAAAAAAAGGATGGAACTGCTAGATACGGATTTAAATTACGTCTGTTTTGGCCCTCAGTCCCTTCTTAAGTCATCAGGCTGATTGGTTCAAAATAAACTCTTATGGGAAGACTTTTCTAAGTACAGGATATAAAATGGTAATCTCTATCTTAAACAACTTAAGCACAAAAATAGGAGTTATCTCCACAGACAACTATAAAAGTTCATCAAGCAAAGGGAAATTAATTTTTGTTCCCTCCTAAGTTTGCCAACAGACTGAACTTTGAACTATTATAGCTACACAGAGAATAAGGGTATGTTTGTTCTCACAATATTATCATCTGTGTTTCATAGCCCTCTTGTCTTATGATCTCACTTGTGCTTCTGAATTGTCAGTTACCGTTTCTAAAATCTCAATACAAATTGTCAATTAAAAGAGAAGCAGCTCTTCAAAATATTTCAGAAAGTAAATTGCCAATCCATTCGCTAAAAGACACAGACCGCTTCATCAAGGAATCAAGCACAAGTATTAGCTTTCGCTCACACTCTATAAATGAAAATCTAATCAATTCATCCTTAATCCTACAGATTTGGTAACCACTCTATATAATTTGATATAAGCTTATTATTGCCTAGAACAACATATTAGATCCAGGAATTCTCAGCCAACCAGCTACAGCTCAGTTCTGAAAGTATCCTTACACAAAAAGTTAAAAAAAAAAAAAAAGCACTTCAGGTAACCTGAGCGGATGCATGCTACACATACATGTATTTTGCAAACACTATTATCCACATCCAACAGAAGGAAGCACATGTGCAAAAGGATGCAGCATGCATGTTTTCCTGAACTTGTGCAAACCCAGTCATGCTTAATCCTGCCAATTATTACATAGCTCTGATAAGAATAACCTGGTTCAGATATAAAGCACTTAAATGTACAAACCTCAGGCCCTTCCATCTCTTGGCAAGGCTTTGGTTTCTGTTGTCAATTACCGGTAACTTCAGTTTATTGTTTCGTCCAAGCCCCAAACTATGGCTAAATCTTAACCACAGTTTAAGACAGCCTTCCCCAACCTGGTGCCCTCCAGATGTTTTGAAACACAACCCCAGCATTCCTGACCATTGCCCATGCTGGCTGGGGTTGATGGGAGTTGAAGTCCAAAACATCAGGAAGGCACCAGATTAGGGAGGGTTGGTTTAAGGAGACAAGCCAAGATCATAAACCACAGTCTGAAGTTGGCTTGTTTCCCTAAACCGGCCCTCCCCAATGTGATGCCCTCTAGATTTTGTTTGACTACAACTCCTAGCATTCCTGATATTTGGCTTGCTGGCTGAGGCTGATGGGAATTGCAGTCCAAAACAACTGGTGGGTACCAAGTTGGGGAAGGCTAACCACATAATACTAGACTGTGGTTAGTTAAAAACAGAAATGAAAGCTTCTGATCTCTTCGTGGCTGCATCAGAGGAGAGGGGATAGGGCAGGTAGCTAGCCCAAGGCTCATTCACATAATGCTAAACCATAGTTTGTAATTATTATTATATCGAACAAGGCCATTGTGTTTCAGTACCAATCAGTGAACAGTGGTGGCAGGACGGAATCCAACCTTCTGCTCCCTCCTGGATCATGCTTTTTATCACAGGGAAGTGTCAGAACACAGTTTTATTCACTTACCTGAGCCTTCATAGGGTTTGCCATAATTCTGAATAAATTAAGCCAGTGTGGCGTAGTGGTGAGAGTGTTGGACTGGGACTTGGGAGATCTCGGTTCTAGTCCCCACTCGGCCATGAAACTCACTGGGTGACTTTGGGCCAGTCATTGACTCTCAGCCTAACCTACCTCACAGGGTTGTTGTGAAGATAAAATGGAGAGGAGGAGGATTATGTAAGCCGCCTTGGGTTCCTTGCAGGAAAAAAAGGCGGGGTATAAATATAATAAATAAATAAATAAATATTAATAGGCTTATTCATTCATGTTTTGTATACTTTTCTTTAAAAAATCAGAACTGCTAGTCTTGATATACTCTGTAAAGTCACTTCAACATCTAATTTGTTAGATGAGCAAGGGGGTCAATCAGGGGATGAAGATAGCTAAGAAAAAGAAAACTCCCAGCAATGGCCAGACACCCTGACTTATCTCCCGAATTTCAAGAGCTCCCATGTTATCATTGGTAGGTGGGTCCAGATTTCACAGAAAAGTACAATGGCCTGTGAATGACCCAAGATAGTCCAGCCAGAGTGTGTGGCTGCAATACGCTGGAATTCCTTCACCATAAAGTCCGGAGTTATTATGTCAGGGTAACAAACCTAGGAAAATAATCTCCGTTGTGTGAGCAAGACCTAATATTCTCATTTATATCTGTTTTTATCATACATCTGAACAGAAGATACGGGGCATCACATACTAAAACAGTTTGCAAGAAGTGCCACTACAGAAAATTACATACATCTTGGAGAGATTCTACATTTTTTGTTAAATGTAAAATTGAATGCCCTACATTATTATTTATTATCTCAAAAACACGACACATTAACACTCAATAGTATCACTGAATAAAACTATCAAAGAGACAGACTCTTCATACCTTCCAGGCAGAATTTTTTTACTTCGCTATCGTAATACTTCATGCGCATACTTCCAAGAAAGACTCATGAGCACACAAGTTCATTAAGGGAGTGAGAGAATCAATTGTAAAATGGAAAAGGCCGAGTAAGGTCATATTTCAAAGAGATTAATATGGTACATTCCATTATGTTGTAATCAGTTTCTCTCTTTCATCCTATAAGCTCCAATAGTTTATTCTAATTTTGAAAGTGGATAATTTTCCTTCTTTCATTTCATCTCCATCCCAAGTAGAGTGAGAAATTCAAACGTGCTGCAGGCGGTTTGCATTTAACATGGCCTTTGGTGTAGAGTAGACTATAGTGACGGTGCTGGCCATTTTTCTCCTTAATAAGAAAAACATTCAAATGCTACTAATATTGCTGCCTTGGCAAACTGCACTTAATGGATGAGACTTGCCCTGCACATGACATATGGAACATTAATCAATAGTGAATTTTATTTCAATTTATTATAGTTGCTGTCTAAATGGAGGGGGAGAAAGCTTACACTGCTAAAAAGTCTTGTGCTATAAATGCACAAGTAATACAATCCCAGGTTTTAGGAATAAAATCCTTATTTTGATTAAAATTATTTCCCGTTCACTATCCAAATAGTTAAGACAGTATAGCTAATGCCAAACTCAGGGTAAGGAACAAGAGCAGTAATTAGGTCTTTTTGGTGTTATTTAGCATTCTTATATTTGAGAGCTTCTATCCTTATAAGAAAGATTTATTACACTTCACTCTTTAAGAATGGGAGGACTGATATATATCTGAATAATTCATAATAAATTACTTTAATCTTTCTTTCATTTAGGACGTATGTGCATCTTAAAAAAAGGGGGGGGGGGAGAGGTTCATTAATCAGAGTCCCCTGCATCCTAACCTAAGCAATTGCCAGGTGAAAACAGACTCATCAAGCTGCCTCTTCACAGAAATTCCTTGGTAAAGACCCTGTGCACTAACCCACAGCAGATTTCGCACCTTCCAAGCCACTGGAGAATGGTGATTTCGTTACTCCATGATGTGTGGCTTGACCTAGCCCTGAAAGACAAAGACGCCTATAGGAAAGCGTTGTGAAGGCGCAAGTCATTTCTAATTCAGGTCTACCCAAAGTGATGGGTGCCAAAAAAGTGTCACCCTGCCAGAATGTGGTGGGTAACTCTTTAAAATCATAAAATCTCATTAGCTTGCCATACACCCTTCCTATCTTTTCATTCCCTTCAATGCTTACTACTGTTCTTTAAAAAAGCTTTTTCCTTTATAATCAGTCTGCTCCTCCTCGATTCACTCAGTACTGCTGGAAAATCTGGAACTTAAAGGCTCTGTAATTCATCATTTTTGAATGAAGTCATAAGAAAACCAAGATTGGTATCAGTTTGTCCCCTTGCTATTAAATACCACAGGATTTCACTTACATCCTTATGAGACACATATGAAAATCCATAATACATAAATATTATCTAAAAATCTTGTGTTCGTATAATTCAGTGCTTTATACACAATTCTGATTCTATAGTTACATGGGGAGAAATTAATTAATTAAAATTTATTTTTAAAACCCAAACACCGACTAACTTCAGTCAAATTTATACCTGAACATTGTTTAAACATCCAGGGTTAAGTAGACTACCTGCAACTAGATGGTCGTGCAACCAGAGGTGGTTGCTTCTTCTGCAACTGCTTTACACTTGTGAGGAACTGAGAATTCACCCATTTGCTCCCTGCTGATTGAGGAGGAGATGGTGCTTTGTTTGCACACACTGAGCAACAGAAAGTGAGAGCATCTTGTTTGCAATGGCAGTGAAAGCACATACTTACACTGCCTGCAGCCAGATTATTAGAGAGGAGACTATTATACTACTTTCCTGGCTTGAGACAAGCTAATTCTGATTAGATAGATAGGTAGGTGCATAGAAAGAAGGGAGGCGCAATGGAACCCCACATATATATGGATCAGGTCTTAACATAACAGCTACTCACCTTCAGACATAAGCTTTGGCCATTACTTTTATCAGGAGCTTGCTTTCGCAAGCAACAAAAGAACCAGCTAATAAAATCCCACTTCAACTGACTATCCAACTTTATTGCTCTATAGCTCCATACTGACACTAATTTCATCAAACAATTAAAGAAGGAAATCTGCACTGCTACTAAGAGGATATTGGCTTAGCTATTGCTTTCCCACAGATTTAATAAAGCTATTAAGAGATACAAGGCTATCAACTACAAGGGTTGATGTATTTAAGGAAATTGTGGGAGTTCACACACTGCTTCTAAAAAATCCATATGAGCAACTATTCCACAAATATTTCATACTCCATAGCAACCTTGCCCCATGGTTACACAGTAGAGAAATATAAATTAATGACTTCAATTTAATTTCTTTTTTCTTTTTCCTGGAAATTTCTAATGTTCTTTGTTAAACCTGTCTCCAGAGTCATCTGTTCATCAGCTTAAAAAAAAAAAAAAGTAAAGAAATTATGTGGATGTATGAATTAAGAATTGGTCATTTTGCACTGAAACATCATCTGGATAAATAGGGAACTGGCCTACATTGGTGGAAGTCAACTATCAATTACTAGGCATTGCAATCTGTGCATATTTTTAAATGTCTTGGAAATCTAATTTCAATACTTTATTCATCATCAGACTTAGGCCAATGTTTTCTCCAACTGTAGCTCCCAACAAGATATATTAATATAGGTTACACAAACCAATCCGTTTAAGAAGCTAGCAGGAAGAGCCCAACAACATGCTTTTACCAAATAATTTGTTGGTTTTGTTATCACACACCAATGAACTATTCAATTAAGTCTATGGAGAAAACTCTAAGTAAACATACAGATGTCTCATGCTTGTACACCCTG